>CM060834.1:27477500-27950000 GCA_030762175.1 Metallyticus violacea | reverse complement strand
CCTACCACAATCGGATGGATAGCTCCCTATAGATTAAGCAACAAAATATGATAAATCAGTTCCGAACGGTTGTATGATCGACCGAGTATTTGGAGGATTTTATAGCTCTAAATCTTGAAAACGCTGATGATTTGGGATTTCGTAGATTACAAGGTAGGCAAATTTTTACTCAAATTTTCTTTAACACTTAATTTTAAGTTCTTTATTACCAGATAACTAATTTTCTTCGTGAACTATAGATTCCGTATCTCCTTCCTATTTAAGATTGAATATCAACATTATTTCTAAGATTTGTAATATTGATTTCATTATTGGTAATTTTATATAAAAGGGAATTTATACATAATTTTTATTTGGGTTTATGTTTGATCAACAATCTGTGAAATACTTGAGGTTGTATTTCATTAACACTCTACACGCAAAGCACTTATATTTGTGAGGGTATTAATATTTAATTACATCTTGTAACACTTTAAATTATACCCCACTCAAAAATTCATCTCAGAAAATCAAATGAAACCCAGGAATATACGAGCATGAAAAATTGGAAACCATTGACCTGGACAGGTGAAAAGCTTTTTGACGCTCCTATTTCTGATAAAGGTGCGCGTGAAGTAGGTAAGCGTCTGACCTCACTTCACCGGTAACGAACACCGAAGCCCCCAGGGCTGGGTGTTGGGTGAAAGTATTGACGCATTTTGGGATGGACTCATCTCAAGGCGGGGCAGTTCCCACGTTATGTAACGGTAACACCAGGATGGTCCCTCATGCATGATCGTTAACTTACAAGAACTGATTTGCTCGCAGCCCAAGGCATAACGCCTTCGGGATTTTATCTGTCCCTAACACTGAGTCCATGATAAGGAACAGAGTACAAGAATCTCAGCTACAGGATAAAAGTAGTGCAAGATTAAACCTAGAAGTAAATATTTAATGAAATAATTAGCATGTTCAGGTAGTACCTATATCTAGTTAAGTAGAATGGTGTATAAATTGTTACAGATATTTTTGAATAAACATTATCATAATTAATATTTAAATATACCTATACTAATTCATAATTAACTGAAATAAATTTATCGCAAATGCTATTTTAGATTATTATTTGTGTCTTAGGAAAACTTAAAAATAAATATACACTATATCTTATGACGACTGGAGAGAACCTTTTAAGAAATGAAACGTAGAAATTATCAAGGTGAGGGAGAATTAGAAAGCAGAGCTGTTGTGAATGCAGATTTCACTAAAAATGTCACAAATATGATATTGCGTGGCTTGCCTTCATTTGCGGACGTAGGTAAAAAATAACTCTTTGTATTAATTTAAGAGCTAGGTAATTATTACATATACCAATGAAAATTACCATAGTTCTGGTGATCTTTCCTCAAATAGTTCCAATTAGATGCAATGTATCTGTCCCAGTGTGCCTGCAAGTCTTCAAGGACATGCTGGAAATCATTTTTTGATAGATCCTTCAGAATCACCTCCTCAGCTTCTGGGAAATGCCTCCTAAGAAGGTGTTTCTTTGATTTGTGGAAAAGAAAAAAGTCACACGGAGCTAAATATGGACAATAGGGGGATGAGGGATACAATTCACATTGATTTTTGTGAGATATTCAGCAACAACTTTTGCGAAATGCGGCCGTGCATTATCTTGGTGTAACATCCAGCTTGTTGTATGGAAATGTGTCCTTTTTATGTGATATGGTCTTGCAGAATTTTTAGGACCTCTGTAGTATTGCTCAGTTACAATTTTGTGTGTGCAGGTACGATATGTTGGTAAGCCCTCCTTGAATATTCAAAAATGAGATGACTATAAATTTCCAAGCCGAAACAACCCTTTATCTTTTTCGGTGTTGGAAATGATAGCGATGTGCAAACAGAAATTTGCCGTCTGCTCTCAGGAGCAAAGTAGCCAAGTTTCATCAGCAGTGACCATTTTAGAAAGAAACTTCCTGTAACATTATATTCAATGCAATGTTCTTTTGTTCGGGAATCAGCGGTGCACCTACCGTGCACCAAACACGTCTCACATGCAACTTTTCAGTTACCAACGCGGAGTGAACTCACTGAAAATTTCATAATTTCCGAAAGTATTCCTTAATGCTCTTTGACGATCCTCTGTCACAATAACAGCAGAGGTGTTAATTACTTCATACATTGGAGTAAAAACTGGAGTGTTCAGTCCACCGTCCTTTGAAGCCTCTCTTTTAACCATCTTGGAGCTGTGCTACAGAAATAACAAACAAACAAACAAAAACAAAAAACGAACTCTCCATATGCTTTGGCTGAAGGCTTTTTTTTTCAGACGAAAACAGAATATCAATTTTAGTTATGGTTGCAAAATTATAATTTTCTTTATTGAACACCCCTCGTATCTGATAAATTATCGGTATGTATTTTAATAAAAGAAAAACAGAGTAATAATAATGTAGGAAAAAAGAAACATATAAAAACAAACTGGAGTAGACACAGTAGAAATATAGATAGACTAAATAGACCTATTTATATATAAACAAAAACATAACTTAAGATAGGCAGAAACAAGGCAGGGGGACGAGGTAAAATAGATGAAAATTATTGGGATAGGACGTAAAAAATTATGGTTAAATTAAAAAGTTTAAAATCCAGAACAAGATAAAATATAGCCTATCTTTTTCTCTTATTCCTTTTCTGTAATAACGTTAATTAATTTTTCATTAACACACTTTTTCTTAATTAATAAAATTATTTTCTATCAGCCGTTCTAAAAATGCATTTATTTCTTGTAAATAGCAAAATTATGTAGATATTCGAGCGTTTTTCAAATTGGAGAAATTAGTTTAAATGCTCATTTTGACAAGACTTATTACAAAAAAAATGGGATATTTTGCATTACAAAGACAACGATTTTGTTTGTTTTCAATTTGCGCAAAGTGCAATACGAGTTTTTCTTCGTGTCCTCTCACCTGCCCGAACTGAAAAAGTTGTGGAGGTCATCGCACACACATAGCATGGAGGGGCGAGTGAACATGCTGCGTTACTGCATAAAACAGCTACAATGGTAAAGATTATCTTACTATGAGCAGCAATTAACCCAAACACCCCTCGCTTCGTTATCTGAATGAGATAGACTGCGCAATGTGTTGACACCGGCTACGAAATAAGCTGTACTAATATCTATTTGTGGAAAGAAATGGCATTTCCTGTGCAAACGTGTCGGGCTTATTACGAATGTAATGAATAATGGAGCATTTCTGCGGTATCGTCTAAGAGCTGATCCATGTAATTTACGTTCTTTATAGAGACCGCCTGAAGTTTTGTTTGTGAGGCTATCTGAAGGAATGTTTCTGAGCAAACCTACGACAAATGATGAGTTGAAGGACTCCAATTGGCAGATATTCAAGATAACGAACTCGGTAGCATTGAAGAACTGGCACTTGTATAAGTACTATTTTATATGCACAAATACTTGAAGTATTTGCTCCACTTAACAAGGCTGTTTAAGTGTTTAATTTGCAAAGGAAGTAATAAAACGTTCTAATCAATTGGAGGATGATATACTTTTCTATTGTGCAGTATACAAACTTTTCCCTAATGTTTCTCGAGCGACTACTCCATTCACATATAAAACAATGCAGTTTTTGTAAATCCAAACTGCTTACTCAATAATAAAGGTGATTTATGACTATGGGAAAACCAAAAAAGAGCATTATAGGGGAATTTACCCAACACTTGTGGTAAGTGTTTATGCGTTTCTTTTGGAACAACATAACTGTTATCGAACCTTAACCGCTTGTTTACAAGTCCGTCCCTCAAAGACCTTAGCTACGGTGTCGGTACAACAAAATGTGCTATTGATACAGAGAGATAAGTGTGCATCGGGTTTCCTAAGCACTAAAATCAGAATGAAGCGGACTGAAGTTATGTTGTTGTTCGACAAGATGGGAGGGAAACCATATGACACGAGCTATAAATCGCCTCCTTTCATCAGTCACGCATCAATTCATGTTTACCTGCCTGGCGCATGTCTCATAGCTTCAGTACTGGATTTGTTTCAGTATATCTAAACTGGTATTAAGGGAAGTATTAAAGGGAGGGGAAGTCAAAATCATATTTTTGTTGTTTGTACCATTTTAATATTTGGAATTTTCTATTTATTTTGATATGATTATCAGTAATGTTCTTGATCATATAACATTTTAATTTTGTCACTGTGGTTTTTTTTATTATTTTGCAAGCGCTTGTTAAGTTAAAATTCTGTATCTCCTCTAGAATGCTGTGGTTTGTCTTGAATGATAGAAAAAATTGTTTGTCATAAATTGGCAGCGTGTGTTTCAATGACTCATTCTTTGTTGTTTTACAATTTTGGAGGGTTTTATCTGGCGTTTCCTCAAAAAGCTAGTTTTTCTGTAAAAACTTTTTTTCTATAAGTTTCTCGTTTTTTAAGGATTTGTATAAGCTATCACTTTGAAACTTTTACCCCTTATTTTTATATTGTTGGGAAGAAGTGGATCTATTATGATAGAGCTAGGACAAAATGTGATAATGTAAAATAATAATAATAATAATAATAATAATAATAATAATAATAATAATAATAATAATAATAATAATAATAATAATAATGTTATGGGGGGAAATAGAAAAAATGCAAAAAATTTAAAATAATTTATAACTTGCTTTGGAGCCATGGTATAGTAATAAAAATATATCAGCAAATTGTATTGCATTTGTATGGTGTATGATGTAAACATTTCATTTCGTTAGCTTTAATAGTCCTTGAGAAAATAGGAACTGAAGTTGGTAAATTTAACATTACAAGGATAGGCCTTTCATATTCCCCTTAAGTGCTTATGAACCCCTATGTCTAATATATAAGTTTTCATTATTTAAAGGTTTGTCTTAGAGAAGACTATAAATATTCTAATGAAAAGTTTTGTAGGCAATGTCAAAATTTTACAGAAGAAAAGAGAATAATAATAAAGAAGCGATCTTATTCACAGAATACATGTGTATTTTGCTTTACTATATATACATCCCTTCCTAAATAAATGTGAACTCATTTTAATACCTTATGTATCACTGAGATGCATGAAAAATAATTTAAGACTGCTGTGTGCTGTAGACATTCCCCCAGGGAATAGAAATTAGGATGTAGACAGATGTATTTACAATACGAACGTCACTTTGCTCTCGGTATTTGAAAGTCTTGAGCTTGTTAATGAGGGTTTGACATTTCAATTTATGAATATACTGTGATAACTGTAATTTAATATATAGGTTTATAAATTATGTTTTATTTTCTCAGTATAAGGAATGTTAATCCCATATTGAGTTAGTGAATCTTTCCACCATAGTTTTATACATCATCTAGGTGTTTAGTAACTTTTTCAGATTATTGCTTTTATATTTTAAACTTTTCTTAATGTTTAGCTAATATATATATAATTAACTGCAATTATAGAAGGATAAAACACTTAAGATAAAGTCACATTTGAAATCGCCATATTTCGTTTTGCTATGCCATAGAGGAACTCAACGAGCTCGAAATGTGACTTTATCTTAAGTGTTTTATCCTTTTAAAGCTTCTATAATTACTGTTAATTTGTTACATTGTTAATAGTGTTACTTTATTTTTCTTTTTCTTTTATATTGTTTGCACCTGTAGTGTTGCTTTTAACTTGACTTATTAAGTTAAATTTTCTTTTGAGTGTTTTGTTTTTTACTTTTTTACCTTATCTATTATAATTATTATTTTAATTTTATACCTTACTTTCTCTGTGTTTTCTAATACACTTTATTGTTTAACACATCCTATACTATGACATCTATCCAAGGTAATGTTATGAACTTTTGGTTCAACAAATGTTAGTACCATTCTGGCCATAGAAGAAGTCAACAGTTCGAAATATAGCGATTTCAAGTGTGACTTTATCTTAAGTGTTTTATGCTTTTAAACTTCTATGATTACTGTTAATTTGTTATATATATGTGTGTGTGTGTGTGTGTGTGTGTGTGTGTGTGTGTGTGTGTGTGTGTGTTTTATACTGCAAAAAAAAAAAAAAAAAAACTAGCTATTTTTAAAAATCACACGTGAAAGAAAACAATAATGTAATTGTTGAATTGAGCACAAAAAGTAGAAGGGAAATACTTATTAATTTGAAACTATTATAATCCATGCATATCATTGTTATTACAATAGGCACTCGCAGATGAAATATGCAAGTTCTATAAAATTCATATATACTGCTTCAAATATCAGCCAGTCCTGGTGGTGTAGTGGTAACCATACTTGCCTTCTAAACCCAAGATCGCAGACTCAAACCCGGCCAGGATCGATGGATTTTTTCGGGCGTAAAAATCCTAAGTATGGCTTCCTTCGGAAGGGAAGTAAAGCCGTGGGTCCCCTGTCGTACATTTACGGCACGATAAAGAACCTCAAGCCTGAAAGAAGAGGCCTCTAAGCAAAATTTGTCGGCCGTTTCACGCCCTGAATTGAATTGGACGCTGATGACCTGAAATGTTAAAGAGCGTCCATAAATAAACCAAATAAAAAAAAAAATCAAATATCACGAAACGCATTCCTAACCTAATGGACTACATTTTTTCATTAAAGATTAAAATAGGCATATAAAGGGAGACATGATCGAATGTGGAAATTTAATAAAATTTACTTTTCATTTAAAAATTCATAGTATTTTCCAGAAATTTCTCTACAGCATAATGTTTGTTCTTAACAATTATTTAAATGGCATGCATTATCTTTTTAACGTTCAGTTCCTAGTTCCGGTGTCTTATTTCAAACATTCACTATTTTTTAGATGCCATATATTATCTTTTTAATGCCCAGTTCCTTGTTCCCGTATTTTATTTCAAACATTGATATAGTTTTTGTGCTTTAGTTAGGCATGTCATTATTAAGTAATATTTTCTCTTTTGCGGTAGCATAATTTTGACATTTTTTCTAAGACTGCTGGTCAAAACTATAACTTTATAGAAAGTAGAAAAAATGTTTTCATAGAAATATTAAACGTGTGTTAATTGCTTCCTGTGTGGGGGATTAATTACACTGGCCTACATAAATTTTTTTTTTATTTTTTATTTTTTCCATCTGGGTATAAATGCCCTGAATTCAAATATACTTTCAGCTTTACTCTGTCCGGCTGGGCTTTTAAACAAAACCCCACCAAATATAATAAAGTACCATTTTTTTTAAGAAATATTAAGTTTTAAGACATATAGGTCTATGAAGTAGGTTTCAATTTAACTTAAATATTAATGAATATATTGAAAAAGATGAATTCCAAAACTCTTTTCACTATTAAGGAAAAGAAAACACAATTTTTTTCGAAGTTGTGATATGTCCTTCACTAGTGTCTCTTTTCAAACACCAACAGTAATCAGCCAACATTGGCACATCCCAATGACCTTGATAGCGGGTTTCCTTTGTTTTAATGTATTTATGAAACCGCTCACCTTGTTCTTCACCCATTGCACCAAATTCGCAAGGAAGTAATCAATGTGGCTGTTGAGAAAATGCACTTTAACACTCATTCTACAGCCTAGATTTCTAAAATGTTGTTACATTTCCTCCACAATTTCTTTACAGTTTTCAGATTTATTGTTGACAAGAAAGCTTTCTGTTATTTTCTGTATGCCAACCACGTTGACTTCTTTAACTCAGACACCGAACGAGGAAAGGTCTCATCCTGCATAAGCTCACGAATCGAAAATACCTGCTGCTATCTTAGCTCCAGTTTTCTGTGGGAACTTTGTAATAAGAAAGTTGAAACAATCACTATCCTTATCAGAGCAGTAACAAATTGCTTCATCAGACCTAACTTAACATGGAGTGGAGGAAGAAGGACTTAGAAAGAGAAACCAATGGTTCATACTTCACATTTTTTCTCCAGGAACCAAATTGCTCCTTTGAGCCAAATTTTTTTGGTCCAATGGTCTGATTTAGCTCTACTATTTCATTCACAAAGTTAACAATTTATTATCTTGCTTAAATATCTCATAATATTTATTTTATGTATCTGCTCAATGAAAAAACAATAAAGGTATAATTTTGTATATAACCGATTTCTGAAAAATGATAGCGCCATGAAACAAAACAAAGGCTGGTTTGAGAGATTCCATGCGGTAAAGAATTAGAAAATATGAACAGTTTTCATTCAGCAAAAAACCAGTGTATATCAATGTTATGTAACATATTAAATCAACAGTACTTTCTGAATTAAAATGCTTATTGTTTTCATTTTCTACCAACTTGATTACTATAAGCACAGGATGGCTATGTAGCAAGCGCGTAAAGCCTTAGAGTTATTTTGAAAACTAATTATTGCATTGCATTGCTTTATTAAAAATTCTGTGCTTTTTATGCTAGGTAAAACATTTATTAGAAATGATCCAGTGCACAAAGAAAAGAATTCACTAAGAAGCATCTTGTTGATTTGTAGGTGTATATTAATTATAAACTTTTAATTGTGTTATTTATATTTTTAAATTCAGACTTGTCTGTCTTTAAGCAGAAATCCATAGCACATTAAGCAGCGCTCTTACTTTTATGCTCTTGGTTCAAGAAGAAAAGCAGGAACTGATGGAAATAGGGGCGTTAGCGTATAACGGCGCTACGAGGGCATGAACCTATTGAAGACATCAAGCCTGTACTCTTCCGTAACTGAGAGCTTAATGATTGGTTGGAAGTAATAGAATAGTGGTTGCCTAACCACTTTCGTAAAAACATGGATCGCCCCATTCCAACCGATTTAGCTTCCACACGCCAGCTGTGTTTGCATTGACGACTGGAAGCTCTAGTTACATTAATTTCACAAATCAACCATGAAGTGAGTTAATTAGGAACAACATTTAAAATTATATTTTTTAATTATGCCTCTCTGTATACTTTTTTTTTTAATTTGATATTTCTAAAATTATTAAACGTATATACTATTCATTATACAGCAATAGCTTAATAGAATCTGTAGATTTACATTTTTAAAACTACCTTAATGGCAAAACTTAGGGTCTCCTTTAACTATCCCCCCCCCCCAGCTTTTTCTGCCATTTAAGACACTGCCTTCACTACCAACAGAACCTTATTTATGTCATTGAATCTTTAATTTTAATAGTGGTTAACGTCTTTTTCTGCTACTGAGGCATCCCAGATGGTGAGTATGATGATAAATGAAATGATCATCAACGTGAACATTTTAAGCATTGCGATCTATTCCGGTCAATTAGAGAAATTGACCCAGCTTTTGTTTATTGCTGTTCCTCTATCACTTACCTTGTGTCTTTTTGAGATTGATTTATTTATTTTTATAGACGCTCTTTAACATCTCAGGTCATCAGCGTCCCATTCAACTCAGGGCGTGAAACGGCCGACAAATTTTGCTCAGAGGCCTCTTCTTTCAGGCTTGAGGTTCTTTTTCGTGCCGGGACCCACAGCTTTACTTCCCTTCCGAAGGAAGTCATACTTAGGATTTTTACATCCTGGCCGGGTTCGAACCCGCGTTTTGGGTGTAGGAGGGAAGCATGGTAACCATTACACTACTAGGATCGACGCAGCAATCCCGTATTCATAATAAGTGATTAATTATTACAAAATTATGAAATGCATTTATAGAATTATCACACTGAAGATGTTTCACTATCCAAGAGAAATGTAATTGGAAGGAGCATATCATGTGGCAAGAAATAAACCTAAGCTTGGAAGATATTGGTAAACAAGAAATATTTGTTAGTATGAGAGAAAATAGTTCATTTAGAATTCGTAGGAAAATAAAAAATAGTATAGGGTATGGAAAAATATATAGAACAATGGGATAAAGCAGAAGGGTTTATATGGGCTAGAACTGGAGTTATGAATTTCAAAAATATAGCAAAAAGTTCAATGTATGGAGAAACCGACACGTTTTCATTGTTTATTATACTCTAAGCAAACAAAGTTATGGAGAAAACAGGCATGCAGCAAAAATAGAAGAATTTAGATTGGAAATATTAATTAGAAATATTTTAACTGTCAAAAGAGAGTAGAATATAAAAATAGTAGGAAACTATTTCAGCAACGTTAGAGAGAAATGAATAACAATGATCAAGAGGAGACCGAGGGAAACATAATAATAATAATAATAATAATAATAATAATAATAATAATAATACAATAGATCAGATAAGGAAAACAAAGACAGGATAATACAGCAATAAATATGATGGTCAGCAATACACTAACTGGAGTTGGGTGTATTGGGATCAGAATGTAAACAAGTAACTCTAGAAAGAAAATATCCAGAGGAGATAAATAAGATTAGTGTTATGTTATTTTTAAATCTTATTTTGTAATGGATTAATAAAGTATGTGCATTTGAGTGCAGCATATAATGTAGTCTGTTAGGATATATTTTGAATAACTTTCATTTTCAATTAGTAATACGTAATTGTGTTTAACTCTACATTCTTTGATCCTGTTCTTTAATTTAAAGAAGTTTAGCTATCATTATGCCTATACCCTATGGGAGGGGTATAAATGTCATTAACTACGGAGATGATTCTTTATATAAAAACAAAGAAAAACTTGACCCTGAAAATATTATCAACATTAAAAGTTTTGTGTATTTTTAATGGTCATATAAATTTAGATACAAAATGATTACGAATTAGTCATTGCGGTTGGGGGATTTTAAAGACACGTCCTTTCTAACTTTGTACTCGCTCCAAAACACTTTGTTACAAAGGGGTGCGCACTTGAGTAGGTTTAAGTTTTAAAGTTCGACACCGTTCAGTTACAACTTGCACTTTTGCACATATGCACGCAATCATGGCAACAATCATTGAAATTTGACATTAATGCAATTATTTTATTTTTATTGCGCAACTCTAAATTATTAACAAAAAAATTCCACTTTTATTTTGTTTTACTGAATGACACATAAAAACATTAACGTTTTGTTTACATTTATTGAAAGTTAAACATTTCTTTTATTAAACATTGAAACTTTCTTTGGAAAGAAGGTCTTACGACGCTAATAACACTATCAAACATTATTACAATTCCCGTAACACAAGTGGTGCAACTTAATCGCGGCCACTTTCCGACATTCAGTGCACAACAAGTACTGTGTTTGCATTGGTTTCCCCTCCACCACAAACCTCCCTTCCTTAACTCTTAACTGCAAGGACGGCACGGCTGCCAAATGTCTCTTTTTTCCATTTTTTTTTTTTCATTTTACAAACTTATGACATATAAAAATATTTGCCATTTTTATTGTTCTCGTCAAGGACTTTTTCTGGTTCAAGAACATCAATTATACGTCTTCCACCATCCTTAAAAAAATCGCATTTCTGGAACCTCAATTTTCTGTTTCTCGCTTTTTGTTACTGTACGGCATTCTACTCCACAGAGAAGGGCTCACATCGCTAAAACTTCATAAATTTTCAAAAATGTTCTGTTCGATTTTTATTAATGGAATTAATTTTATATTTTCAGAAATTTCATTAAATTAGAACTTTTTGTAGGTCCACTTTTTGCATTATCTATTTCACAACCCAATTGTTTAAACTCTTTTATTTATTCAATATTGTTATTATTAATTTGTACATTTCTTTTTATAGCTCTTTCCTTGAAATACCAACTTGTTTTTGTGTGTAGATATAATTAAATTACATATTGATGCTATCTGTTGTGATTTATTCAGTAATTTTTGTATACCTTTTTCTGATGCAGTCATAACAATCTGATCATTGACGAATGGAAGGTTCTTACATCAATATCCCCTAAAACAGCCCAGTCATTATTTTATGGCCTGACCTAAGTTAAATAAAAAGGATGATGACTGGCCCCTTGTCTTACACCAAATATATTAAAATCCAATTTTGCTTCATTTTTCTACTTTCTATTTATTATTTTTAATTCTGTGTAAAAGCTTTGCGTGGCTCCAGTTATATGTAGTGGAAGCTTTCTAGACCCAAGTTTAGGGTACCTACTAGGCATTTACCATTAATGAGAAATGAGGAAAAATCTGAACATTAACCTGTCCTGCAGGGAATCGAACCGTGACCTCCCGTTCACGAGCTTGTGCCTTAACCACCTGGGCTACAGGTATCTGTATAAGACATTAGTAACCACCACGTATGTTTTTCGATGAACTTATTTATATTATAAAGTTTCCTACATTATTCTTAGCTATTATATTCTCTCTCTATATAATAATAATAATAATAATAATAATAATAATAATAATAATAATAATAATAATAATGTCCGTCTGTTCTGTATTTCCCTATCTACTTGTTACACCCTATTTACTTTCAACATAAAAGAGAACTGCCGCAGATTAGCAGAGGTCGCTGAGGTATATATTAGTGAACAGGTCTACGATTCGATTGCCACTCGACCTCCTTCTGAGTGTTTTAAAGGCTTTCTTCAGTCATTAATGTCATTTGTGCGAATGATACTCTAAACTTAGGCAAAGGACTTCTCCTTTTCCCGAAAACACTAATTCCCAATTATTCATTTTAATAATAAAAGCAGGTGTTTAACTCTACTCAAAATATATATACCATGTGATCCATTTAAAACCGGGCCTTAGGTTGCCTATATGCGTTCGCTAGCACTACAGCGACCTTGGTATTATTGCAGTAGAGCACTAGAGGTGAATACCCGCCCAAGCTACGTCTATCAGCTGTGTTATGCTGTATCAGTTGCTGCCTTCTGTTCGAGATGTAAAGACTAGAGTTTGTTCATTGTGTATCTCAAAATGAATGTTTATTCAAGATCTGTGTTGTGTGTGAATTACATTAGATTATTCTTATTAGTACACTGAAATGCCTACCGAAAAATTCACACTTGAACAAATAAATGTTATGTACGATGCACACGTAAAAACCGCTCGCGTAGACAGGTGTGTAGACAATTGCCTGGTATTCCAGTTCCAGGTAGAGAAACTGTTAGATGTCTGGTTAATAAGTTTAGGACAACGGGATCGCTAAACGCTAGACCTAAGAAGCGAAAAAGAAATGTTCTAACGGAGGAATGCGTGTGAATGGAAATTTCATCAGAAGATGCCAGAAATATCTAACTGCAGATATACACTACTTATAACAAGGTTAGTAGTCATTATACTATCACTCATGTGTAAGTAACGCGGAGTTTTAGAACGGGAAACTTTTCAATGTAATAGATCCGCGGCCCGGCAATACAAGGAACGCTCTGTACAAATAAAAAAAAAAAATAATAATAAATACACAAAAAACTGAGAATAAATTCTAGTGAAACGAACACTTTTATTGAGTTCTTATATTCAAATTGTGCATACATGTTTCTTTATTCTGACCTCTAGTGACTCTAGTTTGTTGCTTTTAAAAATTGCATTAAGGTCTTAATAGTAAACGAGTTTCTGGAAAAGTATTAAATCCACAGTAAAGTAATGTCGAAATGTATTTCTATTTCTATCATTCTCATCAGGGTAACTGGGACGTAGCCGAGAGTTATATCGGGGCTCCTGGTGTTTTTAACTCCCAAATTGAACGCTAGAGGTTCTCTTTGGGGAGAAACCCCTTTGGTCCTTTGGGGCTTGCCTTTCACCTCGAGGATATGCTGAGGGTCTGGAAATATTGGGAGCCCTGATCTCTTGGGATTTCATTCTGATACATAATATTACTGGCGTTATAAAGCAACACAAAGCAGCATTTCCATGAAAAAAAAAAATCAACTAGTTATAGAATAATAAAACAAATTATTTTGGGTAATATGAGACTTGATGTAAACTTCCATCCTGTAACATGGGTGCCTCCTTTGTGGGAGGTTTCGATTACCAAGATGACTATACTAATTTTTCTACACAGTGATAAGTGGTAAGCTTATCGCTTATAGCGTCATCTGGTAGGGAACTAAGGTATTACTTGAAGGTGATACTACCCACTATTCTTTCCTGGAACCTATTGGAATTCTTTAAAGTGCGGGAATCTAGACACTGTACCCACCGAAGACTTGTGAACGGGATGTTTACGTCCTACAAAATCCATCGACCTCGGCCAGATTTGAACCCGCGAACTTTAGGTTTAGAGATGCCTGCTACCCCTAGATCATTAAGTAGGCTATTGCATAAATTGTATTGTAAAGAGCGGAGGAGGAAACTTTCGGTGCTTCAAGTTAACTCAACATGGGACATCTCCTGGAGGAAGGGATGAGGTGAGGGAAAGACTAGGTGCTAGGATCCACAGGAGGTAAGATACGGACGTGAATGAGAAACCTAACATAGTTTCCAAATGCTGATCAAGGGCCCTTCCCGAAGAAGTTCGAGTCCCTCAGAATGTCCATTTCCATACGAAACGCCGGGGAAGAAACCTTTTCAAAAAGCAAGCCATGTTCACACCCCATAGTGGCACTTCTGACCCTGTAACAGAATCAACGGAATGGAATGATTTGAAATGGGAGAAAAGAAAGTTTGTGGAAAGTAAAGTTGTATCTGAGCATTCGCCTAAGTAAAGAAAACTACAAAAAAAAAAAAAAAAAAACCAAGGCCTAGATGGACGACTCCGACCGACCCCTGAGTCACCCCGTTCGGTCTTATAGGGAGGCCAAAATATTTGCGCCACTTTTAATAACGCCAAAGATGATTGCTTTAGAGTAGGGTCGTCCAGCCTTCCTTTGTACTCAAGCACATTCGCATGATAATGACCGCCACGGGTGGCCGAGGTCGTTAAGGCACGGACTCGTGAGCGGGAGGTCTGGGTTCGAATACCGCCATGACCGTCCTTCTTGACTGAGGTTTTTTCCAGGTTTTCCTCAGTCCTCATAAATGGCAAATGCCGGGAGGTACCCTAAATTAGGCCTGGAACTTTTCCTTCCTTACTTTCCCAATTTATAATTTCATCTCATGTTCATCGCCTGTGGCGCCTCAGCAGTAAAAACGGGCGTTAAACACAATTCATTCATTACATGATAACTAGGGGTACGCGATTCCACTAATTCGACACTACTGCTACGGTACTACAACAACTAATAATAATAATAATAATAATAATAATAATAATAATAATAATAATAATAATAATAAATTCAGAATTAAAAATATGTGAAATTTTACTTCTCACTCCTAGCAGCGTTACGCAAACGGGTTTTCTTTTGTTTTCAATAAAGTAATTCTGGTCTTCCCATTCATTGTTAAAGCTATAGTTTCTTTACCACATTACGAAGAGTTACGCTTAAAATATAACCGATTACACCCGAATAATTGAACGTTTAAAATGTGATGAAAAAAAACCCACTTAAATCATATTGAATGTACATGTTATCACAACGCAAGGCACTTAAGACGTATTTCACAAGCCTACTGAATGTTCGTCTGAAAGAACTTGGAACATACCTATTGCAGCTGTTATAAATCGTTTGTTCATTGTTTGCGATACAACTTTGTTGGGATTAAAGCTATTGTGGAGGCATTGGGCATCTCAATGTCGACTTGGTTAAATTCTGCCTGGTGGGTAGTTTATGACACTACAATCAAGTGAATCATAAGAAAGCGGCCCGTTTTGCAGAATAAAAATAGCCGCTATAACAACTTTCCTAAGCTTGAGGACCGTGTTTTCAAAACGAAAAATATTAATCTTTATTGAAATGAAAAAAAGTCCTCAAATATTAATTAAATTTAGAAATTAGTTACGAAGGGCGCAATAAAAGGGTGACCGCATTGGACAGAAGTGCTTTAGACCTATAATGTGTTTGCACCGGTAACTCAAACTGATTATGCAACATTTTCATTTTAGGTTCACGCCATCTGGGAATTATACACTAGTAGATAGATGCGCCTGTAACCAGATGTCTTACTCGATCAATTTCACAAAAACAAAAACTACTTGGCCGAAATGTCTTTGGCACAAGCCCATTACCCTTCAATAATACCGTACTTCTCAAATTCTAACAAACAGGAAATATGGCGAAAAAACCAATGCAACTTTGTAGGGTATACACCAATTTTGAAACAAATTATTACCAAAATACAAATATGACATTAAATGTTCGATAGTTTCTGTGATTAGATTCTGTCAAAATTCACACAACGATCCATGTTCTCTGGTAGCGATTGAAAACAAAAGATGTCATAATAATTAGAACACCTGTCATAAATTAGGGGTGACATTTGTAATTTCAAAGTGGGGAGGTAGATCTGCGTTTCTGTAAGAAAAATGTTTTCAGTGTTATTTTTCCCCTTTTTCCGGTAGTTGAGAAGTGACTCCAATAATCTCTGGTAAAAGACAGGCTTAGCTGTGGATAACAACTTCATAAGCTCGGATATTGAGCAACTTGTGTGAAGGAAGAGGCAGATGATGTCACATATTTCCTGTGTGTGTGTGTGTCAGGTGAAGTCCTCGGCAGAAACACGATAGTCGCTACACCTTGTTATGTGCCGGAGAAGGCTACAAATTGCCCCATGTCAACTGACTACCCGCATGGGTTAAAGCGCTCTCACATGAAGTTCAAGGATGCTTCTTATCGTATTGTATACCATCACAACGCTGTTAATGTGCCTGCAGTGCAGCACAACATAACCTGTTATCTAGGCAGCGTTAGATAGCAAGCTCTGTATTGTGTTTAGGTGTTTCTTCCATCTGAGCTTCTGGTTCATTATTTTTATAGCTACAATGCTAGTAGTTTTTCAATATAACTTTAAAGAGTATTATTTTAAATAGTACTGGTATTACAAATACAGTTTTACTGTAAAAAATCAACAAAAAATTAAAAGTTTAACAGGTGATGACAAAATCGAGATGATGATGGGATGTGACAGAAAATCTACCTCCCCCTATCATTCAAGAAAAATGACTGAAGAACAACTGGAATTCTAACACTACTTTTATCAACTTTTAACTGTATTAAAATGTATAATATTTCTATGCAGTATATTAACTTTAATTTGGGTTTTATGTATTTAATATAACTACATATATTGCCCTCTGTATTTTATGGTGTTTTTCCCTATTTATTTACCCATGCCCTTAAGTCTTTCAGGGTAAATAAATACATGTTTTTTTAATGTTCTGGAGTTGTTTGTAACTTTGTATTGTAGTGCTCATTTCTCATAGTTTAAACATTAAAATAAATACTTAGGTTTTGGCAATGTTTGTCGGGGAGGGAGGGAAAAGGAGGAGAAGGAGGAGGAGGAGAAGGAGAAGAAGAAAATGAATGTTTTCTGAATATTAATAAAGTGCATCTTGCACAAAAGAAACTCTGAAAAATTGTAATTATATTTTCCTTTATACACCTTATCGGTCTTTTTTTTTTAATGGTATTTAACGCCCGTTTTTACTGCTATGGCATTAAAGGCGGTGGACACTAATGATACATGAAATGAAATGATATATTGGGAAATGATTTTTTTTTTTAAGGAAGGAAGCGTTTGTTTAGGGTACCTTCTCGACATTTGCCATTTATGAGGACTGAGGAAAAACTGGAAAAAACCTCAGTCAGGGAGGACGGTCCTAGCTGGATTCGAAATTCAGACCTCCCTCTCACGAGTTCGCGCCTTAACGACCTCGGCCACCCACGGCGGTACTGTCGGTGCTGGTAGTATAGTGGTAACCACTTGCCTCATAAACTCAAGATCATGGGTTCAACCTGTGCCAGGATTGAATGGATTTTTTCGGGAGTAAAAATCCTAAGTATCGCTTCTTTCGGAAGGCAAGTAAAGCAATGGGTCTTTCTGTCTCTCTTAAGTTCAAACCTCACTTACATAATGCATAACTGGTAAGACTGTGTAGAAAAGGAACTTGTGTAATAATTTTGAAATTGATACAAAACCAGGGTAACACTAAACTTTTTTTTTTAATTTTCTCTGAGCTGAGAGTTTACAAAGTGTACTACATCCATTATTTATTTGACATGTTTAAAAATTAAATATTATATTTTACAAATGGCAGTAATATAAAGTTTCACTTTGGAAATTATACTGCTGAGTGCATGATTATGCGTGAATGAATACCAATGATATATTTTCATGTTAATTATATTTTGTTTAATGTTAAATATATCACAATACTTGTCTTTCTCGGCCACAAACTGTGTTTTTTTTTTCCAGCGCACGTTGTAATTTAAATCTTTTCCAGGCATAAGCAGGAGGTTGTCAAATTGATATAATAAAGAATTTTAGTAGAAGAAAAGGGGGACAACTTGTAACTAGAATCTTAAAAATTACAAAAATTGGAACCAATGTAACACTTTCAGCAGTTAAAAACTTTTTACTAATTCCAGTACTACTATTCAGGAAACAATTTATAAGGCTATAACAGATATACAGATATTAGGCGCTTTTTAAAGGTATAAGCTGATCTGTATTGCAGACACGCGTAGAAACTAAATTCGATAAGTTTACGTTCCTAGTGGAAGTATCGTGTTATGATCAAACGGTCGCTAAATTTATTTGAGCGGCCAAAGTTTTACTGGCCTGTGGACGTGCGTGAAGGCAGGGTGGAATATTGGATGTGGGGAGACTATCGGAAAATCGATCAAGACCGGAAAGTTATCATTTGGCTAAGAAGACAAGGGCAAGAAAATCTCATTCTAACTGACAAATGCAGACATTCATATCCCCCGCAGTATTGGCTGTTGAGATGAGTGTAGGATATTTTCAGCAGAATGGCAGCTGTACATACCTTAGGGAAATAGCAGAAGACATGCACGAGTGGTGCGTAGAAAAGTTTAGGGACTGGTAGTTGCTTTGAAACCTTCACCTTGTCAACTAACCTCGTCAATTCGAGAGTGAAGCGAAGTTGTTGCTTCTAAGATGGGGGTGCCAAACCGTTACTCAAAATACGACGAAAGGCACTACATTTGTTACTTGTGGGGATAAAAAAATTCGTTTTTATTCGTAACTAAAAGTGATACTTAAGAACTGTTGTGGATACTGTACTTATAGTGCCTTAGTTGACCATACCGTCACCTCTCAAACTTTCAGTTTTTAGAATTTATCCTAGAGGAAACAAAAAAACTATTTAGTAACAAACTTGTTTACATAAGAATATTAATATGTAAGTAATCACTACTTTATTGGTTTTATTCTAAGTAAATAACATTTTTATATTTCTGAGTATACATTTAACTACGTGAGGCAAATGTTGCGTGCATATCTAGCAAAATGGGGCAGGCAACAGATAAGATGTCGTTGTTCCTTGCCATAAAACAAGATATAGAGAAAGTTACTTATAAACAGAAGTAAAAACACACTTACACTATTAGATAAACGATCATAAGAAAAGTTGCTTTACAGTGTGTAAAACATGAATATAATACAAGCACTTTCAGATATCTGTGCAAATTAATGAAAAGAAAATATACATCGAGTTAACAAGGCAAAATGTTCACACAAGTACAAGAAATACTGACTTCTTGAACTCAAATCATGCGATATTTGTCAAATTTCAATACCCCGTTGTTATTAGCTCTTTTTAAATAGCATACTACAAAAACAAAAGCAAGAATATATATGTGAAATACATTAGCTGTACAGTATGCGGCACAACAAACAACACTGAAATTATCGATCATTTGCTGTCTAAGTTTAGTAGCAATGAAATGTTTATTTATTGTATATAATAGTTTGATACATTGTGAAATCAGTTTTGTGTCGATTTCTGAAATTATGGTTCTCTCAGCAGAAGAGAAGGTGCTAATTGTGGAACATTATTTCCGGCCATACGGATAAGCCAGTATTTATTAGCTGCCACCCCCCATATTTAATTAGAGTAATTATAGCAAGCAGTTTTATGTAACTTCCTTATTATAGTCATGAGTGTAACGCCATTTTATTTCCTGTACAAGTGTTGAACTATTGTGTGTAAAATGTTATTTTCTCGCAAGCTACCCAATCATAAAATCTGTCCGGGAAATTTCTGTTGCCTAATGTAATAATATTTAGTAAAAGATGACCCACGCAAAACGATATTTTCTGGAGAAATTTCTAAAGGAGAGTCCTTGAGTAAGATGTTTATTTGTATTCTGTTACAGTATTGTAAAGCAGGGTAGGTATAATAAAATATATGGCAACTATAGGAATGAAAAGACAGGCCGATAACCTGTTCAAGGGAAGAATCTAACCGCTTGAGTTGATGTATACATGTAAAAAGTCACGTAGGTCATATGTATTTAGTCTTGTAATTTTGCGGCCTGCAATTAGTTTTGCAAGAGTATTCAGTGGAAGGGCTTTTTCAGTTCAGTTCAGTTAGTGGAAAGCTGTAGATAGTTTTGCAAGAGTATTCAGCGGGGCGTTATCAGTGTGGCAGATAAGCACATTCAGTTCCGTTTAGTGGAAGAATATTAAGTGGAAGAGTTTTATTAGTTGAGTTCAATTATGTCTCAGGATTAATTGCTTTCAGGATCAGTCTTTATCAAATTAAGAAACGTCAGAGTGATCGTCATAGTTAGTGCGAAAGTGGCACATATTCTCCAGAAAATAACGGCAGTACTTTTTATATGCAATAGTTTTATGAACAATAAATTGTGTTTCATCTCCTATAACGAGAAATCTTATCAATCTCCATATATTCCTTTCCCTATGGTCACAGGGGCATAAAATATTTAGCAGCAGAGTCTCAGCATCCGTGGCAAAATATAAGTCAGCTAAAACCAATCGTCGGAGAGAAAGAAATAAAATTACCCCGGGAATTAAAAAAAAAATCCCGTCTCCAAAATCTTTCCCTACATATATTTTACATACTAAATTAACACCCGTCTTCATTAACACAGCTGCATGGAGTAGAACTACAGAATGGACTGAGTTTACTTCACGTTAAAGAACAACACGAGGAGAGATTTAATAAGGAGGTACCAAATAACAAAACAATGTCAGCTGTCATTGACAAGTTCTGTCGTACGAGATCAGTCCTATGTCATAGAAAGGGGACAACAGAACCGTCGCCACAAACAGAGTCAGGGATTACTTCTCTAACAGGTATTAGAGTCGCCAAAGCGTAGTCTATGACGAACATCACTGAAACTTGGTTTGAGTGACAGGTGTGTTAGGCGGATATTTAAAGAAGTGGGTGCATTTGCATACCAGATTCAAGTTGCTCAGCGTGTAACAGGAAGGGATGAGCGAGCCGGAGTGTTGTCTAAGATGACGTATGAGGATCCAGATTTCTTCTGCAATAGTTTGCAGATGAAAACCATATTCACTATGGTGGCTACGTCAACAAATAAAATAAAATAAAATAAAATAAAAGCTGTATACGCCACCCTGGTACCTGGTTTTCTAAACCAGGGCGTGTATATAAACTTTTCTGTTTATTATTATACATCATACAATAATTTGTTACTACATTATTTTACAGATTTTCCTAATAACTAGATTAAAATAATATAGTAAATTAGTAAAAATCACTCAAAATAATTAAATTAAAACAAAATATAAATTTACTAAAATACTTCCTAAATTAATCTTCCAAAATCTACAAAATCTGCCAAAGTAACAAAATTACTGGGAGCCAGTAAGAATTATGGTAGCCAGTTATTCTATCCTAATCTATTCCATTACTATACTACTAACCACTCGTTACCAGCGGTATGTACTGGCATCCAGTACTTCGGCAGAAATTTCTCTTAAATTAAACATTACACTTAATTGTTTCAAGTCGCCTTAACCATCTCAATCATAATAATCGCCTTCTCTTTAACAATTTACTTCACTTAAAGTTCCCTACTCATTTCATTTATTTGTCCCAACCCTTTAACTCCTTAAACACTATCACCTCGCTTCCACTATATCACTCTCCATCTTTACTTTCCAACCGTCCCATCTTCCATCTCGCTTGATCGTTCTGGACCTCTGGTTGCACCATTTCTCGCGCTCTGCTCCTCCTCTCCGGACACCACTTCTTCATCCTCCATCTGCTCCCGCTGCTCATTCCCTGTGGATCTCCAACACCCTTTAATCTTCTATCTTCTTCTCGATCCCGTAACTCTTATAAGCCTTCACCTTCCTTCCCATTCTCTATTTCCGGTTGTTAATCAAAATTAGTCCCGTCTGTTATAAATTGAAGTATCTTCATCTCCATCATTCCCTTCTTCCTTGCCTTTATCTTCTCCTGCAACATTCTCTTACAGTTGACTTAATTTAAAGTTATCTTGAATATTTTCTATTCTTGCTGTTATTTGTGTTTTGGGGTTGTCTTTGTATACGTATGCGTTCTGATCTTCTTACTTCTTCCTCTGGTTCTTAATTACTTCTTATTATCTGCTCTTTGGTATCACCTCTTCCCGTGCTATATGGCTTATTTTGAATGCAGCCTGCTCAAGATATTTATATAGGCCCTTATTTCTAAGTATATGTGCTAACTGATGGCCACTTAAAATTTCTCTTTCTTCTCTCACCTGTTCTAAAGAGCGTATACATTCAAAAATACGAGCTCTGGGTTATCCTGTGTTTTACAAAATCTACACATATCGTCCTGCGTTTTGTTAATTTTTTCCAGTAAGCTTTTCCGTGGCCTGTGCCATGCTTTTGGTAGGTTGTATACATTTTAGTTTTAACTTTTCAAAAATGTTATTAAATAAGTTGAAAGTTTTCTCCTGCCTGCTTCGGAATTTTCCCATTCGTACAGCCATTGTTCTTTTAGTTTATGTTTTTTTTTCTTTAAATTGTTGCACTGATTGCTGATTATTAGATTTACTATCTCCAGGTTATCTTTCTTCAACCAATAACCAGCACCTCTTAATTTATTCAACAAGCCAACTGGCCATATTTCTGTAACTACTAACAGGGCCACAGTGGGTGAGTTGCTTAATGCCCCTGTAAATCTTAACACCTTCCTTTGTGATCTTCTTAGTAGAGTTTTTATTTGTAGATCTTTCATCCTCAAGGCCCAGAGCTCTGCTCCATAAGTCATCATTGAAGCGAAAATGCTCGTATGGTATGCTGTAAAGGCGTTTAATGGAATTTTAAAATTAAATTTAACTAATCTTGCTAATTTCATTATAACTTTTTTCGGATTTTTACCGTACGTATTCAATATGTTTCCTAAAGTTTAGTTTTTCATCCAAGTAAATTTCCAAATATTTTGTTTCTTTTAGGCGTCTTACATTTTGATTGTTATATTTTATACGTCGATATCTTTTCAGATTACCTTTCTGAAGCATGATTTAGTTGGAGCGACTTGGAATTTAGTTTTACTGCATCAGTTACTTAATTTATTAGTTAATTTATTCGCTCTTCTTTCTAGATCTGCTCTATTGTTTCCTTCTATCAGAAATAAAACATCGCCTGCATACGCGAAGTTTTTGCCAGATTTTTGTAGTTGTTTAGCTTGTCTAAAAGAGTCTCTAAAATTATGTCCCAAAAAATTGGTCATATGATCGAACCTTGTAGACCTCCTATGAACCTTTCTGTATTTGCAGACATCCATTAATATTGCATATAGGCATTTAGGGATTTTTTGATCGATTTATTTATGGACGCTCTTTAGCATCTCAGGTCATCAGCGTCCCATTCAATTCAGGGAGTGAAACGGCCGACAAATTTTGCTCAGAGGCCTCTCTTTCAGGCTTGAGGTTCTTCATTATGTCATAAATGTACCACACGGGACCCACGGCTTTACTTCCCTTCCGAAGGAAGCCATACTTACGATTTTTACTCCAGAAAAAATCCATCGGTCCTGGAGGGTTCGAACCCGCGATCTTGGGTTTAAGAGGCAAGTATAGTAACCACTACACCACCAGGACCGAAGCATTTAGGGAAATCTATTTCTCGCAACCTCTCAAATAGTACCAGATACCATAAATTATCGAAAGCGTCGGAAATATCAATTAAGATTCCAAGTAAATATTTTGAATTGCAGTTATTGGCCATTTCCAGAGGGGTGGCTCATTGCGTCTTGAGTTGATTTTCCTTTTCTAAAGCTAAATTGATTGTTGTTCATACCTGTCATGATCATAAATTCTTTTAATCTTTTACAAGCAAGTTTGTCAACAGACAAACAAATCGTTTTTAGTGTTTCATCCACTTTATATAATTATACGAAACCACTTCACAGTGCGCGAGTTATGATTTGAGTCGCCGTGTACAGTCATGAAATATTGGGCCCTTATTTCGTCTAGAATGCTGCACAGAATCTGCAAACAGGAAACTTGGAGTGCTACAAATATTTACCCATACGTGCGGGCCTTGCTCCTTTTTTGTTACGCCAGAAACTTCAGCGACAATGAATGCAGAAAGAAGGAACAACAGGCCACACCGCGGGGGAGTCACTTGCCCTATTGCAACGACAGTTTGAAGATCGCCTAATATCTCGTGGAACTTCATTCCCGAATCCTGCCTGCTCCCTGGATCTCACGGCCCCTTATATGGGCATGTTGAAAGAAACAGTTTTCAAGACAGATGGCCCACATACAAATATTCCCCAACTACTCGATAAGAACGTCATATTTTGTGTTGTTAGAGAACGCGATTGTCAAGCAATATTAACAAATAAAAAAATATCAGTCATCACATACCGTAATAAAATAAATGACCAAGAGCAATTGGTAAGATGGATTTTCTGAAACTGATGCTCGACAACTGAAATTGATGCTCCTAAATATAGCTGTAAGGGACCGTTGTCTCAAAGTAGATTATTGCACTTAAATATCGACAAACATAATAAAGTATTTAAATTGTCATTATATCTGAGAAAAAATACAAGATTCTATTAAGCAGAGATTGCAATAATCCGTTCTATGTCAGTGGACCTAACCTAATTTAAGATATGACAACCTATGGCAATCAGCTGTTCCTCCATCTTGCTCTTATATCACGTCATTTGTAGCTTCTTACTAATACTTTAGGAGTGTTACACTACTTTCGTGGGACAGAAAGTTACAAATCATACCTTATAAGGTATTGTACTAACACACTTGTATTATTTATGAAATAGGCCCCAGGAAAAACCAAGAAAATACTCAAGGTCAGAATGCCGGGCCTAAAAGGATTTATACCCGGACCTCCCGAATGCAGGTCCCAAGCGTTGCTTCTGAGAGACATTATATATATTATATGTAGTAAATGTGATTACAGAGCAGGGGAAACCATTCCGCACAGTTTTCACATTTAACTTATAAAAATAAAAGAAATAAAATTGAATAGAAGTTTTAAGGTTTTACGAGTTAGTCGCCATTTATGAGCTGCAGCAGTTAACGACCGAAACGCCATGACAGCTTTTTGTTATTTTTATGCGCGTATGCCAGACGGTGAAGGCCCCGCTGACTTGTGTGCAGTTTAATGGCCTACTGATAGACTGTCTGGTGACCTGTGGTTTTGTCTGCATGACGTTTGTGACCGGACGAAGCTGAAACGTGTGCCTGCAAAATAAGCTTCCATTAGGTAGTATAATTATTTCTTGATTTTAACGCTGTTTTCTTTCTTCTTCTGACGTAGATAAAGGTTCCTTTCTCTCTTTGTTTCCCATAACATTTTATATTTCATCTTCTTGCGCGTTCATTTCTACTAAGTTTTCTCTTTAACATTTCCTTTATTTTCTGTCGCACAATTTTTGTTATTTTCTTTCCACTTTTCTCTCTTTAATTTTATATCTCGTACTTGATTGTCAATTAGCAGAGTGCCACGTAATTGCTAATTAAACTTTGGGAAACGAATAGGCAACTTAACAAGGAGACAAAAGGGGTTTCAGAGCATTGATCTATTTCATTTAGTTTCTGGTTGAACTGGGTTGGTAGGAACGAAGGAAGAGTTTCAGTGCTTAGGCTTTGCTTATGGGCTGGTTGTTTGTGTACACGCCCCTAATGGGGGCATCTACGGAAGCCGGGAAGACACCGAACAGCCACGATGAGGTACTGACATTGAAGGTCCTAAAGGAGAGTATGAAAGGCCTATCCTTGTAATGTTAAATTTATTAACCCATTTTCTCAAGGATTATTACAGCTATTATGAAACATTTACAGCATACAGAGGCACATAATTAAATTTTGCTCGTATATTTTAATTACTAGACCATGACTCCAAAGCAAATTATTAAATACTTTTAACTTTTTGCATTTTTTATTTTTTCCCCCACATTTTAATTTTTTACGTTGTCACATTTTATCGTAACTCCACCATAATAGATCCACATCATCACAATAATAATATAAAAGTTTCAAAGTGATTGTTTATACAGATCCTAAAAAATGGGAAACTTGTGGAAAAATAGTTTTTCAATAATTGCGCCAAAAATGTTTTTACAGAAAAACTAACTTTTTGTGGGAAACACCAGCTAAAACCCTCCAAAATTGTAAAACAACAGAGAATGATGTCATGGAAAAAAAAGCTGCCAATTTATGAAACATAACTTTTTCTATCATTCAAGACAAACCACAGCCTTCTATAGCAAATAGTTCCTGAAATATGCGTTTTAACTCAACAAGTGCCCGAGAAATATATATATATACAGAGAGTGCCAAAAAATGTATACACACTTTCACAGAAGACATCTATTTAATATATTTCAAAGTTGGACCGAAAAACAACAATAATGTGTAGTATGATGTTCTGTAAAAAGATGTGACACATTATGATAGCGTTGCTACGTGACAGATGAATCAACAATGAACCAATGAAACCAAGATTATTGTATGATGTTCTGTAAACAGATGCGACTCACATTAAGATATGCTAGCGTTGCTACAATAAAACGGAGCCAAGATTATTGTTTGAACAGCGGAAAGCAATTTTGAAATGGTATTGGAAAACCCAGAATGTTGTTGAAGTTCAAAGGCAATGGAGACGTGTGTACAGAACAGAATCGCCAACGCGAGTAACAATTGCACGCATTCGAGACAAAATTGAGACTCATAGTAGCGTATGCAATGCTCACAAGGACATATCTGAGAGATACGTTGCTCGCGTCCTCGGCTATGGTTTTGGAACTTTTTGAGCATTCACCGCAAAAATCTACAAAGCAATGTGCACTGGGATTAGCAGAACCAGTGTATGGCGTATTAAAACAGCAAAATTTAAAGTTTTCATTTCAAGACTTTTGCATGCATTAAATGAAGATGACCCTGATCGGAGAATGCAGTATTGTGAGGAACATGCTGCAAGAGGATGAGGCCTTCGTAGGGAAAGTTGTTTGATCCGACGAGGCACAATTTAAGTTGAACGGAACTACTAACCGGCATAACTGTGTCTACTGGATGCAAACAATCCACATGTTATTTTGGAAAAGGCTGTTAATTTACCTGATATTAATGTTTGGCGTGGGTTGTCATCTAGGGGTCTAATTAGACCATTCTTTTTTTGAAGGAATAATAACTGACCCAGTGTATACCTGAACATGATAGGCACATCCGTCTTACCCACCATTCATACACTATATGGAAATGAGAAATTTTACTTCCAACAGGATGGTGCACCACTACATTATTGCCTAAATGTACGTGCTTACCTTGATGACAATCTTCCAAGGCACTGGATAGGATGAAGAGGTCCGATTGAGTTTCCACCGCGTTCTTCGGACCTAACTCCGTTGGACTTCTGCCTATGGGGAATTCTTAATAATGTTGCATACCGTAGAAAACTAGCTACATTAGCAGCACTTCGGGAAGAAATTGACGGCATGTGCTGCAATTGCTGAGAACACTTTCGCAAATGTTGCTCAATCAGTAGTTCAACGTACTCAGAAGTGTATCGACGCCGATAGTGAGCAACTGTTGTAACTGTAAAATCCTAAGATGATCATTTTATGTTTGTATGAATTCACTTTTGTTATGATAACACAGTTTTTTCTTTACTTAAAGTGCGTATACATTTTGGCACCCTCTATATATATAAAAAGGCTTGTACAGTGACATAATTAAACTTTACTAAATACTTATAACCAAGGAACATTCATGAAAATCAATACAAAATAAACATAACATTCCAAATATTAAGATGGTACATAACACAAAAATATGATTTTTGGCCCCCCCCTTCATTTTAATACTTCCCCTAGAGCTGGAGCCCTCGCTTCAAGGAGTTCCGAGCCCCTAGAAGGGCCGCCTTATAAAAGACCTTTGAACAGAAACCTTTACAAAGCCCAAGTCACCGCCACACCGCACATAACACCATCTCACTGTGTCTAGGATTTACCACCTTATAGTACAACTAACGGAATGAAACTATACAAAACGGGAAAGCGAAAAGTTCGTGGAAACGGAATATCCATCGTCGCATTCACGTAAGTGACCAGAGAAAACCATGGAATAATTCTGTCCAGCTCAAATGGATTTGAATCTAGGCCCTTCCGAATACAAATCCCAAAATGATCATCATAAAACTTCTTATACAAGTATGAATTCTCTGATCATCTCGAGTGCTAAGGCACAAGGATTAAGGAATTAAGTATATACCAGCTGCTAATAACTATTGTATTTTAAGCGCGCGTTAAAATTACTTTTATTAAAGCTAAACACATCTCCTGATGTTTATTTACGAAAACTTCCTGGATGGGCAAGGCGGAATAACTCTTGCCAGGGGATTCTGTTGGTTTTAAATGAAGTGGCCAGTTCATAGATTCTGGGCACGCCGCTACAGGCAGTAAATAAAATGAACCAGTGTGTTTCCGTGTTGCGCAAAAGTCATCGTCATGTGTGTAATCGCATTTCGTTCCGTTCTGAGGCGGTGTTAACCTTCGTTCCAAGGTCCGTGCGGTGGATATCATAATATAACCATCGCCAACTGCGAATTTGCTCCGCCTAATTGCAAGTGCGTACAGTGGCGTGAGGAATTGACATCAGCTTGGCTTGCATTCCTGTGTTGTTAATTGAAGCACAATCAATTGAAGCACAACTCCAGCTGTACTCTCCACCCCCACACAATTGTATTGGAAATTAATTTCTTTACAAAGTGTTACACGTTTTATAAGCCCGGCTTTAATTTAAAGAATTATTAGTATTTTTATGTACTGCTTTAGTCTTAATAAGTGCATTACATTGAATCCACCCTTACTTTTACACTTTTTCTTGAATTACTCTATCGCAAACCCACACATGAATTATGTTACAAATTAAATTTCTCTTTAGTCAAACAATGAACTTAGCTGAGTCTGGCTTAATACATAGACCGTAAAAGTTCAATAGGATTCATGATCATGAACTTCGTGTGATGATATCTGCCGTTGTCTTCGGGAAAACTAAATTTCATTCCTCTCTGACCACCCCTCTAGCATGCACGTGTTCTTTTATTATTTGGTTTATTTACGGACGCTCTTTAACATTTCAGGTCACCAGCGTGAAACAGCTGATGAACTTTCCTCAGAGTCCTCTTTTTTACAGGCTTGGGATTCTTTTACATCTATGACACAGAACCCACGGCTTTATTTCCCTTCTGATGGAAGTCATACTTAGAATTTTTACGACCCTGGCCGGGACTGAACCCGCGATCTTGGGTCTACGAGGCAAATATGGTTAGCACTACAACATCAGGATTGACTCATGAACTCTTATCTTTTTCTTCCTTTGTTCTAGTAACCATTTAATTATACTTTTTGGCAGCCTTTGCTCTAGCACTCTTTGACTTGCCCATACTACTGTAATATTTTCCTTTCAATGATGTCTAAAATGTCCGATTGTTCTTTATCTCCTTATATTTGTTCTATTCTAGATCTTCTGGCTGATCTTCTTGTAGCGTCAATTTCTGTGCTATAATTTGTATTGTTTCCTTACTATGATTTTTCTATACTTCAGCACAGGGTGATAAAGGTACTCTCAATATATTGTAATTTCCTAATTTTGTTACGTAATTCTGCTAACTACAGTAAATTTAAACTCTTTTTCCTGTTTTGTTTTTATATGTTATTTTTAATTTCTATTGCTCTTTACCTCAAGGGTCTATTTGTTGTACCTAAATAAGTGCATTGAGCATTAGGTTTTAACTCTTCTCCATATCTAAGTTTAATGTTTTCATTTTTTCTATACAAAAATGTAGATAAATATTTAGATTTCTTTATATTTACGGAAAGTATATATTTTTCATTTCTTTTTTAAGTTTTCCATATCATCATGGGCTAACACTTTCGTTTGCAAAATTTAGTGTATATATGCATATGTGTGTGTCTGTGTTTTAATTAGTACCTTCATTTGTTGAACTTTTTTTTCTCCAATGTCTTTTGCTCGTTCAAAAATGTTAGCGAAAATCTGCATCCTTACCTTAAACCTTTTGTAATTTTAAAACTCTGTTATCTAATTTCCGATTTTTATTTTTGAAACTGATCCTTTGTATACTGCTTTTATAGCTTCTATTACCTTTTTTATTAACTGTTGATTCGTCTAAAACTTACCATAGCACTTTTTGAGGGACATAATTTAGATAAATCGATAAAAAGTAGACAAGATTCATGTCATGGGAATTATCTGGCCAATAAAATTTTAGTACCGGAATTTTCAATGAATTTCATTACTTTCTTCGAAACATGAGAGCCGGCACCATCTTGCTGGGAAACAGTCCCTCTACCAGGACATACTTTCTGTAGTTCAGTCAATACTCTTATCTCCAGAATTTGTAAATATTTCTCACTGGTCAACATATCTTAACATGGCACCAAATAACAAACACCATTATATGTTAAAAAACTCCATAACATTCTTTTATCTGAATGATTTATTGTGTTGGGGGGATAGTTTTTCATCATCATATCTCCACCCATGCTGGATTCAGAACGTAAAACTGGAACTCATCAGAGAGCAAACATCCTCCAGTCCACATCAGTTCAGTTTCTGCATTTTCTTACCCAGTCAGTTCGTTTCTTCATTTACTGTAAGGACCTATTTATTTACCAGCTTCTAACAGCTGCTTCGCACAGTCGTGTCATGTAACTTGACTCCAGTTTTAGCTACCCCCATATGTAGGGTGTCTTATCTTGTTTTTTGATGAGTTTGCAGCTTTAATTCTTTTTCTTTCACATCGTCTTTCCCTCCTTGGACAAAAGGCGGTCCTGGTGGTGTAGTGGTAAATACTTGCCTTCTAAACCCGGCCAGAATCGATGAATTTTTTCTGTAAAAGTCCTAAGTATGACTTAAAAGTAAAAGTCCTAAGTATGACTTCCTTTAAAGGGAAGTAAAGCCTCGGGTCCCATGTTGTAGATTTACGGCATGTAAAAGAACCTCAAGCCTGAAAAAAGAGGCATCTGAGCAAAATTTGTCGGCCGTTTCACGCCCTGAATTGAATGGGATGCTGATGACCTGAGATGTTAAAGAGCGTCCATAAATACACCAAATCAAGAACAACAAATCCTTGGACCGATTGATCCCGATTCTATATTCATTTTAATTATTTTATTAACTGCATCAAGAACAGCCATTCTGCAATCTCTCTTTGTGTTGAAGTGTTTTCATGCAGGGTTATAAGAGCTGATCGCTTTTTAGGTGTCAAGTTCATTTTCCAATACAGCACAGAAATGTATAACGCTGTATACGACAATACTGCAATTTCTTAACAAAATTCAATGAACAAAAGTAGCATGAATTGTTGAGTAGTTACGAGGCGTAAAATATTCAAACAACTTATAATAGCAAACTTGAAGTAATTTATTCACACTGATTTGCAGAAAAGAGAGCATTACTTATATCTTTTGTACCAAATTTGGCGTGCCATGCCGTCCCCTAGTGCCTCTTCCGTAACCAATCTTTAAATCACACTGCCTAACTTCTAGGCGCTATCATTACCGTACCTTCGAAATTATGTTGGTCCAGGGCAAATCACCACCCAATCCATGCCCAAAGTTGCCGTTTCGCTACATTTTCAACAATAGCTCTAGACCAAACGAGACGCCAGATGGGAATCTCAGGTAAAACGTATACGCCTGTAATAGCCAATCAGCAGCTTTTAAACGAAATGAAAATATTAATTATATGAAGAATAAAAAGAATTTACACGTTTTTGTGTAACGTTTTGGATCTCAGCACAAACGCCACTTTGTCAAAACTGAGTCCAAGATTGTGACAATTCAGCACTCTACAAACTGACCTGTTGAATGCAATAGGTATAAAGGCGCGCAGAAAGAACAAAGTTCCAGTGAAATGCAATATTTTTTAAAAAAAAGTTTTAGAGATCTTGCTATTTTTATGACAATAGACATGATTCTTTAATTCAAATATCTAAAACACTTCTTTCTTTAACTTTTAAGGACCGTTCTTGGCCTTTATATCCCTTTAAGTAGTAACGTATTTACCACTGATCATTTGTTTTCTTGGAAATCGTTTAACGTTCTACATGGACGAATCAATTTTTGACTTTTTATATATTCAATCTGTTATAAATAAACCAAAATCACCTTTTATAAGATATATCACTTTATAAAAATATTTTACCTGCTTATGAGTTTCAAATCTAATGATTAAATAAAAAGCGGCATTCTCTCTACCTTCCATTTCATGTGTTATAAATTGTGAGATAGAGGTGAGCTGAAAGTTGTCGGTTTCAACAACACTGAACAACACTGCATGATTTAGTATCTTTATAAAAAGTTAGGGATACACATTTGGGTCCAAAAAGGTTGAACTGGAGGCTACTATAATACTCTGCTGGGGGAAAAAAACAAAAAAAAAAACAAAAACAAAAACAAAAAAACAAAACAAAACAAAACAAAAAAAAAAACCTTATTCATCAAAATAATGTACTGATGCACCAGCATGGTATTTATAAATTTGCTTAGCTCCCACCATATTTACCTGCAAAAAACAGTTTCGACATGCAAGACCCATGCATGAAATCAAGGGCTTTTCAGCAATTCTATCAATCATTTGTGGATTTTATATGGAAATATGATATGTAAGCATTATTTTACACTTGATATATACAGGGTTAGTTAAAAGCCTTGTACCATCTAAATAGCTTTTGAAGCATGTGGTTCAGTGATATGAAACTCGGTGTGTATGGGAATAGCAGTACACAGAAATCATACTTGATATTACTGACGTTTTACACTTCCGGCTTAAATGAAAGTCAACTGCATCTCTTTAAATGAAATAATCAATACATTTTTACATTTCTGGTTAATGTTCATTAAAAGCTTTTAAAAAATAGATACTGTACAAAATTATTGCTGCTAATTCAAGAAAACAAAAATGCGTAGTGAATAATAAAGCGCGTCTTTTGTTTACCGTGTTTTGTCAGTAATAACAACTGTTCTTTGTTTATATTCATGGAGTCATGTTTATTGGTACAGAAATATATTATTTAGGGAATTAAATCTGACATCTAGTTGGATAAAGAATCATATATAATGATGAGCGAAAGGGAAAGAATTCAATTTTAATTACTTTTGGCTTTGGAGACAGGAAACGATCTCATCGAGGGGGTAAATTAATTTTAATGATAAGCCTCAGGTTCACAATCCAATTCCACATTCAATAGTTACAAAGATCATAAAGAAAAATACTCAAATTGAAAGCGTAAAGGGTAAAACCAAGATCAGGTCGCCTGAAAAGTGCAATGGTGGGAATAGTTTATTGGACGTTCCCCTCCGTGCAAGAATCCAAAAGTTTCTACTACAAATTGTCATTAGTCAAACATAAGTCAAAGGTATGAAATGAAAACCCATAAAAGTACCAAGCAACATCCTTATAAAATTCAGCTTTTGCAGGAACTATCAGAGGACGATCCCGATAGAAGAATGCAGTTTTCTGAATTGATGATAGACATTATTTAATAACATTAACAATATATTAATATACTGTTTTTTTAAACAGATTGCATTCTCAGATTAAGTCTCATTCTGTCTGAATGGATTTGTCAACAAACATAACTGCCATACTAGTCAGACGTAAATCTACAATGTGGTGAATGAGAAACACATGTAATGTTCACAAAACACTTAAAAGCTTGGGTTGGTATAGCTGGTGGTCATATCACTGGCACTTTCTCCTTTAGAGAAACGGTAAATGCCAATAGATATTTGGATTTGCATCGAAATAATGTTGTGTCGGCTATCGCAATTTTGTTTCTACATCCAGTCAGCCGTGAGCTACTCAGAATGGCATCTGTTTCATTTATGACAGGATAGTGCTCCAGCTCACTATGGACTGTTTTTCTGCAACGATGTATTTCTGGAAGAGGTGAAATTGGGTCGCCAGAAAGATCTCCAGATTTGCCGCCTTTGAACTTCTTTTGAGGGGCCAATTGAAGTCAGTAGTAATAAAGACCCAGCAACTTAGAAAACCTGGAGTATCGAATAATGGAAGCAGTGCAAGACATTCCTAAAGCTGGTTAAGCTATTCCTTAAATGATTTTCTGTGACACATTGTCAAACAGGTGAGGGATACCCATTTAATTTTATTTTGTTCCTGCTATACGCTACATTTTTTTGATTTCTTGATTTAGCAGCAATAAATCTGTACAGAAGTATCTGGTGTGCGTACTTTTTGAAAAGTTCTTAACGAGCGTTAATCGAAAATGTAAAAATATATTGGGTGTTTCTTTTAAAATAAGAAAGTTGGAGTTACTTCCGGATAAACCGGAAGTAGAAAATGTTGGTAATGTTATTTTACAGTTCTCACTGTGTGGCTATCCCTACACACCGAGTTTCATGTCGTATAACTCATGTTTCAAAATTTATTTCTATGGTAAGGGGAGTTTAACAAACTCTGTTTAATAAATATTTTTACATTTCTGGCCTCATAGTGTTTAACGCCCTTTTTACTGCTGATGCATTACAGGCGATGGACACTGATGATACATGAAATGAAATGATACATTGGGAAAGGATTTTTTATTTTTAAGGAAGGAATCGTTCCAAGCCTAAGTTTAGGGTACTTCTCCGGCATTTGCCATTTATGAGGACTGAGGAAAATCTGAAAAAAAAAACCTCAACAGGAAGGACGATTCTGGCAGGAATCGTTCTCTCTGACAGGATTTTTCCAGGCTTTCCTCAGTGCTCATAAATGGAAAATGCCAGGGAAGTACCTTAAATGAAAGTCTGGAACGCTTCCTTCCTTAAAACAAATCCTTTCCCAGATTATCATTTCATCTCATATATCATCAGTTCGCCGCCTGTGATACATCAGTAGTTAAAACAACGGGCGTTAAACACTATTAAAAATGCGAATACTAATTAATAAATCGCAGTAAAGTCACTGCAGAAGTTCGGAAAATTCTCCCAAGAGCGTCGTTTCCTTATGCATCTCGCATCCGCCTCCTTATCGAGTCCTTGGCTCTCTCTGTATCTCCTCGCATGCGTCTCTCCACAACTGCAAAAACCTTCCATATGTTACTTTGCACATGCCTTTAAACAAGTGATTTTCACATGATTTCTAGCTTCCATCCTATCAAAAAATGCAAGTTCGATGTTTGTAAAATTTCTGGGTTCGCATCAAGGGATTTCACAAGTTTCAACGTCATGAGGACTGCATTAGAAATTCCGATGCTACAGCGCGTCTTGCACAGCTTTCAACAATTTATCGGATTCCACTTTAGGATGGCACTATTTTAACATTTGATGAAGAAAAATATATTTTGTATTATAAGGGATTTTCTGACGCCCTGAAAACTTCATGGCGTTTGGCTTCTTTGTTGCCTTACAAAAGGTACAATTTTTACAAAGGAAGTTTTGAATTCGTTTTCTTTTGTATTCTTTTATGTGTTCTTCCTTCTAATGCTTTTCTTTCGTATGTTAAGCGTGTTTAGTTCCTATGACTGACTTCACTGGGATGAGAAATACTTGTATTTACCGATTTTGGTGAAACTTTAAAATGCAAATATTTTAAATCATATTCGGAAAAAGTCACATAGCAATGAATGTTAGTCTACAATGGTAAATTCCATGGTTTACATAAATCTAAAATATGTCGGTAATAAAGTGAACAAATGCTCAAAACTTAATAAAATAAGAGATTTTATAATTTGTCTATATTTCCGCTATTCCACACACACATTCCATTTTTCTTCCTTGAGAAGCGCGCACGCCACTGACGAAATCACTTGGTTCAATGCCAAAGCATATTTATAGATGTAAATCCAATGAGAGTTTGGTGATAGCAAGCATTAAGAAGGGACAGAGGTGCCAACTAAAATGTGTTACTTGAATAATCTTTTTGTTAGACTTAGCTCGTTAGAACTTACTGCTTTTTACCACGCCTTTGTACCGTTAGAGTCATTACTAAGAGAGAAAAAATATGACATTTTGTACTTCAAACTCTAGGATTAGCATTAAAGATATGTCAAGTTTAATTTGGTGCATTAATGTGTTGCACAATACATTATATATTATTTTTAGCGCATTCCTTAACAATAACATTTGGGAAAATAAGAAGGCCAATCGAAGATGATTTCCTGTAAAATATGTTAATTGCTGAAAGTATTTTTCGTTTTTATATAAAATAATACGGACACTATAGACTCTTAGATGTGCACATGTAGAGAAATCTTTATAAATATCATTGTTTTAACCATTATACATTGATAACAGTTCTTATAATTATATATTCGCATATCTTCTTCCAGCAGACAGTTAATTATTTAGGCACTGAACTTTTAATATCGTATCATTCATTTGTTTGGGCATCGATTTACACAGCAGAGTGATCTCGGCAAGTGGCTGTCAAACGCGCGTCATAACTGTCCCGCTTAACACGGTAAGGCATAGTGTTTTTAGAGATTGGAAAAACGGAATAGATACTCGCCAGTAAAATATAATATTTTTATCTGCCTAAAATTGTTACGTTTCTAAAGTAGATTTCTGATGTCTTTGGTGAGACAAATTAGTAAAATGTTGTGGCCTTCTTGATCCCACGATTTAATCTCCATGGTTTTTACTTGTGAGACAGCTTAAAAAGAGCAATTAATTCATTAATCTTCCATCAACTGCAAAACAACGCATGAGAAGAAATAGTTAACATTTTGTAACCGGGGTTGCAACTGCAGGCACTATAATGAATCTTCGTAGTAAACTATGAAAACGTCACTAGTTTTACGGAAAAAGTTCAAAGTGTCAACACGTTTGAAAGACACAGAGAACACAAAGTTCCGTAAACTTACCTAGTACTATTTAAGTAAAGTAGTTATGACAGATTGAAAAAATAAGTCAAAGCTTTCACTTCTATTATTTCATGGCTCAAAAACTAAAAAATGAAACCCCAAGACGAATACTCTTGGAGGCTCCAGGCTTACCACATGACCGCTGCGTTCTCTGTCTTCGTCTTGCGATATCATAGACAGAGCTCAGTATTGCAGGAAGGCATGACATCAGCACATGGTACCTCTCCGGCCACTGCCAGCAGCTTTCTTTATCTGGGACCAATTGTCATCTTGAGACTGGAAGAGGCTGCACAGAGGCTTACTGTGCTGCCTGTTTTACTCTGTACTCAATTCGGGACTCCTCTATCCTTCAGCAAGAAATGAAGTCCAATCGCAGACGTCAGATCAAAAAGTTCTGGTACTAAACTTGGTTTCCAAAAATAGAATGTCTTCTGCTATGTAAAGCCTCACATGGGAATGAGCCGTTTCGGGCTCCTTCCCACAGAATCTGCAGTTCAAGTTTATCCAAAAGTGGCCCATTTCACAGAAGCCATGATCTGTGAGAAAATCTATAATTATTTTCAGCTGAAGTCTGTTAATAAGCTCTCAGCTGTTCTTGGTCCTGTTGTAACCATACTTGCCTCTTAGACCGAAGGTCGCGGGTTCAAACCAGGCCAATCTCAAATTAAGGGCACAAAAAAAAAATCCGAAGCCTGAAAGAAGAGTCCTCTGTGAAAAAATTATCAGTTATTTCACACCCTAAACAATCAGATATGTAAATATGAATATAGTAATTTTATCCAGCTAGTGTCATCGTGCATGAGTAGCATTTTATAACGATTTTGACCAACAATAAAAATTGTTTGTAATTCCGGTATACCAAAATGCACGTATTAATTACAGCTATTTAATTTAATTTAATTTAATTCGTCAACATCCATCTTACAAGAATTAGGCTTTAAGCCCTATTCCAAAAACTGAGGGATAATATGAGCATTCAAATTTAGCAGCACTTAGCACTTAAAGATGTCAGAGGAATAGGCTGTCAGCCCTTCACCTCAAAAGCTATGTAGTCAGTATTAAGGTATTTATTGTGCGTAAAATGGCCTGTAATTTTATCCAAAAATTATTTTTCTTCCCCCCCCCCAGATATTGAGTTTTTTTAAAGTGCCGTAAATCTACACATGGGACTGAGGATTTGCAATAAAGGTTTTCTCAGTCAAAATTGAATTCGCAGAGCTTGGATCTGAAAGAGAGTGCGTTACTATTAAATTATCGAAACCGACTTTTAATCTTTATTCTATTTTTAAAAATGGATGATATTTTGACGTAAATTTAAAAAGTTATTTGACTCAATGATTAATTGAGCCTCCTTTTTTATACTCTTCTTTTCCATTGGTCTATGACATGTCTGATTTTGTCCTGAAGTACTATAGGCCACCATATTCAATTATTTTCAGCAGCAACTTTCTATGGTCATCCTATTCTGGGCTATCGGAACTATAGTAAACCCTACAATATGTAAGTTGTCATATTTATGTTATACAGTATAAAAATAAAGTGTCTATGAAACTAACATATAGTGTATAAGAAACCTGAGTAACTTTGCCCTTCCTACCCAATTGTGAGTATTATCGCATTTGTCTAAACAGTAAACACTGCCATGAGGTACCTGTTAATTCTGCGTTGTCTCTGTTACTTTTATATATCAAAGGTTGGGCAGCAACTATGCTTATTTCCAGTTTATCATATTATTAAACATGCTTGAGGATACCTTAATTAATAAATGAATAATAAATTATGATACTTTATTCTTACTTCATATCCGGTCTCTGTTAGCACTAAACATATACTGAAAGGGATTGCAGAGACGTGACAACATTGTTTTCCTAAGCGAACTCTGATACACCTTATTCCTAACGCGTATCATATCAACGTAACAAACGCAGCAATATAACTGTAATCTCAGTTCCACCGCCATGGGTGGCCAAGGGTTTTAAGGCGCACTCTTGAGCGAGAGGTTTGGGGTTCGAATCCGCGAGAACCACCCTCCCTGACAGGTTATTTCCAGATTTTCCTCAGTTCTCTTAAATGCCAATGCCAGGGAAATACCCTAAACTTAGGCCTGGAACGTTTCCTTCCTTGAAAAATATTATATAGTTTATTATTTCACCTCATGTATCACCAGTGTCCACCGCCTGTGGAGCCTCAGTAGTAAAACCGGGCATTAAACACCATAAAAAAAATCGGTTTCGAAAAAAAAAAGACCATAAAGACTTGTTACATTATATATATAATATTTTCAGTTCCCACAAAGATCTGTAGCATTTAGAATATTCATTTGATGATTTGATTTATTTACGGACACTCTTTAACATCTCAGGTCATCAGCATCTCATTCAATTCAGGGCGTGAAACAATCGATAAATTTTGCTCAGAAGCCTGTTCCTTCAGGTTTGAGGTTCTTTATCGTGCCGTAAATCTACGACAATTGATCCTGGACTTCCCTTCCGAAAGAAGCCATACTTAGGCTTCTTACGACCAAAAAATCCATCGATCTTGGCCGCGGCCTTGGGAGAGTTACTTAATGCTGATATTTGATGCTTATATTACATTTTAAAATAGAAGTGGCGCCGTTCTTTATTATATTCTTGCCCGTAAAGTAGATTTTACATATCCTCTCTTGAAACAGTTTACTGGACACTGTTTACTCTTCTTTGTAATAAACCACTGCCTGTCTTCCCTTTAAAGCGTAACGTTTTTGTATGCAAATGCACTCCACCACTCAAAGAATTAAAAATAACAACACAGCGTGAAACTTCATGGCGACAGCTCAGTAAATTGTGACCTGGTTCAAAACGGGAATAGAACCAGCGACCGTGAGTATACTAGAGGCTTAAGTTACCTAAACATTATCTCGTATAACAAAATCTATAACCAAGTTCTTGTATTTCGTGTCTGTGTTCTGCCTGAGATTGTTACAAGGTGTAGAAACAACCACTCTTCTATTTTTACATGGCACTTGACTGTTTCTAATGGAATCTGACAGGTGGAAACAAGAAGATGCAAATTGGACAATTCATTCTTTCTCCCTCGCCCCTTCTCACTCCCTTAACTTGGGAACCGGAACAATAATAATAGACAGTATAAAAGTCGTCCGTCATGTGTTGTAGGCTGGCTACAGGACGTCACGAAAACTAAGTGATAGTGTTTATAATATTCTGTTCCTAATTTGTATTGTGTTAAACCTCGTGTTAACCTCGTGTTCAAATCTTCTTGTTATTATTCTTCCTACACCTTACTTTATTTCCTTGCTAACCCCCACTCTTCAGCATTTCCTCCTTTTACTTCTTGTACCTTTCTTCTGTTCTTTTTAATATTATCCATAGCTAGAACTAGTTTTGCCACAGTATTTGTTAAACTGTTCTACGAAAATATGCAAGTTCGGAGACAGAGATAATTGGTAAATGAAAAAACAAGACGTAGACAATTTTTATAACGCAAAATAGCATTGAAAAACTGCAAAAATGAAATGAAATTCATACAAACCACGTGCCATATAGAGAGAGAGTCCTTGTTTGGACGCGTGGCCGGCTTACGGCGATTTGCTTGCCACCAGGAAGCATATTGTTTGGAATTTCATAGCCCCTTAAAAAGCGCATAGATTGCACACCAATTATTTTTATCATATAATAGCATTTCGTGCACAAGATCGGGATTTTCTATTATTTTGTGCAGTTCATGTAAATAAAACCATGCTTCGTCTGTATAAAAGCGGCGGGGGGGGGGGGAGCCAATAGAACTACCACTAACATTATCCACACCCAATTGCAGAAATGCATTATCGAACTACCGTTATCTTATAGGATTTTAATTTTAAAAGTTTGGTGGCATACCAAGCAAAGGTTTGCAAAATTCCTGATTCCTGTCAAACTTTCTCAGAGATTTCTTTGAACTTCTAACTTTTCTCAAATGTCAACGAGTTTTTCCTGTGAAGAACGCGGCGGCTTACTTTCGGTTTCTTATCAAGAACAGATCCCGTTTCTCGAAATCTATTGAAAGATTACGGCCGCTTCTCTGTGGTGGCTACAAACTGCAGGGAATCTGTCTATAACTCGCCTTCTCACTTCTCTACACGAGTTTGTAGTCCATTGCAATCATACATTAATATTCTATGTGCTAAAATATAAGTACTTTTTGGTATTATAACAGAACTAGCACACGGTAACACAGGTGGTCCTGTACAGCAGAAAGACTTCGCGTCAACACACGAGCGGGGTAGTGGAGGAAGGAACGGAACCCGTAAGAAACAGGGCAGACAAATTTCCGTTAAGCCGATCACGCATCCAAATGAAGGATCTTATATATAATATACATTAGCCTTACATCTTCATTACGGAGTCTAGTTTTCCAAAATAGCTCCTTTATAAATGTCTGAGATTGAAACCAAAATATAAGTCGATTCAAACTGCTATAGCAAATGCTTCAAAAGAAGAAATGATCATAAATGTTTTTTTTTTCCCAAAATATCCGTAATGTGTTTCTGCTTTATTTTCTTTAACTGTTTGTTTACTACATACTTTAGATTACCACTAGGGATTAAAATTTGCGATTTAGTTATTTTTAGCGATCAAATAAAAGACGGACTTTAGTTACATGTATATCTTATCCGCTAACGAAATTTTTACGTCTCTGGCACTAGCGGTAGAGTCGATACTGAAACATTATACAATATTGCCGGATAGAAGATTTGAAATTGTCGTCCTCCGTCAACATAACGGGCATTGTGTCAAGAAAGCATATTCTGATTGAACATCGTAACATTTCCGATTTCATTGTCAATGCTTTTATTAACGTTCCGAAAACCCACTTGCGTTAATTTCGGAAGTGATTTTGCTGTCGAACGTTTATGATTTCTTCCAGTTTTTCAGAAGTTAAAATTGTACGTTTTCGATCGTGTTTTTCATTTTACATTGTGCCATTTGTGCACAATATCGCGGATCGCAGTTTTGGAAGGAGGTAATTAATCAACAGATTTTTTTAATATGTTCTGGACGAGTTGATTCATAATAACCCTTGCATACAAACGTTGCTCTATAATAAATTGAAACATCTTACAGAAAGGGCTCGTTTTATTATTTTTAAACTTTATAGATTAAAACAATGTGTTATTTTTAACTGCATGATTGTTCTCCAACATTAGTTCATAAAATGCTTCATCTTCTTAGGAAGAAAACATATTTAAATAGTTTATATTTTGTTATAAAATCAATAAATTGAAATTAGGTATCTTTTTTACACAGTTCAAAATTGTTTGTGATTAACATTACAATAATGTAACTGTGAGGGTTTATTTAACAAAGGAAATTAAGTTGACTTGTGTTGACATGAAGTCTTCGTGCTGTACAAGAGTTCAACTTTGTGAGACCACGTGTTTCAGTGTTATAGTTCGTATACTTTAACACACAGAACCTTCATGTATAATTCCTATATGACAAACTCGTGTAGAGAAGTGAGATGGCAATTTATAGTGAGACTACCTGCTGAGCATGCGCCTCACAGAGAAACGGTTCGTAATCGTGTAAACAGATTTAAGAAAACACGGGGTTTGTTATTGTTAAGAAACCAAAAGTAAAACACCGTATTCTTACAGAGGAAAAACTTGATGACATCGAAAAAACGTTAGAACCAAGTTTCAAGAAATTTCTGAATAAGCTTGCAAAGAAATCAGGAATTTCTCAAACCTCAGCTTGGAATGCCACTAAGCTTTTAAAATTAAAACCCTATAATATACGGTAGTTCAGAAATTGCAAACCAATCGATAATGTGTGTGCACTTAATTTCTGCTATTGGATGTTGGATAATGTTAATGCTCGCTCCATTGGCCCGCGTTAAACTTTTTTTATACGGATGAAGGAAGATTTTATGTACATGGTCATGTAGCAACAAAAATAATAGACATTGGAGCGCGAAAAACCCGATCTTGCACAGGAAATGCCATTGTATGACCAAAAAATTGCAGTTTGGTGTGCTGTAGTAATCTATGCGCTTGAATTTAAGGGGCCATGAACATATGACTCCACCGGCAAACAGCGTGCTTCCCAGTGCCAAATAATCCCCGTTAAGCCGGCCACGTGTCCAAACGAGGGCTCTGTATTACTTTGAGGACCAGCAATAAACACTAAATTGCCCATAAAAATACTCAATAATTTAATTATGAAAAAGCAGGACGTTTAACATAAAATTCAATAGTATAAACTGAGCAGAGATGATTCATGTTTAAATTATGTATCTTTTGCACTGTTTCATATTTTGTGAATCTTGCATCACTCTATAGATTGCATTTAGAATGTACAACTTTTCTGCGCGGTTTATGCAGTACAGTTCGCTAAAGAATGTATACTGTTGTGAGATCGGCGAAAAAATACTTGAAAGTGTTGTTCAATATCCTTTACTAAATACCAACTATAGTTAGCTGTAATCCAACAATGCTAGAGGCACAAATATGAGCATTCTAAAGTTACCGACTAAACTCCCCAGTGCTAGAGTAAACTTGCGCGGTCCCTGTAAACAGCTGTGGTCATAGACTGTAAAATGTACTCTTCATAACAACACTTGTTGCAATAACTCGTCCACTCTGTAATGAACGTAAATTATGACAACCTTCCATTCCACCAACTATTACTTCGTCATATTTCTTTCTCAAACATTTCTGCACTCTTAATTAAAAGCAACAAACCTTCGCGCTAAAGGCATCTCCAGTTACCGTAACAAATAATGGCATAGCATTAGTATTTACATAAAACTACTAAGCGAGGAAAATACGTAATGTCTACTGTGCTCTAATATTTACAAAGAATGATGCGGTTTATGCACTTGCATGTCCAGTTTCTTTCTTTAAAAAAAAAAAAAAAAAACACGCTCTGATTTCAGAATCTGATGGAGATTACGATGTCATACAATTATTTCACTAAGCTCTTTCATTCTGACTTGCTTGACCGTAACACCGCAACATACAGGATGATTTAAAAAATGTTCGCGCATGCAGAATACATCTGATATATATTTGTACATATTTTGGGGGTGAGTTCCAGGAATTATTGTATAAGATAAGTCCGTACAAAAATAAAGAAGACTGTAACTCTTTTGAGAAAAATATCGCTTTATTTCTCAACATAATCTCCATAAAAATCCATACGCTCAATGCAACGATTTTCTAGTTTATTTATCCCATCCATAAAGTGTGATTTCTTCAGTTCTGCAAAATATGCTTTTTTCGGTTACAACCAATTTATTTGATACTAATTTCTTTTCCTGTTAATCGTTTACTCGTGTTACGGAACAGTAAGTAGTCCGAGGGAGCCAAAAATGGAGAATAGGGGGGATGAGGAAGGCTTTCATACCTTAAGTTCAATAATTTTGAAGTCGCAATTACAGGCTTGTTTTATGGCACGTTATCTTGATGGAACAGGACCTTTTTCTTTGTCAAATGCAGACCATACTTCTTGATTGCTCCAGGAGCAAAGCGTGATAACCACTGGTTATGGTGTTAACTTTCCAAAAAATTAACTAATACCATCGCCATCACTTTTCCTGCTGAGGGAATAGTTTTCGTCTTCTCCGAACCGCTTTCTGCCGCTCCTCGTTTCCGGCTTATAGTGGTGAATCCATGTTTCCTTGAGTATCATATACCGTCTCCTAAACTGACTTGAATTTAGTTAAAACAACCCAAAATTCTGCGCAGAAGGTGACAATTCATTTTCTTTTCTGGTTAAGTGTTAACAAGCGCGGCGCCCGCCCACGTCGCCGATATATTTTTCATTGCAAATGATGTGGAAAATGTTGTCCACCCGATCTCAAGAAATACTCATGGCTTCAGCACTCTCGCGCACCTTCAGTCTCCTATCGTTTAGTACAATGTTGTGGATTTTTTCAATTATTTCGGGATTTGTTACCTCGATAGGACGTCCGGAACGGTCGGCATCGCTTGTGCTCATTCGGCCATATCTAAACTCACAAAAATATTTATACACAATTCTATGCCAAAGGTGCAGATTTGACGTAATGTTTGGGCAGCTTCACTTTAGTTTCTGCGGGCGTTGTCACTTTCAAAAAGTAACAAAGTTTGTTACTTGTCCATTTTGAACGCTTGATTAAACATTTGAGCAGAAAAATAGTTCTCAAACACAAACTATCATCGTAACTGTTTATCATAATGTGCCTATACCTAAACAGTCACTGTTTTGCTAAGGTAATGTTGAAAATAATTTAGTACTACCACCATTTGATTTGCACGGAATATTGAACAGTTTTCATACATATGACATTCCGATAGCTAGCGCTGGCCACGATTATACACCTGGATTTGATTCCTCTAGCATTAAATATATATTTGTGCATCTACCTCGGTTTTCTTGGGATTTGCCAAATAAAATATTTCGTGGGCAATACAATCTTTATTAATTACATGTAACATTTTAACATGTAACATTTTAAGTAAAACAGCTTCAACCTATTGTAGCACTTTCTCGCTCATTATTGAATAGCTGATTATAATTTTTGTTTCATTATCAAACTAAAATATCTGTGAGAAACATTGCGCCCGCTCTATACCTCAATGTATTTGTACCTTTTGTTGCTGTCAGCCATATTTTCGTGCATATGACATGACAAAAACAAGAAGTATTCAAACCTAATGCCCCCAACCTCTTGTACAAAATCTCGAGTATATAACCTATTAAAATTAACTATTAGTCTGTAATAAATAACTTTTAGTGACTATTGTGGCTTATGAGGGTTAGTAATATGGGGGAACTAGTGCGTATATTGTATCACAGAGACGATTGGTGTTCGAAATGACGGTTGGAGATTTGAACGTGCGCAGAAAGGCAATGCGTGGATTTTCAACAGTTTTCTGAAAGTGGAGCGTTGGAACTTGAAGAGAGTAGACGCTGCTGGATCTGCTCCGGAATCGCCACCTTTACGGCGGTCAATGGTGATCACAATATATTATGTATGTTAATAAAGTTAAATATTAGGAATATTCATATATGCCTAGAATAACGTCGGTCCGTTGTTTCCTTCTTTTTATTTCATTTTGAGTAGGAATGAGTAGAATTTTTGTAGATAAGTGATGCAGCTACACCCCTTGTCCATTCTAAGTATGATTCAATTAGTAAAAAATAATATTTATGCGAGTAGCTCTACAGTAAGCTGTGACAATACTTCTTTCAGATTTGTCCTCCATGCTCTAAACAGTAGAAAACTTTACATTTACTGTAGAAAAATCTCGAAAGTGGCTTCTTCTTAGATTCCAAGGAACAGTGCATTTTTTTTTTTATTTTTTACGTGGAAGAACTAGGGGAAAACTCGCTGATTTCATGAAGAGTTTAAAATACTTGATGATGTTCAGTTTTTACCTATATTGTGCAACATAAGCTATTTTTTCTTTCCCCGGTTCTAGTATGCCTAACTATACTTTATTTTCCTGTAGTATAAGCAATCACCACTTCAAATACATGCTAGATGTGCCATATTGTTTTTAGAAATAACTTGAAGAATATGTCAATATAAATAACTTACTAAAATAATAAAATTCAAAATACTATGCGTAGGATATTTTCAGGCAACACAGCGCCACAAACCGCCACGGGTGGCCGAGGTCGTTAAGGCACGGACTCGTGAGCGGGAGGTTCGAATCCCGCCAGGACCGTCCTCCCTGACTGGGGTTTTTTCCAGGTTTTCCTCAGTCTTCATAACTGGCAAATGCCGGGGAGGTACCTAAACTTAGGCCTGGAACGCTTCCTTCCTTAAAAAAAAAGTATCCTTTCCCAATTTATCATTTCATCTCATGTATCATCAGTGCCCACCGCCTGTGGTGCCTCAGTAGTGAAAATGGGCGTTAAACACTACTCAAAAAAAAAAACAAAAAAAAAAAACAGCGCCACAACTGTAGACTGTATTTCTCAGATGCATTGCGCCCGATCTTGTAACAATGGATACTGCGCCAACGAAGAATTAAATAAGTTTGGCATATTTCTATAGTAAGTAGAGACGGTCAAAACTAGATAAAAATGGCCATCTAAATATCTGTCCGGTAAAAATAAATTTTGAAATATGGGTGCCCTATATTTGAAAAAAATTACACATTTATCAAGATAGCTGATTGTCTTCAGATTTGACATGCATTTATTGTATAACCCCATAGCTAGGTTCAATTGATCGGGGGATCTCATGATACTGGACCTACTCGACCAATCCATCGCCCATGTAAATATCGTGTTACTAGGAAAAGAACAATTAACCGAAACGGACAGTTCACAGAACGTCAGTTAAAAAATAACCTATTTTCTTGGACCCATGTGAACTAGATTCCGTTTGACTGTAATACAGAATGTGCACTAGATTCTGTTTGACTGTAATAAAGAATATGCACTAGATTCTGTTTTACTGCAATAAAGAATGTGCACTAGTCTGTTTGACTGTAATAAAGAATATGCACTAGATTCCCTTTGGCTGTAATCAAGAATATGCACTAGATTCTGTTTGACTGTAATAAAGAATAGGCTCACATGTCAAGAAATTTTTTTTCTGGATGTTCATGGAGACGTTTTAGCTAGTTTTTACCATTCTGACTGATGTGAATATATATACGGTAGTTTCATTAAACATATGTACGAGAAACTTCTAAAAATAATTAAATAGAGGAGCAAAACATTATATATATATATATACAATTTCTGTCATGTGCATTTAGCACTTTTAGTTGTTTAAATATTACTCAGCTGCATAGATGGACATTGAGCTATAGTTTTGCCTTCTTTGGTTTATAATTTTTTTTTATTTGGAATCTTCACTGCACGCGACAAGTATTCTTTGTTTTATTAACAAGACTAGTAACCTTTTTTCTTCAACGAGGCACTGGCTCGTATGCCATTTGGAATCCAATCATAGCAGCATTTACATCACGTTGTGTCGTAGCATCACTTTTTCATGGCTTTGCACTGACATTTGGTGTTCCGTTAAATGTTCTGAAGGAGAGAAAAGAAAAAGGAATTCACGTTTTTTTCGAATTTAAGTATTTGCATTTTGAAGTCAAGACACATTGGAATTATTTGAGTTACGGGCCGACTAAGCGCGGCTTCTTACTGGGGAAGTGCAACCCCCGCAACAGGAAAAACGGAGATAAGAGTCACTGTGCGAAAGGTATATTTTTATTTAAGCATTTATATTTTTCTGAATGCATAAACTTAAGCTGTGTTTAAAATTAATGAAAATAATAACACTAATCTGCATTGAAAATGATGTCCCTCAGTGGCAATACATTGCTGCATGTATGTATGTCTTTGTATTTAATCTAAATTTTCTTCTGTAACAACACGACAGTTCGGAACACATCTTGTCATTGAGAGATCAAGTCTCTCGTAGTTTTTCAACAGTTTCTCTACCTGGAACACGATTGCGAGGATATTTCCTTGAGAATCGCTTTACTCCTTTTCTGCAAGAATTAGTTTTCACATATGTATCGTTTATAAAAACTCTTCTTCAAGGTTATATCAAACTAATTACAAGCTGCTACCTGCACGAGGATATGAGTCCGTAACTCAGATAACATTGTATTAATCTTAAATAGTTACATAAAGAACTTCTAATACTTTGAAATGAAAAACAGTGCTTAGCTATACATTGTGACAAACAATAACATGGCGTAAAATACAGGACAATAATTAGGCACATTTAGAAAAATTGTGGTTTCAATTTTAGTAAAAACACGAAAAACAATTTTAGATATTTTCATTAACTTCCCTTATGGTGCTGGCTAGAGTAAAGAAGCTAAATAAAATAAAGAAATAATATATAAAGTATTGGTGGAAAGGGATATCACAGATGACATGTAGAAATAGCTCATTAGGTTAGAACGTAAGATTATGCAAACATAACTTTAAATGGATAACGCTACTGCCACTCAAATTATGGCGTCCTAAACGCAATTGACAGGACTATGCCCAAGAGACAGTGCCATTACGCAACTAAACGACCGGCGAAGGAGGAGAGAAGCTGCGACGGTCGTAGAAATCTGCGATAAGGGTGGGAAATGCTTGAAGCCTTTATGGATCCAAGCGCCTCAGTTTATCTCTTTACTGCAGCAGCCAATTATATCCACAAGTTAAATATTCTCCCCCCCCCATTCTATCATGTTTACTATGTGCGGTTTATTCTTATTTCACTTGACTGTAGCTACTTTGCTGAACATTTGTAGTTCCATTCTATCGCTTTTATTGATATACAGTCTTTGGCATTGTATACTCGCTGCAATGCCAACATTCGCGTCTTCGAAACGTCGAGTAAAGACGAGGACAAACCCAGGTATCAATTGACTAAGGGAGGAAATCTCTTCAGCCTGTGATCCTAAATCTCGCATATTTTGTGAATGTTTTCATTCTTATATCTGAATATTTTATTGAGTTGTGCAACTGGATATTATTTAACCAATGGGAAGTTACTGCAAAACGGCATTTTCACCTGCAAATAGTAAATAATTACACATATCATTATAATAAATGCTGGAAGTATCTGTCCTCCATATGATTCATGCCTGAATCCTTTTGAATATATTTTGAAACACTGGCCGCAATTAAGGTCCTGCCGAGTGTTGTAAGCTGCATCCCCGATATTTTATTTCAGTCCTTTCACCGGCTTTATTTCAGATAGGGCAGGAATTTTATATGGACGAAAATGCATCAGCTGAGGGGCTTTATACGCACTGCTGACAGATACACCAACTTGCTGTGCTAATCGTGTTAAAGACTTTTGAGGAAAAGTTTCTAATTCTCCTCTGTTAAAACCTGTTATTTTATTCTTCTTGTCAATAAAAACGCCTTGGTCCCGATGGACATGTTGTTCCTAGAAATTTAGCAATCACTTTTCTCCTTCAGTACCTACTTGTACAATTTCTTTAGCACACAAAAAATCTTCTTTGTTGACTGAATATGCTCAATTGTCTGAGTTAGGAGACTTTTAATCTAACTGGAAATTGCGTGTCCACTTTAGGCCAATCGATTTCCACCAGTGTATATAGGTATAAGCTGGGATTGCATAGCGGTATGAGAGCATGGTATATGAAAGATCTGGGAAATCTCTTATGAACTAAAAGAGGGCCCAAATACAAGTAAAAAAAATAGTCCATCACGCAGGAGCTGTGTAAACTTTGCGATTTCCTCAGCAAGTTGAATAACTTTAAAAAAGAATAGAAAATCCAAATTAAGGCCTTATAGATTAATGAAATGAGTTATGGCATCACTGTGTGATATTAGTATGACAAACTCTAAAGCTAACTAATAAAAGAAAAGCTTAACTATAATACGTTACTTAATTAGACTTATCTGTTTTTATCCTTCAGAATCACGTGAAAATAAATGTCTATAGTGAAATTACTGTAAAGGGAATAAAATTAGAATTCTTGAAAATTAAGCACTATAAAACAGAAAATTAAGCATTATAAAACAGAATGTTTAAAATTCTCTTTGTTTATGTTCTTGTTTTTCTTTTCTTCTGTTATTGTTGTGTTGTTCTTTTTCTTCTTTTTCTTTTTCTTCTTTTTCTTCTTTTTCTTCTTCTTCTTCTTGAGATTAAATCACAAAATGAAATGTATGGCCACATACAAACAAAGTTATAATGTGTGAATACTTTTAAACATTTTTAAATGTAGTCCTATCTATGAACTGAGCCCTTAACATCATCTTTACATTCGCTAAACCAGAGAGAAATAACAGACAGTTTGGACTTATCTTGTGTATTTATGAATAAGAAGTTCATATGTGTCAGTAAAACAAAAATGTGTTACTATTTAAAAACAATTATAATGCACATATCTAAGCAAATATACACAATCAACTATAAACAATCGAAAGTTCCATAGATTTGCATTGGCTTTGAAATTTAATTTAAAAGTTATTGTATTACAAATAATTAACGCAAACTTTTCTGAAGAATATTACAGAGCGCTGTTACAAATATAATTCTCACCACATATTATATTAATATTTCACACGTGCTATCTTTACCACAAATTCTTTCTTTAAATACAAAGCATATGCATTGTTATAAGTGCAGTTTATGTGCTGAGTTAATTGACCTTTTATTTTGAAATAATTGAGGGAAAATTAAACGCTAGAGCCCTTTATAAATTTTCTTTTTAGGTTAGTCCAAGTTTGCTGGTTAACGAACTCAATGAATCCATTGTTAATTGATCGTTATTAGCCGGGTTTCGTTGAGAAAAAACAAAAATTGCGGCCGCTGGAGCGTTAACACACATACACACATACATATATACATATATCATCGCTTTAGATTAACCTCACTCCTAAAGGTCCAGTTTTGCTAGTTTTTGAACTCGACGAATCGTTTGTTAATTGATGGTTATATACCGAGTCGAGAAAAGCAAAAATTCCGGCCGCTAGAACGGTGACAGACAGACACTCACACATTTGCGTTTTTCATTGTCATTTTTGGTGCCTAGTTAGTAGGATCGATGGAGATTTGAAAAATTTTTAAAAACATTTTTTCATGGGTACAACCGCAATTTCTTTAGATTTTGCTAAAATGAATATATGTAAATATATGATGAATTTTATTTAGTTTTTAGAATTTTTTAAATACTTATAAGGAAATTATACATATTTATGTCAACTGCAAAGTGGTGATGTTGTTATGTTAGTAGCATTTGCCAAAGAGTAGCTATTTATTATAATGTAGAACTTCCACAATATTCATGTATGGGCTGACGAAAATTCCCATGTCGTTTTGGAAACACGACACCAGCAAAGTTTAACATTAATTAATTGCTAAGATATTAATTATTTTACCGGAAATATTGATAGGAGTTTAACACTGTGACTTTTTAAAAACTCTTTTACATTTTTTTCCTTCCTTTTTTGTGAAAGAAGTTGCACAGACTGCATACCCCATATGTGGTTCATGCATAAAGTCACCAGCTACTTTTTCTCGTGTTGCTAAAGCGATTCGTTAATAAATGACTTTGTATTTCTACCTATTTCTAGTACATTGAACGAGAATGTGAGCAGATACGATATGGGACAGAATATGACAGTGCATAATGTGGAAGCCTGTATTAAAGCTGATGCTGCGCATTATGAACACTTTATGTGGAATGATGAATAATTAAAACAATTACTGCAACTAAAAACCAATTGACCTGGTGATGAAAACTTTTTTGTTATTTTTAAACCCCTTTTTCAATTCCTCGAAGTTTTCTTGGTGCTAATTAACGTCCTGTATATATTAAGATTTAAACAGAAAAAAACTTATGCATAAAACGATATTTCGGATAACTGAGTATCCTTCCTTTATAACAATAATTCTAAAATCATTCAAATAATGGTAGCAACTTGATGTAAGAAAAGGAAGTTGAAACACAATTATTATAGACATTGCTTTGTTTTGTTTACTTTTCTCGGTGTTTCTCTTTCATCAAACAGGGGAATTTCGAATAACTGCAAACAACTGAGTGGGCTTTGTCAAGCTCCTCCTCTCCCGAAAATATTTCTCGCTACCGTTGCAAACATTTAAAGCATTTATCAGAGGTGAAAGCGGAAATCAGAGCCGGATTCCCTCTAAATGAGAATGATTGGCGATTTTGAAATGTGCGGTAATCGAAGCAGTGACCCCTGGATCCAGAAGCGAGCATGATAGCCACCGGACCTGCACGAGAGGTCATGTATGAAAACAAAGAGGCAACCAACTCAATGCTCACAACGGTGGAACCAACCTTGTCCTTGGGGTCGAACCCGGCGCTAAGTGGGAAGTGACAGCTGGGTTCTCCCTTGTAATTAGACTGCCACACCGTTCCTGCTGAGCATAGAGCGTGGAGTCAACCCCACAGGGCTCTCCAAAATATTCCCTTAAACACAGGAAAATCAGAAATTCCTTGCACTTTTAGAATTAAGTCCAGTTTACTTTAAACACCCTAGAAATATACGATAAGTCTTTCCCACTTGGGTTTGAACTTCTGTAGGTCTAAGATCATATCAAGTTCAATTAAACCCCTGTCCTAACTGCCAAAGTAATACCCAGAATTTGATTCTTTAGTCATCAATGTAACAATGCAGTCTTCTCCCTCTCCCTCCCCCCCTCTCTCTCTCTCTCGCATTGAGGTGAATACATCCGTTGATAGCGAAGTTTCAATTATCCAGTGGAAGAGTCAGAAAAATACGGAAGGCAATAAATGTACTCTTGTGAATGTTTTCCTTTAAATAAAGACATTTTATGCCTTGTTTTGTATCTGGCAAAATTTTAAACTTGTGTTATTAACCACTGAATATTTTCTGAAAGTTTTACGACATTGCTTGAAAAATAAATAATAAATAAAAACTCAACGCCGAAATACTATCACTATTAGAATAAGACACTTAATAATAAGTAGTACAGAAAACATGCAAAATTACAGTAATAATAAAGGGAAAAGCTGCACAAAACATGAAATATTACGGATAACTACACATCCCGCACTATTGCTAAGTTCAAGAGATACTTGCGTAGTAGGAGTTGGAATACACTAGTGGAAACAATTGACATTCAGTTAGCGTGCGATTTAAAGTTCAATTAACGCGAGCAATTAAATGATGTCGATCATGCCAACTGTTTCAGTTACATTTCTTCGGAGGCGCATTAGAATATCTATTGTATATTCTGGAGTGTATCGAGAATTAGATATACACCCAAAACAAAGAATATTTATTTCTGATTGTTATGCCAAAAAAACATGAATAAGTACTATCCAAGAAAATTTCACGCTAAAATTCCATTGGGAAGCGCAATTTCAAGAATCATGAACAAAGTTCGAACCCAAGACGCTTTCACTGAAAAGAAGCCGAGGCGAAATAGAGCAGGTTTTAAAGGAGGGAAAGTTTGATGAAAAAGACTAACGGTTAGGAACTTTTCAAAAAATCTTTATCACAAATAGCTTTAAATTGATGTGTATGTTGGCTGTGCGTACAAAGCCACACAGCTGCTGCATCTTCATCCAAATAAACTTAAAAGCTGCACCCCAAATAAAGCCCGTGAAGTGACTGATAAAATATCCGGTAAGAAGTTCACAATCTTCTAGACGTTGAATTGCAGAAAGTGTTCTCATAATCTGTACTAAAGAATTTAAGCTTGTCTCAGAGTGGAGGGCGGGCACTTTGAGCATCTACTATGATGGTAAGTAAATATTAACTACTATTTATTGTTAATAACGAAAGAAAAAAAAAAAAAGGAGCGATATTTAATATAATTTAGCATTAACTAAATTCTATTAGTGGAATTTAAAAAGAACTAACAATTCTGAAATATATGCTGCTATGAAATTTTGCTTTCGTCTCAATAGGCGTATGCAATATTACAGATATTACTGAAAACTCTGCAAGGCAATAAGCTAGATGCTGCACTAAGATAATGCACGGCCGCACATCGCAAATGTTGATGCTGAATATCTGATAAAAATCAATGTGAGGTGTATCTCTCACCCTCTATATAGTCCAGATTTAGCATCGTGTGACTTTTTTCCTTTTTCCAAATTGAGGAAAAAACTTCTTAGGAAACATTTTCCATCATCAGAAGCAGTGATGAAGGTGATTATAAAGGACATGTCAAAAATGATTTCCAGCAAGTCTTTGAAGACTGGCAGAAACGCTAGTGTAGGTTTATTGCTTCCATCGAGGATTACTTAAAGAATAAAGACCATCAAATTTATTAGCACAAGAAAAGATGCGTCAAAAAAAAAAATCTTTATTGAATAGTCCTTATAAATTCGAAATTTCTGAGTTTCAAGAGAAATTGTTTAGCAGTATGACAACCAGTGGTTTATATTTTTCTAATTTCTCTCTGAATTTATTTTAACAAAATTATTTTAACAGCAGGGTTTATTACGTGCACAAAAATGTAAAGTCGGTTTATTGAACAATTAACTCATTATTATAATTATTAAGCATTTTTTAACAGTACAAGGCTGGTTATTTATCTTCGAGAGCTAGTCAAATAAGAAGACCTCTAAGCAACTATAAAGAATCCAGCGTATAATTGAAACTGAAATTTGGCGTTAGTTCAGAGAAAAAGCTTAACCACTCAACTTGACTAAAAGAGGATTTGAAAACATGTAGTTAAGTTTGCAATATTAGGTGCTCAGCATTGTAAAAGCAGTTGTAAGTACCGGACGATATTCTCCATCTCAGGGCCAATGAGAAGCAGCTGGTGGTACCTGACCCTCGGAGGGCAGCTGCTCTCAGGGTCACACAGAGCCAGGTGCAGGCACCGGCACGTGATGGGATGGGAGCACAGTGGCGGCCAGTAATATTATGTTGCCGTGGGAAAAGAAATCACCTTCATCTAATGCAATTTCCTATATTTTATTATTATGAAAAACAAACATTGCTTGCTTTAAATAACCTGAATTTATTTTTCAAAAAGTTCAAAGCGTTAGACTAAAGCTTTTCTTTTAAGAATGTTTTAGAATTATTTCGTATTAACACTTTTAGAAAGGTATGGCAAGAGCGTATTAAAATTATTATAGATCATTATTTTTTCATCGTCAGTGTTTGCGTTTATGAAATTTAAGATACATATCAAGACACAGTATAACAAAATTTGTTGAACACGATTTTGTTAGGCTTAGCATAGGAGTTAAAAAATCTCTGTTTTTGGTTTACGTTGTATTTTTGCTTTATTTCTAAGGAACTTATCTCATTTTTCAGTACATTAAGTTTATACTTGTTGCAGTTTTATTTCAAAATCAGATTTGCTTTGTGCTCATTACACATATTATACAGTTCATTCAAATATATAAGACATTTATATCGCCATCTATAAACTTCGATTTTTAATATAAGGAATATTTACAGTAATGTTGTTTATAAACACTTATTACAACGGGAAGTTAAAATTATTCAAGTACTAAGAAAAATATATTACGAAGAAAGTAAATAAATAACAGGAATTATAAAAAGAATTACAGAAATTATTTGACTTTACTTTTCGACATGATCACCCTGGTTTTCTATACGTTTTGGTCCACCTATTCACATGTTTTTGGATACTTGGGGTCTTTAATCAATTTTAGAACGCATACATTGTCATCTGCAAACGTCTGACCTCTCAAATGTTCTTTTACAGCTACAAATAGATGAAAGCCCGATGACAAGTCCATATTGTATGACAGGTGTTGCAATACCGTTATATTTGATATCAGTATATACACAACCGTATGGGGGCGGGCATAGTAGTGAAGCAGCAGTACTCTTTTAGAGAGAGGTCCCTGACGTTTCGTTCTTATAGCAGGCTCAAACTTGCTCACTAGTATGTCATTTTGTCAGGCACTAGCTGCTATGGGCTTTTTTTCTGGAAGTACACCAATATAGAACCTTTCGATATTCTAAAAGATCTGATGACTTTCCCAGAAAAAGTTCTGAATTTTTCATCTGACTGGAGTAGTTGGGTACTCCTCTGCATATAGTTTTTCATACACTCTGATTTATAATGATAGACTTAGGACCCTTTTCCTACTCCTACAAGAGCATGAGTTCAAAAACTTCTGACAAATCGTCTACCGTTCACGCATATGATCATGGGTAAGTTGCCTTGGGACCCATCTCTGCGTACTTTTCTTTACGCTAATTCATCATGAATAATACTGTATGCAGACGTGACTCTGCTCTTGCCAAAGTTTCACTCTTTTAACTGCTGAACTGTTCCCTTATTTCAGTGTTCATTAACCTTTTATCTTTCGGCCTTCCACCTTTTCTCTAATTACCTCTATACTTAGTATTCATTCTGATGTAGATTTCATATTCCACTCTCTCTCTGGACATTGGGGGGGGGGGGGAACTCATCTTTCTTCCTCTTGTAATGGACCATGTTTTACCAGCTATTGTTCATGCACATAAAGCCCAATCGTAAAGAACCCTTTGCGGCGTATTGTTAAGGCTATTGTGTTCCTAAATAAGATTGTTTATTGTGAATACAGCTCCACGAACTTAAAAAGATAAGTTCTGTTATTTAACGATTTTCCATAGTAGTATAATATATTAGTTATTAGCTCATATTTAATCACAAAGAGCATCTTAAGTATAAATGTATATTTAGACAGTGAATCCTCGGACTAATGATATTTTTACTAAATAGATATAAGGAACAAAAGCAGAATATTTACATTCTGCGGCGTTTAATGCTTAAAGCCTGTATTTCTACAGTGTATATATTTTGATATTAGTGTCTGTCTATTGTTCAGTTTCGTAATTAAAAGATGCAAACAGCACACACAGTTCTTTTTTCATAATTTTTAACAAGTGACTGCATTTTCTTCTGGCTAAAAGAAAAAGCTCAAACCAGACAAAGAGTTTTCGTATTTGTGTGGTGGCAAATATTTTGAAAGGAAACAAAACTGAATTTAATTGTTCTATTGAATTTATTCATGAGCCCAAAATGAAATAAGCTCCATTTACATCTGAGATGTTGAAATATATTTTTTTTTCCTCTCAAACTTATACTTACAGACGGAAGATAATTTTTTTTTTTTGAAAATTTAGAGGAGTCACTTGTAATTTTTTGTGAAATTATGGAAAATAAGTAAGTGGTGTTAAACAATATGATCACTATTTTTTCCTCGTCATCTAAACCAGACAATGTCCTCAATTACATTTTATTGCAAAAAGTATTTTTTTTAAATTTACTTGAAAAAATTAAAAAATGAAATTATGGTTTTTCTTAGGGTAGAAAAAATATTTCCACTTAAACTTTCCAATTTCCTTTTCCAGGTACCAGATGTAAGTCATTTTTGGAGTGTATATTCAGTGTATAGTGTAAATAATATACTTTCAAACCTATTACAACTATTCTTACTTGAAAAACATGGACATACATGTGAAAATTAATAACCTAAATCAGCGGTTGTGAAAGATAAAAGAAATACATTTTAAAGTAATTTTGAAATACTTATTTTCAGATTTATGGTGTGCTTTTTAAACTTTAGACGCCAAATAATCATTGTTTTTAGTGCCCAAATGTCCTCTGTCTTTTGTAACACATTAAACTGTCAATAATGTATATGCTTTAAACATGCATATATTTAATATATAAGCAACATTTCCAAATGTTTCGTTGATAATAGAACGATTTTGAAATAAAGGCTTACCTTTATGATATTTTAATGTAAATTGAATTTTATTTGCAAGTAATATTTCATGAACAATTACCTTTCTGCTTCGGTAAGTCGGGACTTTCGCAATGTAAAAAAAGAAATTTAATATTTTTAAGTCTTACTTTAGATGTCTATAAAATATGAGCCTAGGCTAATACGCTATTGTCACTGATAATGGCCCCAAAATATAAAAAAGAACCGGGAACACCACAAAATATCACTCTAATAATTGCTGTATGAGGTACGTAATAGAGAGAAAAAACACATGGAAGGACAAACACAAGGGAGAGATTCACGAACTCAATCTCTCTAAAGAGAACGCAGGTGATATTGAACAGTAATGTCATATGGTGCATACGAGAGCCGCCACTGGAGGGCTGTTTCAAAATGCTTTAGTTCCGTCAGGTGCATGGCCCGTCAAAGGAAATCTGAGAGTTTGGGGTGTCAAGTGTCCTTATAAAAACTTTACGACCTTCATGTGTTTACGGCCAACGTTGTTAAACCTTTCATTGCAGAAGGGTTATCACAAACGCAAACAATAGAAAGACAGGAAAAGAAAGAAGAATGGAGTGGAGATGAAGAGAGAAATAAAAGGAGAATCAAAACTGTGCAACTCAATTAACATTACTGTCTTTAAGGAAATGTGCCAGAGAAATGCATATGATGAGAATTGCTGCACAGAGCTTCGTTAATTCTCGAATTTGATGTAATAAAATTATAATGTTTTTATTTCAAAAGAAAAATATATTCTATCTACCGAAGTTTTTTTATGATTGTTTATGGAATAAGTTATTTTTAAAATTAAGGCAAGTTTATACTACATTTCAGTTCAAATTTAATACTATTAAATATTGTACACAAAGTAAGGATGTTTGTGTATGGATAGTTGATAATTGTCAAGTTTTTCATTAACTGAAGGATATTTTTATTTTTCAAAATAATCTCCCTTAAAGTCATTATATTTATTCCGGTAATGACACTTAAGTGGTTTTTCGTAAGATCTGTAAGATAGTCCTCTTACAGCTCGTCGGTCCTGGTGGTTCAGAAGTAACCATACTTGCCTCGTAAACCCAAGATCGCGGGTACAATCCTGGGCAGGATCGATGGATTTTCGGAGGTAAAAATCCTAAGTACGGCTTCCTTCGGAAGGGAACTAAAGCCATGGGTCCCGTATCGTAGATTTACGGCATGTAAAAGAACTTCGAGCCTGAAAGAAGAGGCCTCTGAGTAAAATTTATCGGCCGTTTCAAGCCCTGAATTGAATGGAACGCTGATGACCTGAGATGTTAAAGAGTGTTCGTAAATAAATCAAAGCAACTCTTTCAACTGCAGTACTTTCTTGAGTTAGTGAAAAGTACTGACTTGTAAGAAATAATTTGATCTTTGGAAATATATAGAAGTTAGTGGGAGATAAAAATGGGCAATAAGGTGGATGCTCCAACAATTCGTATTACAAGCCATCTCTCGATGTTCCCACTAACCGGGTGCATTATTATTTTTTTTTCTGTAAACTGAATCTTATTCAGAAAATATTTAAGAGTGAAACAGTACTCTGCAATCATAGTTTTATTCATTTGATGATAGTCAATTGCTGAAATTACTTTGGCTTCCCAAAAGACTGATGGCACAGATTGTCTTCTTTGGCGCTGCACTCCATTGTTGTGGCTGCTGTTTTGATACTGCTGTGTGGTGATAGTGGTGTAGGTCGATACTTAAAATCAGTTGGTTGTAAAAACGCTCCAAACACTGTTTCAATATTTTCTTATGAATGCGCTTTTGACTGCTGCGCCATTCAATTTACTCCAAGCATTTCCAAAAGTTCGTTTGAAATGCCTTTAGCCTTAGATTCTATCTCCGTTATTGTTTAATCTATTTACAGATGATATCTCGAATGCTCTGTTAGCGGAGGAAAGAATGCCCCTGAAGTGGACGGTACATGCATTCCTGAACTTTTGTACGATACGCTAACGGTCTAATTCTTTTTCTCCAGCAACAGATGGCTTGCAGAAAGGTATTCACATCCTAGAAGATTATTGCCTGAAGTGGGGTAGAGTGGTAAATGTTAAAAAGACTAAAACAATGACCTTAAAAATGGCTACGTATATGGCAGAGATGAAAAGTGTTATTATAGGGACATGAAATACAAAAAGCTAAAAAGTTTTGTTATTTGAGGGTAATCTTAAATATAAATGGAAAATGGAATAAAAACTTGTCTGTTATTAATTGTGAAGTACAAGGTAAACTAAATGAGTTACAACGTGTTCTGATTCCCATTTCAGATATTACAGTAGATTCACTAGAGAGAATGTATAATGCTATGATTAAGTCCATTCTGATATGGAAATGAAATGTGGAAATGGGGTAGAGCTGAACATGTAAATAAAACTTAATTCGATGTTTTAAAAGGGTTCTCGGGCTCTCCAAAGGAACGTGGGGTCATGGGGTCATATGGGGTTGTTTTGAAGACACGGTTAATAGTAAAACAAGGACGATGAAATACTGGCATAGACTATGCAGGGAGACCGGTCCATACTTCGAGTACAGGTACAAAATTTAACACCAACGTTCTGGGCTGCAGAGATGGAAAGAGGACTCAGAAGAATTGAATTGGGTTCAATATGGCAATAAAGTAAAGAAAACAATAAAAATGCATGGAAGAAGGTTATAACAAGGCTAGAGGATATCAACAGGGAAGAAACCGTGACAGAATGTAACACGAAAGTCTCCTTGAGCCTATTGAATGAAATGAAATTAACCGGGGGTAAACAGGTATATATGCTCGTTCTAAGGAGAAAGGCAATATCAGGAATGACCTGGTTTAGACTGGAAGGCTAAAAAAAAAAAAAAAAAAAAAAAGGAATAGTTGTGATAGGAGAATCTGCCAGTTTTGTGGAATGGATGAGCAAAGGGCACCAATTACCCTCTAGAATCACCTGAGAAAAACGTCGTTTCAAGAACATTTTCTTAAGGCAATTAACAAGTCGACTAACATGTTAGATCCTGTTTGCGGATCACATATGGGTACTTTCCTAGCCAAGTTAGCGAAGTTGAAACAATTTATTTTCTGCTTAGTACACATTAACTAGTGTATTTGTTAACTATATGCACGTTGTTTCCACTTACATATCTATTAATACCGTTCTCCCCATGATTAGTTATTTATTATTATTTTTTCATATTTTTATTATATTATTCTCTCTAATTGTGCAGCGTACTTAAGTTTTTACGGTCGGTGACCCGTGCATGCAATGTATTTCTAAAATATTATAATAAGGACCACCCCCACGACCATCCCCCCCGCCGCCGCCACTGCCGCACCACCAACAAGGGTGGCCGATTTTGTTAAGGCACGGAATCGTGAACGGGAGGTCTTGGGTTCGATTCCCGCTAGGACCGTCCTTCTTGACTGAGTTATTTTTTCAGGTTTTCCTCAGTCCTCATAAATGGCAAACGCCGGGGAGGTACCCTATACTTAGCCCTGGAAGTTTTCTAACTTTAAAAAGAACAAAATGCTTTCCCAGGTTATCATTTCATCTCATGTTCATCCTGTGGTGGCTCGTAGTAAAAACGGGCGTTAAAAATACTACTACCACTACTACTAATTATGTTTAATTTATTACTATATCATGTATTTGTTCATACGTTTTTATCTAGAAGTAATTTATTCTCATCCACAATTATTCACACAAGACAATTTGATCTGCTATTGCTCCTGAATATTTTTGCATTAACAAAAATATTTGAATAATCCAAACGTAGAAAGTAAACGAAGAAAATAAGAAATTTAATATTCGAAAGCTTATGTGTAACATTCGAGAATTGCAACTTACATATATAGACTTAATACAAATGTAACTATAAGAGCAAGGCGATACTTTCATTTCAGAGCTACGTTGAAAGCATGGATACATTCAAGCAACTCTTGATGTTAATATTATCCTGGAAGAAAAATCACAATTTTTTTTCTTTCCTCCTGTCAGCTTTAGCTCTCTATATTCCACGATGGAGCAATATATCATCTCAGATATAAACAGTGGCAGCCGATTTCATGCCCCGATATTTAAAACAACTTACGTATATTGATTTGTAAGTCAATAGCGGTCGGCACTTCATACGTTCCGCTGAAACCTGCGATTCATTAGTAGCTAGCTAGTTGAATATCCAATCAAGCGAATTTGCATATACGTTCATGCATGGATTTTAAACTTAAATACGTTAAAATAGCTCCATGTTTTCCAGTTTCCTGTTCTAGAGAATGAGACAAGGCGTAAAGTTTTTGTTTATCAAACTAATTTAAACTTGTTTGCTTTTTTGCCCAGTGCATAATTTATACAGATTTCCCAGGTTTCTTAATTCTTTGCTTGCACTCCAACAATTTCGTATTCTGTTCAACTGTTGATATGCTGTACAGAAATACATTCAATATATTTCCCTTGATGACAAGGTTTACCTTGGGTAATGAGAATAAATTGGTATCTGTTTATGTCCTTACTTTTCAGTGCTTCAACACATTAAGGTAAGGCTTTAATGTGGTCACTGCTGGGATATATATGGATTCTAAACGCAATAGACAAGTATATCATTGTATTTGTTCAGCATACCACCAGACTAAAGAGAAGGCCTATTATAATTATTATTGTTTGTGTAAATATTTTAACAGTACACTCAAAAAATTCCAAGAACTACCTACATTCATTCTCTCAAAAACATGCGACCACTGCTTGACGCATTACGCATACAAAAATAAACACAACGGACAAAGAGATCATCATGATTTTCAGTAGGGTTGCAACTGTAGTTTCCATAATTACATCTAGAGCTGGATTCTAGAAGTATAAGCTTACAGCTGGTTAAGGCTAAAGGCATATATTCTTAATTAAATAAAATTGGTGTGACAATTTCAGATCATATACATATTAATGTAATTACTGGCTTAGGTGGTTGATAGCTGGTTGGGCTGTGGGAGCACTGCTATCAGCAGACCAGCTGATAAAGTACCAGTTAGGATATTTTTTAATAATTAAATAAAAATCCAGCCTTAAAAATACTTACTATTGAGCCCCTTAAAGTTGTTCGCCCAATTTGTCTAGTTATAAAATACCTAACCTAACCTAACATAACCTAACCTAACCTATTATTTATTATTTATATTACGTACTGTTGTCTTAGTTTTCAAAGTTTCAACTGTTTTAAAGGTAAAGGTTATGCAAGGTGCACCAGAATCACAATGCCTAATTTTAGGATGTAATACAGGACATAAAATAGACTTTATTTCTCAATAAAGTAATGTCTAAAAATGCTTCGTTTTCAAGTTATAGGTAGTGATATGAAGGAAAAATTAACGAATGTCAACTTGGAAGTTACTATAATTACACAGTAATCAGTTTTTTTTATTTAACACTAGATATCGATTGGAGCTGTTCAAAATTGCGACCGCCACTGTACAAAGTATAACGTTGAATGATTGAATGAAGCATCCTTCGAAATGCCTGTGGTCGGTTACGAAGACCGTCAAAAGCAAGGCTAATTCCAGCAAGTAATTCCTCTACTGTGTCGATGGACGTTTCATAAACAACTGATTTAATATGACTCCAAACACAAACTGGGCAACGTGCCGGCCAAGCAACTGGTCCTGTTCCCCCAATCAATGATTCATAAAATGTATTTTAAAGAAATGCGACAATTTAAGCCAAAATGTGTGAGTGTACCTTCGTGTTGAAAGATCCAGTTTCTCCAAATATTAATTGGAACATTTTCAAGAAGCTCTAGAAGTATTTTCGCAAGAAAAATAAAATAAACATGTTCATTCAATCGAGCAGACATAACATATGACCCTTCCAGAAAGTTATCAACAAATCCAACTCAAATATTTACAGAAAACTTCCATTGATTGCGAAGCTTCTTCATAGTTTTAGCAAAGTGTCACTCAAAATGTGACTGTTGTGTGTATTAAATAGCCATCTCTTAAAAAACCTGCTCCATCGTTCATAATATACGTCGAGGAAAATTCGGCTCATTGTTAACGGTGTATAAATACCACTCAGAAAATGTTTCTGTTAGAATAATTATCTGGGATTAATGTTTGTACTTTTTGTACATGAAATTGATGCTTTTCATACTCTCTTAAGACTCTCTATACTAACACTCGAATGGTGATTCATCGAATGGGCAACAGCTCGATTGCTAAGTTAGTGAATTATTTTCAAACCTCTGCAAAACCCCATCTTCAAAGTATAATGTTCGATTCGCTCCTGAATTTTCTTCTTTATCTGCAACTGGCCACTTATCTCGAAGACGTTGATCAAGTCTTGAAAATGTTGTATGGCAAGGAATATGGCGCTGAGGGTGTTGCTCCTCATAGATTCGCTTTGCCAAATTAGCATTGCCGTAAGCTGCTCCAAATGCCTATACATGTCTGTAAATTCAATATTTGTATGCATTTTAATATAATGAAATTAAATAAACAGATCTCACAGAAGATATTTTGTGGCATACAACCACAAACTAACTTCACTTGTTTAGCATTTCCATGGTAACAATAATAGCTGAAAATGCAGCCATAAGGTAAGTAATGAGCGCTGTCGTTTATATTAAAAACACACTAATTTATTAAAATATGTCCTCTATCACATCTGAAAATTAGGAATAGTTATTCTGATACACCCTGTATGGAAAAATATATATGATAGTTAACTTTTTATTTTAAAGAAACCTTAAATTTCAATTTCAATTTTTTTGTGGTATAAACATTTCTTTTATGTCTGCAAACTTTCACAGACTATACTAAAGCCCATTGCTGAATGAAAATATGAATAGCACATTGTCATCAAAATTAATTTGAATGCTATTCCTTTAATTACAAATTTTTAATTTAATAAATTGCTCACGATGGGAATGAGAGTTTTAGAATTACACAATAAATACTGCACAAATGGAAATCACGACATGCCCTTAGGGAGAAAAATTTAAACGATAACAAGGTCGAGTTGAATGCTAGATGTCTACTGCCCCCAGTTCAATATCATCAAACAGAATTACTGCAATTGTATCATTTGAAAGGGAAGTTCTATGTGCTCTTGCATTCACAACGATTGCAGAATTATGAATGGCGAGTCTAATTTACCTTTTTCATTCATTTTTCAGTTCATGCTGCATGGATATGTTAATTATTGTAACAATAGATAGCGGTCGCCGTGGCGCCTGTGTGGAATTCTGTTGCCCCCGTACTCCGTCCGCTTCTACTAGAAATTAATTTGCCGTACAAATAAATTACGAATCGATTTATTAGACCATCATCTGCAACCACATACGTTTGTTAGGTGATCTTGAATCTATCGGAAACTTTATTCAGTTCTTCTGCGCCACATTTCCAGAGTATTTGTGGAAATGTATAAAAAATTAAAATAAAATATAGCAGATACAGGGAGTTTTTTAAATTAAGGAACGGTAAAAATATATTATCTAAAAAACAACTAATTTGTTTTCTCTTTTATTTTTCACCTTTATTCGTTATGACTCTTTTAAGTCATAAATCGCCATCCAATATGAGATAAGTCGTAACAAACTATATGTATCTATAAAGAGAATTGATTATTAGCCAGTCTTAAGATAGGATTTTCACGTATACTGTAATGATGGTTGTGCAATTCAATCTGGTTTGATGAGGACATTTTTTTGTTATTTAGATTGATTGTGTAGTTAAATTAAGTACATTTGACTAATAGAAACCGAAACACGGCTGGCCGATGTCGTTAAAGTGCGGACTCGTGAGCGGGAGGTCTGGGGTTTGATTCCCGCCTCCCGTCCTCCCTGAGTGAGGTTTTTCCCAGGATTTCCTCAGTTCTCATAAATGGCAAATGCAGTGTGGTACCCTAAATTTAGGCCTGAAACGCTTCCTTCCTTAAACAAACAAAAAAAAAAAAGAAAAAAAAAAGAAAAAGGAAAAAGAAAGGGGAAAAAAAAAGGACAAAGAAAAAAGAAAGAAAAAAAAAACTCCTTTCCCAGTTTATCATTTCATTTCATGTATCATCAGTGTCCATCGCCTGTGGTGCGTGAGTAGTTAAACACTGATAAAAATCCACACAGAAGGATTTCGTAATTTTACATGGGTAAATGAAATGCAAGTATAAAATATATCACTTCCTTAACTTTTTATTACACTCATGTGATGTTTTAATAAAGCAGGTTAATGCAATTATATATTAAAAGGCTCGCAAGCAAATTACCGACGAAAAGTGCAAGCATGAAATCAGGGTCATTCAATTATCATCTGGCCGAAGCAACAGGGGGGGGGGGGGACTAGTCGGTCGATAAGCCATCGCTCACATGTCAGGACGTAAAAACCTTGAGCGCAAGTTCTACGTGAGGAATTTAAAACCGTGGGTCCATTGTCACAGATTTTCGGCGCGTTTAAGAATTCCATATCTCATATCTGAAATAAGTTGTCCCTGGATACAAATACCAGCATATAAAGTCCAAGTAATACCTTAGCATCAGATTAGATGACACTTAAAGCGATGGGCTGTTCACCTTTCCTTTTGACATCTACAGGCGCTTAGTGTAACTAAATTCAAATGGTTAATATGGTTTGGTAGGATCCCGAAACCTTGTAAGTAGAGAATATGGTAATTAATTTTTGAAAATAATATTTTTAATGATAATAAAATATTATAGTTATGCTATTATTTTTTAAAAAATATTATTTAATTTTATTTAAATACAATTTCCATAGCTGTCTCAAAATATGTGTTTATGGCATTAAATTACACCCTAATATTAATTATCTTCACTCTATCAAAAACACTATTTTAAATGTGCATAAAAGCAGATAATACACGTATAATTTTGTGTACACTTCATATAACATAAATTTAAATAAATTTGGAATTATCAACATATATGGGATTGCTAAAGGCTTTTTTTTTTTTTTTTTTTTTTTTTTTTTTTAAGTCGTCGATCCTGGTAGTCTAGTGGTAACCATACCAGGATTTCCGGCTCAATCCCGGCTAGGGTAGATGAAATAGGCCTCTGAGCAAAATTTAAAGCCTTGAATTGAATGGGACGCTGATGACCTGAGCTGTTAATAAGGATCGTTCGTAAATAAAGCAAAAGTTTTTTGTCATTATGTTTTGATGGAATGACTCTCCTGTGAACTTCCAGCCTGGAGCGCCAGATCCTGGATGAATATTCTTCTGTGAGGATGATAATTTTTTTTTTGAGTAGTGTTTAACGCCCGTTTTCACTACTGAGGCACCACAGGCGGTGAGGATGATAATCACAATCATTCTCGAGCATTTGGAACTTTTCAGAAACTTAGTGCATTCTGGATGTTTAGTTTTTGACCGACACAGAAGAACTCAAACCTTCACTGAGAATTTTGACAAGAGACCAGCAGTTTCTGGAATCGGGATCAGAGTTTAAAGCAGTGGAAGTATGCACACTTTCCAGCAACTGCACAAGTGTTTTCTGGGACAAACTTCACTTTATTCATGTGGATTTTCTACCCCATGAATCCACAGTCAACGATGAATATTACTGTCGCATTCCGATAATGTGCATAGCCGTTTACGAAAAAAGCGCAGCCTGTTTCTCCAGAGCAACGCACGAGTTCATGTTGCTCACCACATGCATGCATATTACAGCAACCGAATTGGGAAAAATTGCAACATCCCTCTTACAGCCTGGACCTCGCTCTGAACGATTTCAGGCGTATTGACAAATTTTTCTACGCTGTATGTAAATATATAATACAGAAATATAGCTTGAAATTGTACACCAAATACATGCAAATTACAGCAACTAGATTGGGAGAAATTGCCACATCCCCCTTACAGCCTGGATCTCGCTCTGAGCTATTTTAGACGTATTGACAATATTTTCTACACTGTATGTAAATATAGCAGTAGAGAAATATAGTTTCAACTGTTTGAAATCTATTTTTTTAATTTCATGTTCACCCAAGTCCCTGTTTAATCTGAATGTCCCTTGTAATTCAATTTTCAAGACACAAATTAAAATAATACTGACAGGCTTTTGAAATATTTGCAGAAATACATGCATAAAACTGTGTGTAGTAAATAGCCTTGGACAATTGACAGGTTCACGGTTATCTTCTTCTTATCTCATGAATATGAAAAGGTCATAATCATCTACGTCTGTTTAAATGCCTGTAATTTATTGTCTAAACCTAAAAGAATCAAACATAAATTCAGTAACTACTCTAGCAGACTATCAATTAGCATTTACAAATGAAATAAATCCTTTCTCTGCAAAAATTAGAAAGGCTACTCTAGTAATTTACATACCTGTTCTACATTTAAAATGAACCGCAGAGAAATGTAAAGAAACTGGAGTAAAGCGTGGAAAAGGGAACTTAAGGTACCAGAGTTCCTAACTCTCCATTTCAAATAAGAAGGAACATGATTACACAGGCGTGCACCTACATGCATAAGTTAGTAGCTTTCCCAAGGAAATAGGGACCTGATGGTATGCGCGCAAATGTTCCAAGAGGAGCAGCGTTTGCTTTTCGTGTTGGTTGCTTTGTGATGACACAATGTCTTAAACATATTTATTTTCCTTACTTTACTTGTGGTGTACATGTTTGCGGTAAAGTATGATGGTGGTCATGCATGATATTTCATTTAAGTAGTCCCCGGCATGGGACGCCAAAATGAATGAAACATATAATTTACTTTGAATATACCAAGAAAATGCCTTTGTAACGTTGTAATAAAATGTTTTTATGTTCAAAATTTGGCCTCGTGACTATCAATAAAGTAATAAATAATTAAAATTACATAAAATATTACATTTTTTCAAATTCCATGACTCACCCTTGAGTCTGTTTGTATATGAGCTCAATTCTCCGGATCTTTCTCTGTGTATATGCATTAATCACTTATGAAATTAGTTCTTGATGTTTCACTTTTTACCGTTAGAATAATAAGATACCGCGCCGTTCCGCTGCACAAGACAATTACCTAGAAGTAGAAAGAAAATAGTTGTAAATGGCCAGTGTGAAGAGTTACCAAGTTACAGTTAAAAATATGTATATAATTCTATGTGAATACAATACAATAAAGTGTAATTGCTATATTTCAAATTGATATCATGTGCATCTTGGTCTTTCTGTTGGGCTTTAGGTTCTAAAAATCCCAGAGGAGGAGAGACAGAAGCAAATATGCTGAGACCAAGACCGTAAGGAAAACCCCATGAAAGACTCTTTCCACCTCTCCCGAACAGGGAGGCTAAAAATCATTACAGTTCTTGCGCAAGGCAGTTTGATCCTTCGGCTATCTACGACACAGGGACTGCACTAGATCAAACAAGAAATATTTCGTTTGGTTAATAAAAATGAAGACTTACGAGCCAACACATTAAATTTGTGTGTTCCCTCTTAAAGCCATAATGGGCGCTTAGCCCCTCTAAAACCTTAGCACGTCTGATTTCGCGTTTTCAATGAATAAATGTTTTGACCACCTGCAGTCCAGAAAATGGTCTACGAAATAGACGTGAATTTGAATCTTATATATCAAAACTAACACATTTGTTGCCTTTATTATTTGCACATGACCAATTCCTAGTGCCGAAACAGAACTGAACTAGAAAGATCAATGTTTACTTTGAATAATATAATAAGCAGTTATACACAGTTACTTTCGAGATCTATGATATCAAGTTTAGAAGTTTGCACTAGCGCCACACTTAAATCCATAGAAATGAATTTAACTTCTGCAGTGTGAGCGGTGCCTGCGACGTTACTTGCGCCGAAAATAAATTCATTCTGTTAAGTATACTTTTTTGCTCTTTCATATGCAAAATATTCTTAAACCCAGATTAATAAGCAACGTAAGAGGCGTGGTTCCAAAATCTCCACGGAAGGCATTTCACCTATGCTCAACAAAAAAAGGTAATGCCAAATTGGGGCTTGTTTCAGAAGGCAAGAAACAGGCAAATTCACGGCCAACAGCCAAAAAAGGGGTTTGGATGGGATCAGCATAAGATTTCAAGTAACATATATTTATGGTACTTTTAGGCAGATATGGCGCGAGAGCCGGAAATATATTACATTCCTTACGACGATATCCCAGTTAAATAACTTGAGGCATCGCCAATGGATTTCTGTGCATTTGAGTTATTGAAAAGGGGTTCTTGTAAGCAGAAGATCCTGAACTGTGCTGATGGTCTCTAGAGAGTCTATCAGGAGGAGTGGAATAAAATGAATAAATAGACTTTTTAAGGAAGAGTAACAATCTTTTCAAGGATCAGGCGATTTCACCTGTTCTGGTCTCTACCGTCAAGCCACGTTTTGCGAGGTCTACCCAAATCTCTCCTCCAAGTTGATTTATAATTCATTATATTCTTTGACAATCTATTCTCTGTCATCGTATCAATATTTCATTTCATTTTCATCCCTTATCGTTAAATATAAAAAAAATCAAATTCTATTATCATTTCTTATTTTATCAACTCTACCTCTATTCCAGTAAATGTAAAATTTAAAATTTGTTGAAGGTAAACGTAGCCTCAAAATTATATTTGGCAAGTTAACAATACTCGCCGGCTCGCGTACGTTCTGAGTTGCTATGATAGCGGGGCAGCCAACCAATACACATTTATCTCTGTCTTAGATGCTGCCCACTATCCGATTCTCAGTTTTGGCTGTATTTGCTATCTCGGAGAATAAAGCAGCGTCTGCCGTTGCCATGGCAAGCGCCATACAGATTGCAAGAGCGTCAAATTCGTTCTGACGGGATTGGGCTGTATCAGAGGGTACAGGTGTAAGAATCACGCCAAAGAAGCGCGCTGTTAACAACAAATTCTGCCAGCACTCAGAAATTGTTTAAATTTGAGTTAAAACGGTTGGTGCAGCCGGTCTATACCTGCTACAGCCCAGCCGTAAAAGGGAGAGGAAAGGAAGTGAACACTATTGGTGGAAAGAAACTAACCATGAGGAAACGCCGACAAAACCGTCACAAATCCCAAATTTGATAATGAATACCACGCTGTCGGTTTAATTGAACCCAGGTGTGATATCCTGTGTTTCTCATTTTCTTACAGGTAAGAAAAGTTTCAAATACAAAATAAAAATTTGAAACAGGGCGCTAGCTAGAAACAGCCAAGCTAAAGCTATGCTAGTAATTAAAGCAAAGAGCAAGACATTTAACGAGTTATTCTAAAGGAAGATGTCGTGCAAGATAAACAAAAGGTCACTTTTCTGTCCAGAGGCAAGTGCACTCTCCAACAGTAACTAGTAATAAGTCATTTGTAAACATTGTGGGAAATAGAATCCCTTTAATAGCCCTCTCTTGTGTAAAAGAGGCTCTTGCTTGTTCCGCGAATAGTTTGAGTAGACATGGGAAAGTTACGGTCCTCTGGCTGGTTATTCCTACCTATTGACACAAGTTTTAAAGTGCTTGCACGTCGTCCCATTACAAATATTTATCCTATACTCACATTCTCCCCACTGTGTCAACTTGGTACGGAATCATGCCTCTGCTTCAGCAATTAATGTTACAGCACGCACCTCAGAAATAATTACAAGCAAACACCAGCATTCATCTGTTGAGAGCAGCGCACTGCAGTCCCACTGTCTTTTGGAATTCAGTTACTTAAACAATTTGCTCTAGCTCAATAATGCATGTTCAGTCAAATTTTGTTTGCTAAGCAATTCCAATTGGATTTAAATTTCAGCAATAATAATAACTGGTATAAAAGTAAAACGCTTCTCATTCCACTATAAAAACGAAAGAAAATTTGTAATGCTGCACGAAAAAGTGGAAAATGACAGAAGAATACATTTATCATTGAGACATGTTATCTCTTTTGAATAAAACAAAGTAGTAAATTGCACAAGGCATTTTAAGAGTGGAACTGCCAAACGTCTAAGTGCCATTTTCTAAATTTTACACAACAAGGGAGAAAAAAACTATCCATCTTTGTTGGCATTTAACTTATTACACCCAAAATCATTATGAAGAGGTTTTTTCTACAAAATTATTTTGTATAACAAATCATTAACAAACATTTGCCAGGGAGAAAAATTAATAACACTAAGAAGGGTCTATATGCTATATGATAAAAGTGTCGGATACAAATGTCATTAAAACTTTTGTTACATTATTTTAGAGAGAAATAATTACAAAAATAACATTAATAATTAGCAGGAACATATATTATAACGTTATTAAGGCACAAAAATTATTATGAAACATTTACAGGAATACCAATCTTCATATTTTCTTCTCACAACTGACAGGAAGAGTTTAGTTTTTCATTCTTACACAGGGGTTGAAATTGATGTCTCATAAAACTCTCTGTATTCTTCAGAAAGGTATGGTAACATGGACGAAAAGTCTTTCTTTTTTCATCCAATAAACGGGGTTGATCTTTCAGACAAAGTACAGGTTGCTGTATATCTCACTGATTTTCCTTTCTACAAAACTTAAAACTCTCCTCCCTTCAAATATTAAGTTCTTTTAATAGCTATTTGAGATGGATGAGATCGAGATACTTTAAGTATTGTGCAGTTTGAAATGTTGCACTTATTTAATGTTAACAATGAATCAGCAACATTCTTAAAATCAAAGAAATCACTTGTCATTGAAACTACATGAAAAGGATTTATAGCTTTAGCTTAATCTACAATCCTATTTAAATCTTGGGGAATGAAGGCCTTACTTACCCTTCTTCTTTTCTCTAAAATAACGAAATTTCTATCGCAACTCTATAAGCTATGGCATTTCTGCACTATAAATATTTTCCGTTAAAAACTATATTATCATGGCATGGCACTTAGAACACCAGATGACATTTAGAACTGTGCTATCTGTTAACGAATATTTGAACTACTTCATCCTTGTATAGGCACTTAGAACATGACTAGGAATATGCATCTGGGCACATAGAACGTACTTTGGAAATAAAATGTCTGAATTTAAAAATGGCACTTAGACCGTTTGACATTTCCACTCTTTGTTTATTATAGTACAAAAATATTGGTTACAATGAGAAATATATTGGAATAACGGAAATCGAATCAGTAATCTGTGCTGTTTCCTTTTTGCTTATTTTTCTTTCTTTGTGTTCGTTTTTTCTTCCACCTCTCTTTCACTTCCTTTCTTTCATTTTTTCTATTTGTCTACTTACATCCTATCCATCCATCCATCCATCATCTTTTTTTTTTCTTTTTTATTTCTCTCTTTCTCTTTCTTCTTTTTAGCCATTCTTCCTCTTATTCCCGCAGATTACTTTCTTCAGATTTGATGAATATTAAATCCATATATTCTATTTTATATACAAAATCTTTAAATGTGTATTTCTTATAATATAATACTTAAAATTGTACAGACATTTCCCACCTCTATTTTCATTTATTTTGACATCTGAAAGGTCCCAAGTTCTATTTCGAGTGTTCAGATGATTTGGAATGCACTGCATAATTGCTCCTTGGAGCCATACGGAAATTTAGTTTAACAGCACACCCCCTGCTATCCCCGATTTCATTCCTTAAGGCAGGAAGTACCAAAAGGGATGAGAAATTCCATGTCCTTCTGACTTAACGAAATGCTATCTGTGGCACTTTCGAGTTTTATGATAATTTATTTATTAAATTGTTATAAGTTTTCAGTTGTAAGATAATTTCCCATGAAACTCTTTTAATGTATCTTTATTTTTTCTTTGTTACCTAATGAGGTTTATATTTTATAAAGTGTAAGTGGCATGGGAAAGAATAATACATTTTTTATTTAAATAAATAATTATCATTTTTACTTCAAAATTTAGAAGATAAGTTACTGTTCCGCCGCCCTCAATGGTCCTCCCTTATTCCCTTATGGGTTTACCCACTAATGTGCTTCTATATTTGTTTCGTCTGACATTCTCTCCAATTGTCACATATAATTATTCAATCTTTTATTCATATTAAATGTTTATAGTTCCTTTATTATATCTTCGTTTGTAATATCATCTAGTATTATAAATGAAGGAGTTTTAACGCCCTTAGTCCTTTAGATGGATAAAGATGCTGTCATAACTTTATAAAAATGCAATTTTGTCTCTTTATCCAGCCGTATGTATTACGCTACATAATCAACCCTTTCTTCCTTACCCCTTTTTCTTCTTTCTCCCCTAATATGACACCCATTTCTTTAAATTTTTGCAAAAAGAGCAATTATTGTTCATTTGTTAGAACATGCAGGGGTATTTGTTATTGATTGGTTATAAGATGGGCATCATCCTTTCTTTATGATTGCCTTTCGAGACATTTGTGCGCTGCCCATAGGCTGCCTGGCTTAGAACATTTTTTCGTCTTCTAGCTTGGATACTGAGGCGTACTGACATTCCACCACCATGGGTGGTCGAGGTCGTTAAGGCGCGAATTCATGAGGTCTGTGGTTCCATTCCTCTCCAGGACAGTCCTCCCTGACTGAGGTTTTTTCTAGGTTTTTCGTCCGTGCTCATAAATGGCAGATGCCGGTGAGGTACCCTAAACTTAGGCCTGGAACGTTTCCTTCCTTAAAAAAATCCCTTGCCAATGTATCATTTCATTTCATGTATCATCAGGGTCACAGCGTTATAGTTAAACACTATAAAAAAAAAATCGGACATTCCAAGCTTTGGGTAGACTTTCATTGCACTGCAAGTTTATATGCCTTCCGGGTGTTTTTACCTCTAAATTTATTTTTGAGATGAACCTCTGCGTTTACTATCAGTGACCTAAGGTATTCGTTTGCTTTAGGAATTATATTATCAAATATCTTTATTATACCTGTTTTTAATTCAGGCATCTTTTAATAAAATAAATTAGGTAATGTTTTTATTATTGTGAAAAGATGGGCTTTTCTCTGGTGTGTTATTGTAAATTTGTGCTTTGTAAGGTACACATTTCGTATTATTTTCAGGATAGTTAAATAAGGAACTGCTTTTTTTTTTTTTTTTTTTTTTTGTTACAGTTGACTTTTCTCTAAAATATTTTTGTATTAACAATGTGCAAAACGTGAAAAGGAAGCTTATCCCTTGTTAAGTCTAACAAAGGATGCCGCCGAACATTCCAAAGAGTAACGAAGTCGGCATCTCATTGAACATTTACATTTACGAATCAGGTATACCTCGCTGTAACTTCAGTAAACCGACATCGGCAGCACACAACCGCTAGACCACAATGTAAAGCAATGGACTAATAGCAAAGTACTTAACTGACTAGGTTTAAGATGAATGAACACGGTGTTAGCCTTCATACAATGAAATCCGCCGCTAAACATTCTTTGTATCATCTGCGTTGGAACAAATATTCCCGCAAATAAAACACTAAACGACAAAGGCAAATAATTTGCAAAAAATAAATATTCCATAATTCTTGATAATATCACTGTATATACTTCATCTTTTTTGACGATCACCCATAAAACATGCATTTTTCTCCATAAGCCCCCAACTCTTACCTATTAAAAACAACCATAATTCGTAACTTTAGGAACGAAACTTTACATATGATTTGCGTTTATTTTTTTATGTACCCTACGTTTGATGTTTATCCCTCCGTATACTGGTAGGCATCTTTTCCCATTTATCTCCCCGACTCCAAACTTCTCTTTCATCATACTTTTCTTGCCTTCAAGGTCTGGCAAACAAGAAACATCTAACATAGATGAGGTTGTGGTTGGTACACCACTATATTCTAGGTATTGTCCTAGGTTGTATGCGCATCCCTCCATCTTCCCACAACCCTTTTATTTATCAACTTTCCCCCTTTTAAAGAAAGAAAAAGTCAACCCTTCCTTTCACAGACAGCTTTGAAAACAGGTTTAAAACCAACTCAGGTTTTTAGATTTCTCTTCTCAATTGACACCCATGAGAGAAGTAAAAAAATAAAAGAAAAAGCAACGAGAAGGTGGAAATTAAAAGAAAGGTGCGATCTCACACTTCTTTCAGAGTACTGAAGCGCACATTTACACCAAGCTGCCTTAAGAGAGGTTTAAAAGAAACAAACTAATGAAAAGAGTCCACATATCTACCACCCAAGGCAAGGCAAACTAAATAAAACGTTATGAGAGATGTCGAAGAAAACAGACCGCCTCAGAACAGTCCGTAGCTACAATATACAAATAACTTGTTTTAAAACTGTTTAAATACGACGATCAAAATTAGATAACTACTACGCAGTATTTTATATCTTAAAAATTGGGGATAGGTACAAACAAATTACTTTTCTAAGCCTAATGAAATTAATAACCATATTTTATAAAACATTAACAAAATCTAGAATGCCTAAAAAAGATTAAGTGACTAATATAAGCTTATGTTGGGAGTTATTAAGGTATGAGCATCGCTGTTGCGGAAGCCGTTGTATGTCCTTCTCAAACAAGTTATTCCGTTTGAAATCAGCCAGAGAAGAAAAACATTTAGGTTCGAACCACGTTGATACAATGCCTTGTTAGGCTAAAAACAATAGCATTTATTATAGAGAGTAAGTCATGAAATAAGTTACAAATTAATGTGGGGTACTAAAAGTTTGAACGAAACGCTCGAGGTTATTTGACAAGAGATAATCATGTTTACAATAGCGAAACATCAATTGCAAGATAGCGGCACCGCTGAGTGATTGTTCAACCCTCAAGCAGGACTCTGTTGTGCGATTTTTGTGGGAAAAACATATGGAATCAAAGAATATTCATAAAGAAATGCTTTCCATCTACAGTACAGAAGTGTCTGCCACGTCAAACTGTTTACAATTGGATACAGAAGTTCTCTGAGGGGCGGACATGTATCTAAGATGAACACCTCGTCGGTCAGCAAACGAAGATTGCTACAGAGGCGAATTTGCAACGAATTGAAGACCTGATCCGACAGAAGGGTAAGTGTAGACAATATAGCCGCTGCTATTAGTTGTTCACAGGGTATGGCCTACCTCATAATGCATGACGGTTTATGTTTTCACAAAGTCTGAGCACGAAGGATTCCGCACATATTAACCACACAACACTAAATACAAAGAATGTATCTGGCATTACAGCATCTCAATCGCTACCACGATGAAGGACACAATATGCTTAGCCAAAATCGTCGAGTAAAGTATTCTAATAGATCCTCGTAGACCCAATATCGCGGGTTCAACCCCGGCCACGGTCGATGTATTTTTTCGGGTGTAAAAATCTTAAGTATCTTCCTTCGGAAGGAAATTAAAGTCATAGATTTACGGCACGTAAAAGGACCTCAAGTCTGAAAGAAGAGGCCCCTGAGCAAAATCTTTTGACCGTTTTACACCATGAATTGAATGATACACTAATGGCCTGAGGTGAAAAGTGTCCGAAAATAAACTAAAACTTAGCCCAATTATTCATAGGGGATGAGCCCGCGATAAATCATACGCCAATGCAGTGGAAATATCCTGCGTCACTTGTGAAAAAAATGTCTTCAAGATATAGTGCCTCAAGAACAAACCGAAAATGTCGACTTCTACTGTAACATACTCAATAAACTTCGTAGCGTTATTCAACTTGACAACAAATGAACAGCGTCCTTTCATTACACACTCTACTTACAAATACCATCTAGCATCTGCAAGGCGTACTGTCTTCCTACAAATGAACGTGCCTAAGACATTGCTATTGTAAGCCATAACGCACTTCGTAATACGAGGGTTCACATGAGCATTTTTGGTTTATGCAGATTGCACATACAGAGGCAGTACTGTCGTATAACGAAGCTATGTTCTGTTGTGAAACGCTGCTAGTTTACATCCCACGCATCGTCACGAAACGAGTCTCAAGTGTGAATGTATTACAAAACAGAAAAGAAGAAATCATGTTTGACAACTTTCTTTATCTGTGCAGTCAGTGTAATATTAGTTTGTCATTTTCAACGCCTTCAATTTTCCTCGCAGCTAAAAGGATGTTCCAATAACTTCTGGATTACAACCTCTGGACAACTGCATCACGATGACTTAATTCTTGAAGGTTGTAGGTCCCGTTTTACTTGTTCAAACGGCAGTTGAAGATTGTGCACTTATTGGAAATAGACAAATTCAATCATAATAAAAAGAAGTGTTCTTGCAATTGTTGTGAGCTAAACTGCATGCATATATTAGGACTAAATTAGTTTTAAAGGTCTTTAGAGCTTATCAAATTTTAAGAAATAATTGCTAAGAAAGACTATTTTTGGAGACTGTTACTTCCACACGACGAGGGAAAAGAATTAAAGATGGCACTAATATGAGAGTCGCTATTTAATTTTTGAGATTTGAGGAAACTATGACATATAACTTCCCTGTTTGCTCCCCTGCAAAGGGCGTGCGTTGAGTAGTATCCATGGAGGAAGTGAGCGGAGCACACATTGTAGCAGCTGTAGCAAAATCTTAATTGTGGTCGAAAAATTATGTAGAGCATTTCCAAACTCTGCCCCTTCACGTACATTAATCTAAAACTGGTTTGCAGATTATAGACAATAAGGGAAAGAACAATAGGAGAATATACGGTACGTCCAGTTACAGCAGTCACAGATGAAAATATCGTTCATGTAGAAGCCATAGTGAAGAACGGTCCACGAATGACTTACAGGAAGATAGAGGAGTCTCTAAACATTCATTTGCCTCAGGTGTCAGACGCCCGTTTTCCATGATTTTCGGAACTACTTTTACCAATTCATTTTAAAGAAATATACCAAGTTTTGGCAGAAAAAGTAAAAATTGGGGCCCCTAGAGCGATTTTTCTATTAAAAAACTCGCTTTAGGTTAACACCCACTTCCAATGGTCCAATTTTGCTGGTTAACGAACTCGACTAATCGTTTGTTAATTGATGGTTATATGGTAAGTTTCGTTGGGAAAAAATACAAATTGCGAACACTAGAGCGTTAACGGATATATAGGTTTCAGGGGTACAACCTCAATATCTATATTTCTTCGGAATCCGCCAAAGGTATTGTTTTTTTGCTGACATACATTTTGGTGGAAAAATACCAGTAAAGAGTAACATGCAAGTTTTTACAGTACCAGTCATGCAGGAGATGAACTTGATTCGACTCCGCAATCACAGATATCAGCAGGATATGGCACATTGAGAAATGACTGAGATGACACACAAGCCTTCAATGCTGAATCCCTTCACCAGACGCTAAGCAGAGGCCAGTTATGAGTACTTCAGTATTTACTTCACTTCATTGTCTATAAACGCTCGTTTATAATAAATGAACTGCTTTTAACTCCATGTATGCCTTCTCTTAGACCTAGTAAGTAAACTTAGCGAGAAAGCCTTTTCCTTACACTGGGCCCCATCACAGAATACAAGCCCATGCTTATGCCATTTTAACAAAAATTATATCTCCATTTGTGCTCGAAATTTTCTGAATTGTATAAACTAAAGCATGATAATAATTATGAACTGTCATGGAATAAAACTCACACAATTCAAAACCACTACGGGTGGCCGAGGTCGCTAACGCGTGGACTTGTGAGCGGGAGGTGTGGGGTTCGTTCCCACTAGGACCGTCCCCCCATGACTGCAGTTTTTTCCCAGGTTTTCCTCGGTCCTCATAGAGGCAAATCCGGGGAGGTTCCCTGAACTTAGACCTGGAACGTTTCCTTCCTTTAAAAAAAAAAAAAAAAAAAAAAAAAAAAAAAAAAAAAAATCCAATTTTCCATTTCATTTCATGTATCATCAGTGTCCATCGCCTGTGGTGCCTCAGTAATAAAACGGGAGTTAAACAATATTAAATGAAATAATACAATTTAAATTCTTTTTTTGAGTCCAACAAATAGGTACAACTTCAAGGGAGGAGAGTCAAGAGGTCAGGATTTCTTCAGTTATGATGCAGATCAAAATGTATTTCCACAAAAATTAGAAAATTTTGTTTTTAACATAAGAAAAATCACAATCTTTTTCTCTAACTGACACACTTTATAATTTATTTCATTTATACAAGTAAACTGCAAAATTATGATAACAATAATAATAATAATAATAATAATAATAACTTAAAACGAAGACATATTCAGATTCATATAACCAGGAAAAAATATTGGTCAAACAGTTGGAATATTAGTTTCCCCTAGTTTGTCTCACAATAAATATTTTAAACGTTTTTTCCAAATTATTCACCAATAGGTATTGAAAGTAAAAAAAAAAAAAAAAAAATATTTCTATGTCTACAGATATCACTGGGGCGTATTTCATCTTGAGCTCAGGCACAAGTTCAAAAGTGTTTTCAAATTAATTTTAGTTTCTTGTCAAAACGTTTACTACTACACACAAACACGAATACTCTTTCTTGAGATCTCAAGATAAAATTCAATTACTCTACAAAAAATAATGAATGGGACACATATAGAAACTCCGAAATTAATAAAACACTTATATAACAAATGTCACAAAATTTCGAACAGATTGCGCTGTTTTTCGTTTGAATTTTGCTGTTTCAAACCTAAATATACGTTTCTTATGCACGAAACAAAGGAATAAGCACTAATGTCAAAATAGGCATTTATACGGAATAAAAGTAAAACTTTTAAGCATTAAATGCGGTCACATATAAATCATCATATCTATTAAGGCATGAATGAATGTATGTTCATTTTTAAGGAAATAATTACGTTCGTTACAAGATTTTCATACAAGAATGTCTATTCTTATTAAAAATTTTGTACTAAAGAAACAAGGTGCTCATTTTTTACAAACTCGAGTTTATTTTAAAGACAAAACCTGGTGCATATGTTAATAGAAAAAAGAATTACTACAAAATTATTTTAAGAAAGATAAAACTAATAAACTGATTTTAGGACAAAAAAAAATCGACTTTTGTGAATTGCTAGGAAAAGGTCTTATTATTTCGTCCAAATTTATATTTTCGAACTATCGAATTTATAACCATTATTCTTGAAAAAACTTACAGGGACGTATCAAGTACAGAGAGCACATTGTAAGCATTAATATTGACGTTCTTATTGGAAAGTTTGAAGCGCTTTTCGTCACAGATTTTGAAGCTATGTCAGAGCCGAGTTTTACCCCTCCCGGATCACTGAGTTTTATTCCTAAGCCAAGAGAGGGGAAACTGCCCTATCCCTCTCAACTGTCAATCTTACTAGAAATTGCAATTTCGGAGAAAAGGCTTGGGGAGGGTGTCCGTGCATTTCCTCTGGATCACGGTTTATTTGGCACCCAGCATCACAATTTCTTTATTTCTTGATCCACCCTTCTTCTGAGCTTGTGAAGGGTGAGGCGACTATCACTAGAGAAAGGTTTTGAAAACCGGTATCGTATTAGTTTTTGTGAATAACATTTGAAAATCTCAAGCACAGCTTTAACGTTTAGCGATAACACTTTAAAAGCACATTTCTTTAATACTAGGAGGACTTTCTGTTAGCGAGACGAGCTAAACAGAAGCTATGGTAATGTAGTAATAGTCACATGTGACAGCTGAGAAGTTCACTGCAGAAAATTTGACAGAACCGCTCTTTTTTACTTTCTACTCTTTGTGCTGTATTTAATTGCATGTTTTTCTGCGTGTTATACTGTCGGAATTACTTGAAGGTTTCGTTATTATAGGGAAGAAAAGAGAGGAAGAAGAATTGTCAAGATAAAGAATACTTTTCTAGCAGTGATCCATTAATAAAACACATGGAAGAAAAAGATAACTTATAAATTAAAGTCACAGCTGTTAGAAATGCTTTTGTGATATACGAATGAATAACCTAAGACTATCAGTCAAATATTTCTCAATCAATAGTATGCGCTGTGAAATGAAATTCAGACAAAGAATCTTCGATGTAGCCCATGTAAAGATTCCAACAATTATTAGAAACAGTATTTCTATTACAAAGTTGCACACATCAAAGGTAAACATGTCTATTGATTTAAAATTTAGAGACATTTTCACAAGTAATATCACAAGAGGGTCTAAGATTGCCGATAAACTCACGAACGTGGTGAGTAGTGAATAAAATAAGAATTTAAATATAATTCCCCTAAATTTGGCTTACATTATTGTAATAATTGTACTTTTGCATTATGGATAGATACTTAATCTTTTCAAGCCACCTAGCAACGTGCGAATATCGATTGTCAGTAATGCCAATAGAGAAGAGCCAAATACGGGTTTGGGGCAAATTCAAGAATAGAATAAAAATAAAAGTAATATGTATTTATTAAGATTTATGGTTAAGATTTATGGTTGCTTAGGCAGATATTATTGCATAATTTATAAATCATTTCAGACAGTTTGACTGAATACACATTAAATTAGTTAAATTTACAAGTACTGAAAACCAGAAAAGTGGTCAGTAATACGTGCTCAGGAATTATGTAGTGAAGGTATAGAGTTGGCTACACTGACCACAAAACAGATATGATAATTTTTTCGTTAATTTCATTGCGATATCCGGCAATGATTAATCCTAATTCAAAATTTTTGTGTTGTTTCATTGGTTCATTTTAAGATGACGTCACATAAGTGAAATAGTCAACAGCATTTTGTAGTTTATCTCAGATCTCTGTCTGGGAACCTTTCAGCGTACACATTACAAAAAACACATTCTTCCTGTATTTTCTATATACATGATCGTTCAGTACTAGTTTAAGGGCTTGTCATTAAATACTGAGAATGATTTTTTTTTCTTATGAAGTGCAATAGGTGGGATCAACTTAGTCCCCATTGAGTTGTATCCGCTTGATTCAACTTGTCTGCCATTTCTTGAAGACGCGCTGCAAACAGTTTTTTTTTTTTTTTTTTTTGACATCGCCTTCAGAAACATCTCCACCTTCTTCACTACAGTCATCGATGAGTCAAAAGGCTGACCCCGCAGCTACTTTTTAGGACAAGGGAATAGACAAAGTCAAACGGAGCCAAATCTGGGTTATGTGGATGGTGGGGCACACGCCAATTGGTGATGGTGAGGGCACCAACCAGATGGATGCAACTCAGGGCGATTTTGTCGCACATTCGGCCAGAACGTTCAAAACAGTCTTGTAATACTGGCAATCGAGGTTGTTTGCGGGGGACTTTATGTTGATGAGCTCTTCATGACAATGACAGAACGAAATCTCCACAACCTTTCCTGCACATCGAACAATATTGTCCTTCTTTGCTGTCGGAGAGCTAGTTAATTTCCAAATGTTTTTGAGATCGTAATGCTGAAGCCAAATCTCATCGCCTGTAACGATGAAATTCAAATATGCCTCGCTGAAGCTCCCGATGCAGATGCACTCGCACCATCTTCTGTGTTCAGGCGTCAGCAATATCGTAACCCATCTGGCACAGATAAGTCTCTTATGTAAGCGATCATGTAGAATGGTTAATGCACTAGCAGGAACATTTGTAACATGTCTGGCAGTCTATCTGGAATATGTCCGTATTCCAGAACAGTTGTGTTAATTAATGTAATGTTCTCTGCAATTGTTGGAGCATCTGGGCAGCCCTGCTTTATTGTTAAAACACGACTCTCCTTTCGTTGATTGTGGCTGAAATTCAACTCCATGTGCTTTCTCTAATATCGCACAAGCTTTCATGAAGGATTTCTGCAGACGGAAGCAAAATTTCAGAGAAACTTACTGCTCGTTACGAAGCGACTCTAAAGTTATGCATCCGACTGGAAAACACTTGCTCATTGTAAATGAAACAGAATTTAAACACAAACGCAAATACACTATCGCGGTAGGCAGGAATGTGCGGTACGTTTCAAACCCAACATCTAAGCAGTAAAATGAAGTGGATAACTATTTAAACTATTTAAACATTCCATATGGTTATTATGATAATACTTGGAATGTTAGACCCATATATATTGTTGATATTAGCTGTTGCGTTTTGCCTAAATATAATGGGAAAAATTTCCAAAAAGAGTCTGAAAGCCAAAAAACTTATATATTTTATCTCGTAAATTATTCGGTCTAGAATCGTTCAAAAAGTGCACTGACATTCTAATTGCAACGAGTTTTATTTTCTTGAAGTCAATAGAAGATATGGTTTCATTTTAAAAACGTAATACTTTGAACTAGAAACATACTTTCTGATAATAATTGGAGCTGCTGTACGAACTACATTAATGAGTACAATGTAAACTTTAATTCCGTGAAAACAGAAGAGCAACAATAGCACCTTTCGTTTCAGAATCATTCGTTTGAGGCATTTCATCTTGTACAATATGTACACTGACGCTCATTAATTTTTATGCTGCTGCTTATTTACATGATATCGGCTTTTAATTCAATCAGATTCATTATTTATTACTAAATAAATAGCACATTAATTTAAACCATATCTTGCGTAACCGAAACTTTTTTTTCGCGAATAAAGGACAAATCGTACAATCTAAGATATACGATGGAAAGAGTATGGGATGTACTTTCGATTGAAGCCACCAGATGGTGTATGTGAGAGGATCTGCGTGTTTCAGCAACTTGACGTTACACGTAAGGCTATAATGTTGCTGTTGCAACTCTTGCTGCTAGCGCCCGAGTGGCTAGCCAAACCTGAGCTACAGTGGAGAGAACGAACTAACTTAACGCTCGCTTCCTTTCAGTGAATATAAATGGATAGAGCTAATTAATGTAATAGGCAGTGAAATATTGTGACGGTGGGAATGTACTCTTTTTTCAATGTACAACTAATTCATATATACACACACTAAGCTAATCTGTCGGCTAATGTCGGTCCTGGTGGCGGGATGGTAACTATACTTGCCTTCAAAACCCAAGATTGAGGGCTCAAACTCGGCCAGGATTGGTGGATTTTTTCGGGCGTAAAAATCCTAAATATGGCTTCCTTCGGAAGGGAAGTAAAGCTGTGGGTCCTGTGTCGTACATTTATGGCACGAAAAAGAACCTCAAGCCTGAAGGAAGAGGCCTCTGAGCAAAATTTGTCGGCCGTTTCACGTCCTGAATAGAATGGGACGATGATGACCGGAGATGTTAAAGAGCGTCCATAAATAAACCAAATTAACAACTGTCGGCTACATCGGTCAAATCCTAGAAACCAGTGGACCCAGTGGTTTAGCAAGTAAATGATTGTAATTGTGGCAAACTGCTTTTATTCCAATTCGCAACTAATTCAGCGAGTAAGGCATTGTAATTGTGGCAAATCTCCTTTCATTCCGGCAGATAAAAACAATTAAACAAATAAAATAGAAAATAAAACAAAGCATGGAATGATAGAACATTCTAACTACCTGAGCTACACCACATCCGCAGCAAGGGCACGTAGCACCAGCAGCATTGCTTTTCAGCCCTGCGAATAACGATTATTGTTTCAGCAAGCCCCGAAGTCCATTTGGTGAACGACAGTGGCGAGGAATGGAAATCACGAAGAGTGAACGTATGTTAAAATATCATTTATCTGCAGCAGCAATGCACGAAAATGCCATACAAAGCTATGGGAAGCAATGGGTGTCGATCTGTGACGGATTTGCAATCCTGTATAAGTAGTTTATAACTTTTGCTCATGCAAAATGTTGTCCGGTGGCCTGTGTTTTGCGGACCGCCTACATCCAGTCTTCAGTTTATGGTACCACTCGGCATTAAATGCCGTATACTTTCAATCATATATCTTAGATTTTTCATGTTGTCTCCTGTTGGCGGAAAAAAATATGAACTATCCTTAATATATAGCTTTAGAGAAATAGACATGCATTATACTGCTTTCCAGGAATGCAACCGTCATTGTTAACACTTATTAAAAAACTCAAAAGCCTTGCGGCTGCAATTAAAATAAAAAACGACCGCCTGACTGCATCAATTATGTCATAACATGCTAATATATGATAAAAATAGGTATCCAGAAGTTTGATAAGGAGGTTATTTCACTTTCTTCTTATTTTCCCAATCTTTCACCTTAAGGTTTCCGCTTTTTCTGCTCTCTATTCAACGATTTTTGAGAATACTCTTTTGATATGCTCTTAAAAATTGAATTCTTATACTTTAACACAACAGATTTCTTCAGCCGTAGAAATGAAAAACTGGCGCATCTTTAACAATCATAGAGAATGCACTGCATTGCTGATTAACTTCTGTCTTTTGTTCACAAATGAGTATCGAACAAATCTTTTGCCACAACGAAAAAATTAGAACTTTATCAAACCAATGCGTACTCCGCTCGGATCGTTAACATAAAATTACCCATTGATTTATGAATGTAGTTTCTCGAATTGACCACCTTCTTGGTTCGGTTCCCGGTATCTATTTAGGATGACTTTTTGGCTGGATTTTATTCTAAGGATTTGGCTTTAGAAGTTGTTTCATTATGAAATTTAAGTATGTTCAAGTGTTTTTTTTTTTACATTTTTTGGGGGGGGGGATAACAGCATAATTTTTGAGAGTTCTTATCCAGACGAAAGATTGTGACAAGGAGTTTAAAAAATACACATTAATAAACTTATAATTTAAATTCTTGAATATGAGGATTTTTTCTAAGTTAGGAAGGTCTAGAACGGGGTCCACCCAGCCTCGTGAGGACAATTGGAGAGCTGCCAGATGGAGAGATGGCGATCTTCGATATTGGAAGCTGCGATATAGCGATCGGAGGGATGCGGTGTGCTGATCACATACCCTCCTGCAATACTGCACTCTACCAATGATATCATGTGATGGAAATAGAGGACGAGGTAGGCCAAGGCCCAAATGCAGCTGTAAATGCCTTGAGAAGGAAGAAGTTTCTCGAGTTATCTAGTGAACTGGAATTAACCTATTTTTACAAAGTTACTACGGTTACAACACCTTATAGCTTCTAACCTTATGCAAATTCATTAAATGTAGTATATGACATAATTTATTGATCAAGAGTTTTGAAGCAATACCTAAAAGTTTAAAAGCAGTGCAACTCGACATTTTGAACGCAAGAAATGTGAAGGATTTCTCTGTTTCCTTTGTTAGGACCACAAAGGCTTCCGCGAGATGTTGAACGAGCTAGCAAAAATTCCCCCTCTTCGAGAATTTCTACTGCTGTAACGGAAATTAACTTCGCAGAGAAAACGAAAATTGAATCGTCACATTCGCTTTCCAGCACTTTCACAAACCCTCTTCCTGAAGCACGGGGCGACAAACACATTCAGCGAATGCATTCGAACTAGTGGAGGCATGAGAATTCATTCTGATCAGCTACCATGAAGGGACTATAGCCAGAGACAACATTGCAGTGAAGAAACAAGTGCTTAAAAAGTGCACTTTCTTATCAAGTATTTAATGAAAACATCACATTCAAGTGTCAAGTACAGTGTTTTGAAATAGTTTAAGACTGCGTTATTTGATAAACATACACTTCCATATTTAAATAAACTAATGATTTGATTTATATACGGACACTCTTTAACATCTCAGATCTTCAGCGTTCCATTCTATTCAGGGAGTGAAATGGCCGACAAATTTTGCTCAGAGGTCTCTTCTTTCAAGCTTGAGGTTCTTTTTCATGCCGTAAATGTACGACACGGGACTCACGGCTTTATTTCCCTAACGAAGGAAGCCACACTTAGGATTTTTGTAACCGAAAAAATCCATAGATTCGAAAAAATCCGGGTTCGAACCCGCGTTCTTGAGTTTAGAAGGCAAGTATGGTAACCACTGCACCACCAGGACCGACCGTGTTTATGAACTTACTGTAACATTAATAAATAAAGAGATTCGTTACTATGCAAAGAATTATAATTCATTATTAAACAAACAGAATATTAATTTTAAAAGTTATTATACTCTTTGTTGTTTTCATAAAAGAATATTGGTTTTGCGTTACAAAAACAAAATGTAGAAGCCTGAAAATGTATAAATTATTGACTGGGTCAAATGTAGATATCAAACTATGTAACTTAGGCATTGGTGCTTTTCCGTGTACTACCATCAAACCCAAAGCGTGCGTGAAGGTAGCATAATTATTAGTTAATGCAAATCGTATTTGTTCGTCATCACGACTTTGAGTTGCTAGGACACCGTTTACCGTTTGTCGTCAGTCACTCGTTATTTCGAGCGTTGTGTTTGTAAATACACTTTGCATTTTGCAGATTTGAGGATGTTCAGGCTACTTGTGAGCTAAAGAAGACGGAGTGTCGACTTGCGACTTATTCTTTTTGAGTTTAATAGAGGAACACAGGCAACGCAGGCTCAAAACATTGTGCATATACGGAGAAAGCTCACGGCAAGAAAATAGTTTTGTCCTTTGTAAGAGGGCATTTTGACGTGAGTGATTCCCCATATTCAGGAAGACCATCAGTCTTTGATGAAGACCTTCTGAACTCTTTCACCCAGTTAATCATCTTGTGACATTTGCATTCTGTGGGCAAGGTTAAACCATCCGGTATATGGATACCTTAGGCTTTAAATGAAAACAATAAAAATTAGCAGGTGGGCATTTGTACATCTCTGCTTGCTTGTCATCGGATAACTCGTGAATAACATCAACCTATGCAATATTATTCCTGGCGACGAAAAATGGTAAAATGTAACCATAACTGACGAAATTTGTCAAAAATTCGGACCCTTGTGGCCGCAATTGAGGAAAAAAGGACAGAAAAGCCTGCATCAAGTGCTGCTGCTACATGATAATGCACACCTACACTATGCCTAACATGACAAAAATAGCTATCCAGGAGCTTGGTTGGAAAATCCTCTACATCCTCCCGATCTTGTGTCCTTAGACTTTCATCTTTTACTTCCTACATTCAAAAATATTGGAGGAAGCCCCTTCGATAACGAAGATGCTTTACAAACTTATTTTGATTATTTCTTCAGTTACAAACCAGCAGATTTCTTCATACGTGGGCCAAGAAACTCCTTCAGCGTGGGAGAGTCGTATGTACAGTGAAGAATATATTACTGCATCATTTCTGTGTGCCATTAATTTCAAATAAAAATTTTTATCACAATAACTCTTGCATAAACTCAGTAGATAAATATGCTGTACGTTAGTAACATTTCTATCGAATTCATGATCGTTATGGCTTCAAGGGTGGAAATATTACATGAAAAACGTGCTGCGATCGTAGCATTAAGGAAGACCAGTCAATTCGCCAACTTGTTAAAGAATACTCGTATGGCTAATTACTGGGGGAGCGCCTGTCACATAAATACTGATAATAACCATGATCTATACTCGCAAAACTACAAAAATGATAATGGATTCATTAGAAATACCAATAAAAGGAATATGATGAAAGCTGCCCTACAAATGCATACAGACATTTGTTACAACAGCATTAAGGCAACTTTCGGAAGGGGCATGTGCCAATATGGAAACCACTGATAAAGTCTATTAACATTAAGAAGTGACTCCAATGAGTTAGACAACTTCGACACTGGGCGTCAACTGATTGGTCGAAGTACTTTTTACAGATCAATCGACTATGAGCGCTTTGGTACCAGGAGCACGTATAGTCTGGCGATCAGAAGAAGGCGAGTGCGGGCTCTAGTGCTGGGGAGGGGGGGGGGGGGTTGAACCGTTTATCTCTACACGAAGAGTGTGTGTGGGATACCATGTTGCCATATTAAGCGACTAGACTCAGATCTGGCATGTTCGCTGCACTTCTAATCATGAGTGAATGTCTGACAACATTGAAAATGGTTGAGTAGCACATTCCTTTCACTTGTTTTCTTCTGGTCGCCAGACTCTATGGAAATCAATATAAAGGAAAGACGATTTCGTACTAGTGTGTTCTGTAAAGTGGGAATCTTTTTAATATGGGAATTTGTTTCTGTAAGTAAAGTGAGGGTTGCTATAAAAATTGAAGAAAGGATGGATTCAAAACAATATCATAAAATGTTTTTAATGTCATCTGCAACAAAGTATTGGTTTAAGACATTAGTTTATGACATTGACTGTTTGCATGATAGAGGCTGGTTCGCGACGGCCGGAATGGGTTTCGTGGATCACTTTGAACAATGCCGAAATATTTCACTTTGTATACAGGGGTCTTTGACTAGTAAGAGGTAGGAGAACCACGGTCAAATTTTCATGTTGGGCATAAAAAATCTCAAAATTAGGGAAGGGGGTTTAACCTACAAAAATTAAAAAAATAATAATAAAAGCATTAAAAAAAATGGAAAAAAAAAAACGGCCGCAATTCCTGCCTTATCTCAACGAGACTCATTAAAAATCTTGAAAACAAATTTATAAAAGTAGTTTTCGAAAATTATGGCAATCGGGCTACTCGGAGTGGGGGTATACCTGAAAAATTTTTGCGGGTTAAAGAGAAATTTAAAAATCGCTTTAGCAGCTACATTAAAAGAAAACTCGGCATATATGCCATTTACATAAATTAGCAAAAATAATTTTGAAAATCAGTGAAATTGGATTATTAGGGAGGAAGATTACCTGAAACTCAAAATATAAAAATCCCTGTAGTGGAATTAATTTATGTTTTACCGCAAAGACATTCCGTATATGCTATTTAAATAGAATAAAAAAAATAGTTTCTGAAAAACAAGAAAATCGGGCCATTAGGAAGGGGGAGTTACCCAACATTTAAAAATCGCTCTAGCGGCAATATTTGTTTCTTTGCAACAAAATTCGATATATACCATTTAAATAAACAAGAAAGGTACTTTCTGAAATTTTCGAAAATTGGACTCTTAGGAGTAAAAGTATATTTGAAAACCGAAATTTAAAAAGTACTCTTGCATTTAATTTTCTCTCTATTGTTTTAAAATAAAATTAGAAATTACTTCAATGTATAAACTGTATTTATACCGTTACATATGTTTTATATGTAACAAAGATATCGTCGTGAAGATAGCAAATGTGAAATATTAACCTAATATGAGTTTTAAGAACTATATTTGTATGTAAGAACGCTCTGTAATAACCTCCAGAAAAGTTTGCGTTACATGTTTTAATACAATAACATTTAAATTAAATTTTAAAGGCATTGAAAATCGATGAAACTTTCGATTGATCTTTGCTAATTCTGTATATTTGCTTAGTATATCGAAATAATTATTTTTAAATAGTAACATGTTTTTGTTTTATTGAATCGTATGAATACTATCTTCTTAAATACACATTATAACTCGAACTTTTCTGTTATTTTTCTCCATTTTAGTGAATGTGATGGTATCAATGCACTTTCATTTAAAAATGTTTAAAATGTCCATACAATATAGCTTTGTCTAATAGAGATCATATATTTCATTTAATTAATAGTATACCATTAATTTTTGTGGTTTAATCACTATTATAATAAAAATAATTTTAAAAAAATGTGATTTCTCTTTTGTAGCACTTAAAAATTGCAAAAATTCTAATTTTATTCTCCTAATACCACACAATAATGCCATAACCTATTTCATTTCATTAATTTACAAGGCCTAATTTGGATTTTATATGAATTATAATTAAAAGTTAGTCAACCGTGAAGAATTCGCTTGTTTAGGCAGTTCCTGCGTGACGAACTTTCAGTAGGATCAAACTTGACTCTTGAATGCATATTTTCAACCCGAATGACGTATTCAAATTTATTTGAGCCCGACACACACACACACACACACACACACACACACAAACGTATTAAACAACAGATATAGCAAATTAAATTTGAAATATATTTTGGGTGTACATTAAAATCTTCTAGAAAATCAGTAATTACTTCAAAGCTCATATCTCCGACATTTAACGTTAGTAACCTTCGGCTCCCTATTTCAAGCTATTGTCTATTCGGCGGTCTACGATTCTACAAAACACCCTGTAAAAGACACGCATTTGAAAGCATGGAAAACGAAATACTATTTGAACTCAACCACTAAGTAAATAGGCTTTTTCCATAACTACCATCATGAACAGCGTCAACGGAAATATTCCAGCTGCGGTTAAGCACGTGAAAGCTTGCACGCCTACAAAAGTATATCGATATCAGAAATTCATATGTAGCAAGGCATGTTAAGAACGTAGCGTATAATTCGAAATCACATTTCGTGACGCGGGTCGCAGCAGTAAATGCATTATATCTTCATCTCCTCTTACCCCCAGGGCTTTTTAAACCAGTCTCCAAAGATTCCATGCGGTAGTTCCCTCACGTAGGCGGCGAGCAGACCTTCTGGTCGACACATAAAGAAATACGTTCCTTGAATCCACGAGTCCACTTCTCTGCCAATTTGAGGGCGGTGGCAAACATTTACAGGAAATCCGTGCACGGTCCCAGCCCTTAGCTGACAGAAGGGTCTCCAAGCTGTAGATATACGAAACACGAAACACTGCGGCTGACGTAAATGAAGCGTTAGTAAATGTTAGTGACATCTACAATGTAAATACTCAACAAGACTATGTTTATTTTTATTAAATACGTCAGTCAACATGGAGGGCAGGGCAGACTTCCCTCTTAACCTGCGAAAGATCGTGTTATTTTGAGAATGTAGTGTTATTCATTACGGAAATAACCATTGTTTTATTTTGCACATTCTTGCAATGCATGAATTCAAAACTTGTTCATAATTCCTTAGCTTCTGCAGCTGTCATAACGAAAGAAAAAATTTCTGTCGGCGTAAAGGAATATTCATAATGAAAATCAGGCATAACCTAATGTAAACACAAGTGTTTCAGATCGGATAATTTAACTACTTATAAATGCGTAAAAAGAGTTGACAGAGGCTAATAAACGAACCTTTCTTGATAGACGCCTGTCCTGTAATCCCGTTGCGATGCGTTTCACCATAAATGTGTATCATTTCAAAACACTGAGTTGCTAAATGGTGCCATCTTATAAACTGATGTCTTTTGTTTCATATTCAAAAGTAAACAAACAGTTGAAGATCCCTATTAAAACAAAAGACAATTGATGTCGTTTGTTTCACATTCAAAAGTAAACAAACAACTGAAGATCGAATTTTAAAACAAAAGACAACGCAGTTGCAAGGTTTATGTTTATCAGGGGTAAAACTTTTGACTGCAAAACAAGGAACAAGAATTACCGAAATTTTCTTAAAAACTGATTTAAAAAGGGTTATATGATAGTAAATTGTTTTTTCTATTTATCATAAATAATTATTACTTAGAAGAAAGGTCATAGATCCTTTTCTATTCTACATAAACTGTATTTATTTTTACGCAATAAAAAAATTGTACACGTAATTTCTTTAAAGTGTAATACGGTTTTTCCTTCGTACTCTCTCGCCTATACTCACACATTCAGAGGGAGGAAAGAAAGCATCTATTATAACAGTCACAACGGTAAACATCGACCTGCAGAACCTATGAACCATGTTCCCCTCCGTTTTGTTAACTGAATGAGATAGATTCGTTGAGACCACTGCACAACATGTTGATAGCAGCCATAAGAAGAAAGAACAAAATAAACAAATAAAAAGTAACATGTTTAGATAAAAATTCAAAGAGCAGTTTATGAGTATTTTATGCATTTTATGTACTCAAAGCTTTCTTAGCAACATGTATTTAATGGTACCTTCTTTTCTAAAAACTATGGGGGAAAACGTAAATACTGCGCGAGCTATAATTATATTTTTTGAATAAAAAACGAAGAATCAGCATGCGACAAAAGAGGCCAAGGTTAAAATTTACTCCACGAGTGCCTCTCTTGAAGTCTGAATTGAAGAAAGCGAGGACGCATCAGTTCTCCAGAGTTTTGTAGAAGTTTTTTTTTATCTGAAGCATGGGAGTTATGCAGGACCTGCGCAAATTAAGTGAATTCCTCAACAAGTTGAATAACTTAAAAAAAAAAGTAAAATTCAAATTATGGCCGTATTAATTAATGAAATGAAATAGTTGTGTTATTACTGTGTGGTGTTAGGGGTGCGAAATTAGAATTCTTGCAATCTATAAGTATCGAGAAAGAAAAAAAACATTTTAGAATTATTATTATTATTATTATTATTATTATTATTATTATTATTATTGAGATTAAACAACAAAATAAAGGTATACTATTTATTAAATTAAATATATGAACATTGATGAACAAAGCTAATCTGTGTGGGTGTTTTTAAACATTTTTAAATGTAATCATGTTTATGAACTTGAATCATCTTTGTATTCGCTAAAATAGAAACAAATAACATAAAGTTTCGAGTTATATCGTGTATTTAGGTAGAAGATGTTCATGTGTTTCAATAAAACAAAAAACGTTCTTATTTAAAAACAATTACAACTAAGCAAATACACACAATCAACAATATACAGTCGAAAGTTCCGTCGATTTTCAATGGTTGAAATTTAATTTAAATGTTATTGTAATAAAAACATGTACCGCAAAAGTTTTCTGAAGGTTATTACAGGTCGCTTTTACATATAAACATAATTCTCATATGTATTGGGTTCATATTTCACAGCTGCTATCTTCACGAAGATTCTTTTATTAAATATAAAACATAAGCAACGTAATAAATACAGTTTATGTGCTGAATTAATGCGTTCTGGTTTTCGAGCGTGCCCCTTACTCTTTGTTATGAGGAAGAAAATATTGGTGCAGAGTAATTTTTAAATTTTGGACATCAGGTTAATTTCCACTTCTAATAATCTGATTTAACTGATTTTTAGAAATTATTTTTTATGTTTTATTTCAATCGTATATACTGATATACGATTGATAAAAAATTAAATTGCGAACGCTAGATATTTTAAGAAAAAAATTCAGTTTCTTCTAGAAAAAACAAGCTTTGTGGCCGGTATAGCAATTTTATTATTTTTTTAAAAATTTTTGTTTTAATTTAACTCCCATCCCAATAGCATAATTTTGCAACAAACTTGACAAATCACATGTTACTTTATTGTTGTATCCGAGTTTTGTAGAGCGTTAACAGACATATATACATATATATGTATATATGTCTGTTAACGGTCTACAAATATATATATATATATATATATATATATATATATAGTTTTTTCATTTTCTTCTTCGGTGCCTAGTAGGTAGGATCGATGGATATTTGAAGATTTTTTTCTCTAAAATGGCACGGGATAAGGTTTATAACGTTTCCGGTAGGATATGTCATTTTTAAAAGTAATCTTTCTTTACTTCAATGCTTTTTTAAAACTTTTTTCTACGTCTCGTTAGGTTAACATTTCAACCACGACCTAAAAAAAATTAATCCAAAATTTTATCTGCAAAATACTGGAAAACAATGGTTTTTAATTCATTATTGTCCGCCGGCGAAGGCCAAATTTTAATTTTGAAAGCAACCAGTAGTTGCTGGAGGAAAGATCGGTGTGTATGGTGGATGATTCAGCTCCTGAAAGTCTCCTGTACTCACAGAAGCATTGGCAAGAGCAAATTCAATGACTAAGCACTCCACAGCACTTCGTAATTTATGCACTAGCTGAGCTTGATACTTCTTAAGCCACCGTTGTGTTCCTTTGTTTGTAGCCTTTTATCAAAAAATCCTCTACAATCATGAAAAAATGTCGCCATGTTCTTCGTGGACTATGTGACCTTGACCTTTTTAGAGTGCTTTGTCCTTCTTAAGCCATTCAATTAATTCTATTTTTAGAAGAGGGGCATGCAGAGAGCGATAGTTTCCTACCAGTGAAGATGGATTCTAATATTGCCCTCTCGTTACCAAGGCAAAAAGTTTTAAAACTTCTGACAACATTCCATGCGCACTTGCAGTTCGACTGCTGAAAGAACGTGTATTAACAAATGTTGATAAGGGGTGCCAGGATGTTTCAGAGAGCCACTTGCAGTTATTTCGTTTGTCTCCAGTTGTCTTGCACTCAGAATTTCCTCCTCAACAAAGGAGATATTTTCTTAACACCCACCGATCTACCCTTATGTGGAATTAAAGGTTCTCTCTGCCTAAACGAAATAGTTTTGGCCACTCCTTTATATTAATTTTTATGCAACATATCTAATTTAAGTGAACCTCTTCAAGCAATCGAAAGATAATGCATTTGTTTACACCCCTGAAACATGTGAGTATCGGATAGAACGAACATCGAATAACGAATCATGGCTTTCTATATAAATCAGGTCAGAAACTTTTGTACCGTAACTTGCATATTATCTTTCTTATTTAAGAGGATTAGATCTGTTATTTAAATATCTTTTCTTAATACACAAAGATTATTGAAGATTTCGCCTTTTTTTTTATATTGTATTTTCATTGGTAAGGGTAATAAGAGAAATACACTGCTCTGTGGTCTAATGACAGCGTTTGCGACTACTAGTATAAAGGTCCTGGGTTTAAATCCTGACCAAGTCAAACTGTCTGGAGAGATTTTTCAGAATTTCCTTACCCCGAGATCAGATAACTTTAAGGCACCAAGGACTCCGATTTCATTTGCGCCATTATCAATTCATTTCATTTCTTTCATGACTAGTACGCTGCCACGGGTAGCCTAGGTCGTTAAGGCGCGGACTCGTGAGCGGGAGGTCTAGGGTTCTATCTCCCTGACTGAGGTTTTTTCCAGGCTTTCCTCATTTCCTCAGTCCTCATAAATGTCAAATGCCTAGAAGGAAACTTAGGCCTTGAATGCTTCCTTCCTTTAAAAAAAAAAAAAAAAAAAAAAAAAAAAAAAAAATCTTTTCCCAGTTTATCATTTCATCTCATGTATCATCAGTGTGCACCGCCCGTGCCGCCTGAGTAATAAAAACGGGCGTTAAACACTATTAAAGAAATGACTGCAGACTTACACCTGTAGCATTCAGTCCACAATCTGTAGATGTCGAGAGAAGATCAATGCAGTCAAAGCGATAATGGCAGTTACACTTAAACTTTAAGACAAATTTAAAAAAATATAAATTATTGGATTGAAGAAATTTTATGAGACTGCATATGAAGAAACATTTTATGCAGCGTAGAAAAACCAAGAATTGAAGCCGGGTGGGGAAATAATTTCCTAACTAATAAAGTTTATGTAAGGTAACTTTAACACTGTGAAATGGATACACGGGAGATCAAAGAGATGATACTTGGAACGGTGTTAACTGGACTGCCGACCAGAGCAGATGTTACTCATAACCTGCAGAAGTCACTAGAGCACTCATAATGTGACAGTTTCTAAACTATCTGAATTAGGAGAGTTACTCTGCCGTTTGATGTATGCAAGGTTAATACACGGTTGATAAATGTGCAATTATATGATGATCATTTGAAATAAAACCATTAATTTTGCAAGACATATCGTAAATCTTATTAAGATAATTTTACAAACCTTTAACTTGTTATGATGTGTTTGCTTAGGCTCTATGTAGAAATTTGGTTCATTTTGAGTTATTTGGGATCTAGATATTTTCATTTTTGCAATTTTCAAAATCTGTTAATATAACGCGGGTGGCCAAGGTCGTTAAGGCGCGGACTCGTGAGCGGGAGGTATGGGGTTCCATTCCTGCCAGGACGGTACTTCCTGAATGAAGTTTTTTCCACGTTTTCCTCAGTATCCTCATAAATGGCAAATACCGGGGAGAAACCCTAAACTTAGGCTTGGAACATTTCCTTCCTTTTTTTAAAAAAAAATCCTTTCCCCGTTTATCATTTCATCTCATGTATCATCAGTATCCACCGCCTGTGGTGCCTCAGTAGTGAAAAAGAGAGTTAAATATTATTCAATTTTTTTAAAAAAATCTACAATATTTATAAAGCTATAAATCTATATAGTGGAAAAAACTTGAATGGCTTAATACAAATTAAATAAAACATATTTTTCACAAATATAAATCCTATTCTAATTTTCTAAAACATATTAATGACTTGCATGTACACGTAAGAGCTTGTGTAGTAAGTAAATTTATACATTACATCACTGTAACACCATCGTAAAAAGTAAGATTACATTTTGAAATACTGTGACAATTTAAAATGTGACGTTAGAACTTGAGAATAATGAATAATTGTTTCATCTGTCCGTATTTTTTCAAACTTGGAAATTAGCGACACATTTTATACTCATTTTCTTAGAATACTTAACAAATAAAATGTTGCATTTATACAAATACTTTCTCGTTTCGTTTATTTTTTTCAGGTCACAGAGGCTCATGTATTATGGAGTCATTAATATATCAGCATTTTTACCATTTTGAATAAGAGGGTCGAGAGTTTAAACTGCAGGTAGAAGGCCCGAGTTCTGAGTTATTGCGTCTATTGTGGTAATATCTATGAACTAATTAACTTATTTTTCCTATAAGACAATACTTCTTTTGCTGAGTTGTATTTGACATGTTTGAATCCGACGGTGGTGATTGGTGATAATTTCATTATTATTCGCTTTCCCTTCTCTATCAATATAATATTTTCGCTCAAAATAGGCGAGTCAAGGTTATGGAATATTCATCTTTATGCATCCCTTCTCTTCTGCCAGCGCTGACCATGTGTGCGCATTTCATTCCTTCTTAGTTACTCACGATCCGCGCTGTCATGTGGCTTACTGTTCACAAGAAATATTATTAGGATTGGGAAACCATACTTGGAGTAGCGCAAGATGGCTTTGACCTGCGAAAATGTTATAGCACTTTGCCATCGACAAGCAATGATTTCATAAAATTTGGAATCATTCACACTCAAGGTGTACTGTAATGAAAAAAATTAGAGAAGGCATATCACTAGATTTGAAATAAGAGACGCCTCCCCCCAGTCACCCACACACACCGGGACAACAACGACACGATTGACCGAGATCGTTAACACAAGAACTTGTTTTAGGAAAGACCGAGGGTTTTGTCACCAGCCAGAATTCTCTTCACTGGCTAAGGATCTTTCCAGGTTTCCGTCACTTCTCACTTAGGCTGGAACGCTTCCTTAAAACACACAATGTTTTTTTAATTTATCATGTCATTTCATGTGTCGCCAATGTCCAGCATATGTGAATCTTCAGTAAAAACCGACATGAACACTATAACAATAATAAAACACGACAGCAGGGATGCAAATAATCATATATTATTGTTGGACTTAACATCATTTTTCAGTTTATCATTTTTGGTGGGTAGGGCGGGGAAACGTCGCTCTTCGCAAACAATTATTGAAGCGAACATCCTCTAAAACATTTTCAAGCCGTTTGAAATACCACACCTCATGATCTTCAATTAGGGAAGGGTTAAAGGAATAACGTGATAAATAAAATTCGCCTCTAGGTGGCCATTGTGTTCCCAATAGTTCTGGTCGAACTGCGTCTATACTACACTGTTGGCAGCTATTTTTTTCTTACCAAAGGAATGATATTTTGAAATACCTCGTACTTGTTCTACTCCCTGCTTGTATCTATTTGAAAAGCCGGTTAGGGGAAAAGAAAGAGCGCATGGAGGAAGATTAAGAACTGCTTGAGGGATATGGATAGGCAGCAGACAACTGCGCGATGCAGAGAAATGATTTCGCTGGAAGTACAATAGGGGCTAAAATCAGTACAGGGGATGGAGAAGTATACCAAAACAGGGGACAAACTCACTAGACAGGGGCTCGCGTGGCCCAGCCTACTGACATGGCGGTGACTTTGTCCCATTTGTAAGGAGGGTGAATCATAAAAGTATAGATGAATGAAACAGAGAGAGATAGTCAAGCTGGGCTCTGTACCCAGGCAAGGAAGGGGAGGAGAGAGTAGGTAAATTTTCATAAAAGTGAGACAGCTCAGAGCTGAAAATATTGATAATCGATTGAATCCAGCTGCGTGTGTGTCATTCTTAAAGTGACTTCTTTTTACTGTTTTTTTTGTATACATATTAAACTTTTTTAAAATGACTCTTTTCCTTTATCTCTTTTATTTCAGTTTTATTTTTATTTTATTATGGTATATATTTATTTATTTGTTAGTTTATTGTGAAATAATAATCTAATATCTTGTATTAAATCAAACAGGCCTAGCGAATTATAAAAACACATAGTTACGGTCTGTGGGACCCATGCACCAGTTGAAGTTTTTGTATTGGTGTCAGTGACATAAATACATTACTAATACTAGCACTGCCACTATCAACACCGATTACTACTACAAAGTAAACCACGATAAATCTAAAAAGATACATTTCTCACTGTTTCTAGTAGACTTTCGTTAAGTGCTGCTTTAAAACAAAAATAGATGCCGAGATAAAAAAAATGCATACATGAGCAAAGCTGCAGAATGCTTAGCTTTCCATTGATGTCCCAGAGAGTGCCCCAGCTGTGGAAAAGCAGTTTGAGAAGTCAGATTTATGGCAGTTTTTTCGGTCCACTGCCCTGGGATACTGCCGTTTTGTTTTTGTGGTGCGTCCTCTTTTCTCTTTTGCTTGTTATACTCTTCCATCCAAGTTAAAACAAGATAAATGTGTATTCAGCAAGGGCAGCGCACTTTTTATGGCCTTACCTTTGTGGACGCAGCCTTAACATAACCTCAGTGTAAGCGCGTTGAGAAGCCTGGGTATCGAAGACAGTATTTAAAGCAAAACTGCACTTATACTAGGTATATTTTATAGCACAGGTAACTGGATCTATGTATGATTCTCTTTAAATTTCTGAAATTAAAGTCAGTTAATTAATTATAAAACCTTAGATTTTACTAAAGTTTAATTTAAAGGAATTTGGAATCTTTTGACCTGCAACGATTTTAAAAATATATATTTTTTTCATCTACAGATAATAATATCTTATCATTAATGGAATAAATAATTACAGTTATCTTCTGAATTAATTATTGACATTTTAAAAAATGTTTCTTTTTAATTTATATTATCTTTTTCTTAAATAAATGATTTATTCTCGTTATGTAGCCAATATTTTGAAAATATTTACCATTACACTTTTCAAGCAAGCTGCTACGTACAACACGACTCATGTTTAACTGAAACAGCTTTAAGTAATGTGTATATAAATTGTTTATGACTAGAGGTAATTATATATTCCCCTTCTTCTCAAGCTTTCTTTTATAATATTATGGAAGATATTAAATATTATTGCCAATTATTATTTTTGACTTAATAAACTATCCCAGGAAACATTTTAGCTTTATTTTTATTAATACTATGAAATTTGACATTTTACTGAAAATTTCTTAGTAATGTTCTTTAACATAGGCTCTTGATTAATCTCCAATTATTGTGTAATTCTACCTTCCCTTTTTAGTATTTCCTTTAAAAGTATTAATTAACTAAAATATATTTTCTCTGGTGTCATGATAAATTGTTTACTTTTTTTAATGTTTGGTATAATAAAGAGTGTAATTATTTCATAATATTTAAAAAGAGGTTTATTCTGTAAGATGTTATAAAGCATGTTACCTATCAGTCTTCTAAAGTTAGCAGTGGCCTGATAAAGGAGCAGTGTGGCTCAGATGTAACTCTTCGGACAATCAATCTGGAGATTGTAGGTTCAGGTCTCACTCTAAATTTTATTTTTCTTGTGGTTTGCCTCGATCGCTTAAGCGATTGGTGGAATGGATTTTTATTTTCCAGGAATTCTACGCTCTCCCAGTTCATGTTAATTAAATCCATTGGTTTTGTTAAGGGTCGAGGTGGGCTGTTGCGGTGTGATGGTGACTTGCGCTGTGTAAATATTTTTGCCTCTTTTGAGAGGCTAGAGGGGGATTTTCTTGTAAGGGGAGTCGGAGTGTTTTATTTGAAAAATTGTTGGGAATTTCTGTTTATGTTTGCTCCTCATCGCCCCTGAAACCTGGCCGCCCGGTTATCTTCTTCACGTCATTGCTTTCTACCAGAGGGGCTCCCACGGGGAAGTAGGCAAAACGGCCAGCCCTTGAACAAGGTTGAATTGCCAAAGTCTTCCTCAATCCTTACCAATTCAATCCAATCCAATTGAGGGAGATTATTTTACCATAAACATTGCAATAAATGAAATAATCACGCATCTAAAATAAGACCTGGTTTGTGTATTATCTTTGAAATATAGGTACCATTTAGCAGCTTATAATATCAAAATATTTTTGAGCATTTCGCAAATGATATACAAGCAGTTGAGTTTATTTTAGAACGTTCCAACAGTGCAAAAAAAAGTATAAGACAAGTTTCAAATTTGAAAAAATTAAAAATCGTAGCTTTTTAAACTATTATGAAAAATTTTAAATTAAGGATATTTGCAATTTAAATAAAGAAAATACGAGAGAGAGGGGGGAGGGGGAGGGAGGGAGAGAGAGAGAGAATTTAATTCGAAATTTAGTGTTATGGAAGAGAAAATGTTAAAGAAAACTAAAGAGTTTGTTTTAGTTAATCATTATGGCTAGATATATTATGGATGGAAAAAAAAAATGCAAAAAAGAAAAACTGGAAAGATTTTACTGGGATGAATTGTTAACAGAAGAAGAAAATTAATAAGAAACGCAATAGACAGAAGTAGATGTAGAAATATAGAGCGATTTTTAATTTTGGGTTTCAGGTACCCCGTTCTAATAGTCTGCTTTCACTGATTTTCGAAAACTATTTTTATTATTTTATTTGAAAGGCATATATAACGAGTTTTGTTGAGAGAAAAATATTGCTGTCGCAAGAGCATTAATTTTGAACCTAAGATCAATGGAAAACGAATTTTTTCAAAAATCCTTTCATGGATATAACCGAAATAGGTACATTCCTTCTGAATTCGCTAATATGGTTACCACAACGTGTAGCAAAAAAAAAAAAAAAAAAAAAAAAAAAAAAAAAAAAAAAAAAAATTATTCTTTTGATAGCCAGTGAGCATATTTACATTTTCTCGCTTTTTCTACTACTTTGATGTCAAAACGGTAAGAGATGCGGAATAATTGTATAAGTACAACATGCAAATTGACGTGATTTTATTTATAATATAAGAATTTTAGACACCCCCTAATTTTCAAAATGTAAAAACAGAAAAAAAGTGTCTTATATTAAGATAAATGTGGTGTATGAAATTTTAATGAATGACAGTAAAAATCTGTAGAGTGGAACAGTAATGATAAAATAAATATTTAGAATAAACGTTTAAACATTCTAAATTAAATGAGAGGCTACTGTCTGTACATTTATATTTAGTGCTAGTCAAAACTAGGTGGGAAATAAAGAGTTAATAGCTGACATTATAAAACAACACAACGAAAAAATTCACTTGTTTACTTGTCCATGAAAGGAAAGCAGAACGAGAACAGGAATAACCAAACATAACCAGGTATGACAGCAAATATAAATACATGTATAACATATTACAGAAATTGTAATGAAAAAAAGAAGAAGAATAGCGTTAACCAACCGCTTCTTTCACCAAATGTCATTATGTTAGCACTATTCTTTTTTGCAACCAAGTCATTTATCTCTGTGAGATGTAAAGCTTGTTTGTACAATATGGCTGGTACAACCCACACAACTTCTCTTATAGCATGCGCCTGAGAATGATAGTCGAGCTCAATTCTTTCCTCGTTTGATTTACGACTGTAGTTCCGAGCCTGAGGTCTTTAAACTCCTACTGAAATTATTTCGTTTATATCAATTACAGCAATATCATTGAGCATCGATTTTAATGCCTGGTTTAGGTTTAAACAACATACAACCGAAATGCTCTAAATACAAAAGAGTAATTAACTGGCAAGAGTGAAGACGCTTTTGTTCACTTTGTTAATTACCTAAAAAGCCTATGAATTCAATGTGCCTTTGATTCAGAATTTACGTGAATAAAAAGTATGAGAAATAAGTGCAGCGAGTATAAAATACAAAGAGGACCAGTCTAGAGTTTATGCATGTTTCATGTTTTTTTAAGTGTTTAACGCCCGTTTTTACTACTTTTTTTTAATGATTTATTTATGGACGCTCTTTAACAGCTCAGGTCATCAGCGTCCCATTCAACTGAGGGCGTGAAACGGCCGACAAATTTTGCTCAGAGGCCTCTCTTTCAGGCTTGAGGTTCTTTTTCGAGCCGTAAATGTACGACACGGGACCCACGGCTTTATTTCCCTAACGAAGGAAGCCATACTTAGGATTTTTACGCCCCGAAAAAATTCATCGGTCCTGACCGGGTTCGAACCCGCGATCTTGGGAGGAGGCAAGTATGGTAACCACTACACCACGAGGACCGACACTTTTTACTACTGAGGCACCATAGGCGTTGGACACTGATGATATATGAGATGAAATGATATATTGGGAAATGACTTTTTTAAGGAAGGAAGTTTAAGGTACCTCCCTGGCATTTGCCATTTATGAGGGCTGAGGAAAAACTGGAAAAAATCTCAGTCAGGGAGGACGGTCCTGGCGGGATTCGAACTCCAGACCTCCCGCTCACGAATCCGCGTCTTAACGACCTCAGTCACCTGTGGCGGTATTTTAGGGGTTGAAAGAGTGAATACACTGTATCCATACTCATTAATCTCTCCAGGGCGAGTATCATAGGCAAGAATAAATATTTAGGGAATAATTACTTCAATAATTAATTGCTACTTTATTTCTGGCCTGAATTTCATAGCAAATGTTGAAGCCCTGCCCATTTTATCTCAAGTACATCTATTGAAACCTTAGATAGAAAATGTATCCATTCTTTAGAGAGCGCCTTTTTACAAACATACCAAGAGTACGAAAAATCTGCACGTAATTTACGCTTTGAGACGTCTTCAAGAAATAGGTTTCAACAACAAATAGGCTTCATTAAGTGACATATTTAACAATGATTATAACTTGCACGTTCGTCAATAACTCACTTTCAATTGGCACAAACTGAAATTTCTTACTGGCATGCTGCTGTAGGCAGTGCGCCTGGGAGATTGCATTCAACGGTAGAGCGCTAATTCAACCCATGAAACACGCTAAAATCTTATCTGGTACTACATCATTATTTTCCTAAGACACAGTATTTATGAACATTTTACTTCAAGTAATACAATAACATTTCTGAAACAAAGGAAAGAAACCTTTAAAAAATTGCAATAAGTATATATAGAAACAATTAAATAAATTTAATATCTATTGTTTATTTGAACTAACTTGTTTTCATACTCCGAACGTTACAATAGACAACCACTATTTGAAGAATATATTAAACGTAAAACGTGCAAAAAGATAATTCTCCGGGAAAACGCCAATTTTTAAGCTTCGAATCACTTCAAATTAAAGCTATTAGGCTTCAATGTTGAGTAGCCCGACGTAAAGCTAGTATTTATATTTTACTGAAAGCATAAGAACAATACTATATTTAAAAGGGATATAATAACCAGCGATAGCTTGTGTTATAAGAGACGTTGAAAATGATGCCCCTCAGCGGCAGTACATTGTCGGATCTGCGTAAAAATTATTGTACTGCATCTAACTTTTCTTCCATAAGATCACTGCTGTTTTTAACACATTTTTTGACATTGAGAGATTCCGATTCACGCAAATTTTTAACAAGATGGCGAAAAGTTTTTCTACCTGGTACACGATTACGAGAACATTTTTTTTTTTTTTTGTGAATCACCACATGTATTGTACATAAAAACACATTGTTCAAGACTATATTTATGTAGTAGTATAACTAACTTAGGACACAATTTACACACAGTGAAAGCACCGAGTAACACAGAAAGAAAATACACCGTTCCATTTGAAAAAATAATTTGACCTTGAAATGACATTCAGAATGGCATTTCAAACATGAATTAAGGTTGTTATATTATGTCTTCTTAAGAACACTTAAAATTTTATCTGAAGCATTTTTTGATTTTTCCCCCTCGTTTCGGAGGAAAGTGATTAACTCTGTATATAATGAAATTTAAACTTTTTAACCCTAAACAGAATCTTGGTATCCATAGTCAAGGAAATTCTTAGAAGTGAATTATCATGGTTTATGCCACTATAAACCGCAGGTGAAATCTATTGCATGGGTAGAGTGTTGGTTTGTAATTTAAGAAACTTGCATTTCAACTCGATAATTGAAAACGAGTGTAGCTGAGAGCCTTTTATTTGCCTTGTAAGCTTGTTACCGCGCTGCAAGTAGGATATTCTTTTCCCATGCTTTTGTATTGATTGCATCTGTCGCGAACAGGCGGAAGCGCTTAAGTGGTGACGGTCCCATTGTGGGAAGTTCCATTGTTGGTTATTTCCGTCATGCGGGAATGACAACGTTCCTCAAAATGTCAATACTTGCCGCCCCATCCCATTCGCTGCTTCATGCTTTGTTATTAGTGGCAAAGTGTTAAGTGTGACCGCACGTGTGTGTATGTACGCGTGCGTTAGAAAGAGAGCGTCCCATACAGTTCCTCTTCACTTTCACTTTCATCCTTGCATGAACGAGTAACGCGTATTCGTTTGTTTTAGCACGAATGTTTCATTTCCCTTTCTACTCGTTTAAACGTTTACATTTTACCGGGTTTGGATTTAATTTCGAGGATGTTTTATGAACACTTTTTGTCTCCGGAGAGTTTTGTAGTGGCCTGAAGGAAAAGTTGCCAAAGTTTTACAGATCCATGACCTTCTAGCGGATCACGCCAGCTTTCAAGGCTCTTAATAGCAGTTTCTTTTCCTCGAGGGAATAACTATAAAATGGACTTGTTCATCAGGTATAAGCATAAAATGAAACGAGCCAAAGGGGCTATTAATTTAAGTTCTTTGCACTGGAAAAATCGTAAACATGATTCTTAGTACAAAAACTAGATTTCGTCGTTTGGTCTTGCGACATCATTTATAAAAGAAATTTACATATATCTGCATATCTATTTAAAGCATCTATTTATAAAGTTCTTAACTTAAATATGATATCTTATTTAGTGTTTTTTTTAATAAGCTTATTGTATTTCAAAATTATTTTTTTTCCTTTCTATAGTAAATATTTCTTGAATCTTTAAGACTGTGAAATTTAAAAATATAATTTTTGGTGCTATTTTTATCTCTAAAATTATAACTTTCATAATTTTTATTTCATTTTTTGCCTATAGCCTTCTATTATTCTGCCTTTTTTTAAATGGTATTTGAAGTTAATTGTTACTGTACTGCCACGGGTGGAGAGAGAGAGTTAGACGCGGATTTGTGAGCGGGAGGTCTGGAGGTCGATTCCCACCAGGGCATCCTCCTGACCAGAGGTTTCTTCCACGTTTTCCTCAGTCCTCATAAATGATAAATGGCTGGGAGGTAGCCTAAACGTAGGTCTAGCACCTTTTCTTGCTTAAACAAACAAATAAAAAAAAAACAAAAAAAAACCCAATAATTTCCCAGTTGATCATTTCATCTCATGTATCATCAGTGTCCACTGCATGTGATGCCTCAGCAGTAAAAACGTTGAACACCAGATCTTCAAGTTCAACTTATGTCTTACACACGTCCAGGGTGAAAGAACAATGCGTTTGAATGAGGTACCCGAGGCCACAGCCACTAGTTGGCAGCATTAGTCCGGTAGCAATTGGTGACATTGGACAAGAGATAATAGATGTTTACAATAGCGAAACAGTAGTTGCAAGAAGGCGGCGCCTCTGAGTGAGTGCACAACCCTCGATCAGCGCTCCGTTGTGCGATTTTTGTGCGCGAAAGATATGAAATTAAAGAATATTCATAAAGATGAAAAGCACCTGTTACATCTTTTAACAATTGGATGCAGAAGTCCTCTGAAGGGCAGGCATGTACTAAAGACGAACAACGGAGATTTGTCACAGAGGCGAATTTATAACAAGTTGAAGACGTCAAGGTTTTCACAAAGTCTGTGCATGTGGGTGCCGCGCACGCTGTTCTGGCATTACGGTATCTCAATCGCTGAAGGACACGATATGCTATTCCGAATAGTCACGAATGATGAGTATAGAGCTCATCATTACCACCCCGAGACAAAGCGTTGGTCAATGCAGTGGAAACACCTGCATCGCCTGCGAAAAAAGTTTACAGTCACCGGTAAAGAGATACTGACAGTCTTCTGGGATCACAAAGGCATACTGCTCACTGCATTCCAACCTCAAGGACAAACCGTAAATGCCGGCTGCTACTGTAACATCCTTAGGAAATATCTTAGCTATCAGGACAACTCACCAAAGTCGTATTGCTCTTGCATGTCAATGCCCACCCTCATACTGTCAACAAGACAAATGAGACACTGCGAAATTTAAAATTGGAAGTCTTTGAGCATCCTCCATATAACCCAGATCTTGCTCCAAGCGACTTCCGTTTGATCGGTCCTCTTAAACATTTACTTTGGGGCCAACATTTTCCCGATAATGAAGCTACAGAAAGGGAAGTCAACGGCCTGGTTACGACAGCAACCCAAAGAATTTTATGCAGCTGGATTTCAGGGGTTGCGGAACGATGGGACAAGAGCCTCAATGTACAGGCTGAATATGATGAGATATAAAAGTATCATACATTAGTAGCTGACTTAATGACTGCATTTGGCTCATACATGGCCAAAATTTGCAATCGAAATGTGTTGCTCACAAAATCATACTCTTCCCCTTACTTATGAAGTTTATGATGATTATTTCACTCATGTGACGTCAACTTAAAATCAACCAATGAAACGAAACCAAATGTTGAATTTTGATCAATCACAAACCGGATTACGGATTGAAATTATCGAAATAAAAATCAAATCTGTTTTATCATGCGATGTGCATTTGTCTTGTGGCCAGTGTAGCCAACTCTATACCTCTACTATATAATTCCCGAACACGCATCACTGGCAAATTTTGCTAGAGGCAGTGGGGAGCTATTGATAGCAACAAAAGCATGGACAATCGACAATCATAACGCAAAATGCAAAGGTTCCGCAAAGCGTTTTGGTGATGCGTCAAATGTGCAAATTGATCTTATCATTAGGAATTCCAAACCACAGAACATAAAGAAAAATAGGGACACTTTGTGTAGTCTTTTTTTTTCAGTTGGTATTAGAAGATCGAACAAAGCGATTGTATTGTCGACTTTTGTCCATTTCAGTATCACGGTTTCTGAATAGAATACATAGGCAGAAGTATAACATTTTATACAAATGTTAATATTCTGTGCACGAATTTCAAATATATATTGCTTTTATTCTTATTCTATTAATGAAATATTCTTCTCAAATGATATTACTGACAATCGGCATTAACCAGTAGCAAGATTGCTTGAAAAGGTCAAGTATAAATATACAATTATTACAATTTTGTAAGCCAAGTTTAGGGGAATTAAATTTAAATTCATATTTTATTTGTGAAATAGTCCTAATAATCCTAGGGTTTGAATTTTCAAGGTTACGTTCGTGAATTTATCGGTAATCTCAGAACCCTCTCGTAATGTTACTTATGATAAGTTATAGATCTGTAAAGTGAGGCGGTTGTTTTACGGTCACCGGTATATTGTTGAAAGAAGATATCAAAGACTCACATTAACAATAAATTTAATAGTTTAATATATAAGAATGCTTAAACCTTGAAGACAAATAATAATGGAAAGAAAATGATCCAATTAAGCCAATAATTGAGAAAGCTGCTGGTAAATCGTTTGGTACAACACCACGATGCAGCTCGCTTGCAAGAAATTAAGCATAGGTTTCTGAAACTGGAGCGACAGGTAATTGCAGCGAAGAGTTTATGCGCAATGATTTCCCATATGTTTGTCGTATACCGCAGAAGCCGGTTCATTAACTTGGCAGCGTAAATTATTAATACAGCTTCGTAATTGACATTTTCTCTGTTAGCCTTACAAAAGAGGTCTCTTCTTTTTTTTCCCCTTGCGCCTCAAGGCTCAGCTTTCCCGTCTGATAATAAAGAAGTTGAAAAGTTGGTCTCTCTCTTCGTAAAGTTCCTCGAGCAGTATAAACTTATCTGAGGAAAGTAAGTTTCCGTGTCTTAATTTTGGTTCCTGACATCGGGGTTCGGTTGGTAGTACATCGTCTTGCCCTCACTGTTCGGATCTAGTGGGTTGGTTCCCTTCACTTCATAGCCTCCACTGTGAGGAATTTGCTTTGCAAATTAGCCACTTACTTTCAAGCCTAGCTATAGTCTATTTTTAACAACTGATGACCTAAAATGGATTAGTTTCGTATCATACCATATATTATTCACCCCTAGATCCTACAAGGGTTCTTCTATAACTCCGTGCAAAAATAAAAAAGGCATAACTTGTTTGAAAAGATATTATTTCTCAACATAATATTTTTTAAACCTATACACTTATCCAGCAATTTTCTAATTTCTTTATCCCATCTATAATATGCGATTTCTTCAGCTCTGCAAGGTACGAATTTGGTTCAACAATAACTTCATTATTTTCTGCGAATTTCTCTCATGTTAGTTATCTTGGAGAATCAGCAGTTGACCCAGGAAGGCAAATCCAGAGGGTAGGCGCCTTTTTTGTACGTGTTACGCTGGTTTTTACTACTGAGGCACCACAGGCGATGGATACTGAGAATACATGAAATGAAATGATAAATTGGGGAAGGATTTTTTTAAGGAAGGAAACGTTCCAGGCCTACGTTTAGGGTACGGCATTTTACATTTATGAAAACTGAGGAAAACCTGGAAAAAGCCTCAGTCAGGAAGGACGGTCCTGGCGAGAATCAAACTCCAAACCTCCCGCTCAAGAGTCCGCGCCCTTAACGACTTCGGTCACCCATGGCGGTTAGAGTAAAGGGACAAAGGGAATTTCATGCCTTAAGTCTGACCGGCAATAGTGGCCGAGGTCGTTAGGGCGCGGACTCGTGAACAGGAGAACTAGGGTTCGATTCCCGCCTGATAGGTTATTACAAGTTTTCGTCAGTCCTCATGCCAGGGAGGTACCCTAAGCTCAGACCTGGAATGTTTTCTTCCTTAAAAATTATAAATTTTTCCAATTTATTATTTCATCTCATTCATCAATGTCGATCACCGGTGATTCCTCAGTAATAAAAATGCGTTAACAACAAAAAACAAGACAAAACCATAAGTCCATAGTTTTGAGGTCACAATCGCAAAGTCCATCCTGGTAGTGTAGTGGTTACATACTTGCCTCTTAAACCCAAGATCGAGGGTTCGAACCCGGCCAGGACCGATGGATTTTTTCGGGCGTAAAAATTCTAAGTATGGCTTCCTTCGGAAGGGAAGTAAAGCCCTGGGTCCCATGTCGTACATTTACGGCACGAAAAAGAACCTCAAGCCTGAAATAGAGGCCTCTGAGCAAAATTTGTCGGCCGTTTCACGCCCTGAATAGAATGGGACGCTGATGACGTGAGATGTTAAAGAGTGTCCGTAATTAAAACAAATAAAAAAAAAAAAAAATCACAATCGCACACATGTGCTAGCGCGTTATTGAGATGGATCAATTTTTTTTTTTTTTTGCCTTCAAATGTGAGCAGTTCCTCTTGTTTGCTTTGTTTAATAATTGCTCCAATAACACAGCGAAATATTGGGCTTTCAAAAATGGCAATTATAATTATACCATGACAATGCTAAATACAGTTGCCATCACTGCTTGGGGGTTATTTTTGTCTACTTCAGAGTTATTTCTTCCATTTGAACACACACTGTTTTATCTACTCTTTCCTTTACGGCGTGTGGTGGTGGATTCACGTTTCGTGTCTGTCACGTACCGTCTCTGAAATTCACTTGTGTTCCATTTAAACAGATGCAAATTCCGTGCGGCAGTGACAACTCGTTCACTTTTCTGATTAATCGTTAGGAAACATGGCACCCATCTTTCTGATAGCTTATGCAGCTATTATCCAAGAGATGCGCACAGCTTCAGCAATTTCTAATCATTAAGCACCAAGACGTGACAGGACCCCGCATCGCTTGTGCTCCTTCGGCCACATCTAAACCCAAATCATTTTACATCATTCCAAGCAAAGGTGCAGATTCGCCATAATGTTTGTCCAGTGTTACTTTCTACTCGCATTGTCTTTTTTAAAAATAATGTTTTATTAATACAGGAAATTTGCTTCTCTATTTACAACACTTGTTTGCAAATCTAAGCAAAAAAAAAAAAAAATGGCTGCCAAACACAGATTAAGTATCTTAATTATTTATAAACGTGTACATTATCCCTGAGGTCATAATATTGCCAAGGTGACGTTTAAATCAATTTAGTGCTATGATATAATCATAATGCATTAGTATAATTCCTTAGGGGTGCCCATCATGACCGTGTTTTTTTATTTGTTTTTATTTGCTGTGTTTCCTGTCACTTAGGCGAATGCTGCTACCCTTTCTAGGAAAGTTCCGTCCTTCATCTCATCTCAATTCATTTCGTTGGTGCCGGTATTGGGTCAAAAGTACCAGGTGGTGCTATGTGCGATATAACAGTAACTTGCGCTTTGGAAAGTTTTTCGCTTGGCGTCTCACATCGAAGCGATGGAGGACTGCGTTCCTCCGGTGTTGGGAGTTCTATCTGGAAACATTATTAGGTATCCCCTATAAACATCCTTGCCTAACCACCCCTGGTTCCTGACCGCCCAATGTATCTCTTACGTATCCCTTCCTCCCGAGGGTGTAGGCTCAAACAGCAAACCCTTGAGCATGTCTAAGGGCCGAAATATTCTCTTCTTCTACTGGCGATCCAGTGCAACAGTCAAATTCTAAGACAGATTACATTCATCATCATTACTTTAAGGAGCAGTTTTGAGGAATTTGAGAAATATTTATATTTTTGTATAACTTCATTAACTCATTATACAGAAAATGTGAGTAGAATGCGTTTTAATGCAAACTTGAACTTGAGGAGGTTGAAGATTTGGTTTAAACATTTTAACAGCGATATTTTTTTAAATTTAAGCTAAATTAAGAAACCTCATAATGGAACAATAAAAAGTATGGCCATCTCTCTTAGTAAAACACATTCTGTGTACTCACCAAAATGTTGAATTTCACAATATAAAAAATACACAATTTACGGAACCTATGTAACGAAGGAATGCATTGCAGAAATAAAATATCTGAAACATGTTACTGATTTGTTCATTGGTTGTCGTAGTCAACTTGGTATATAATACCAAGACATTGTAATTAAATTTAAATACTTGCATAATTAATTTCATTAATAAAAAATTAGATAATTTTCAGAAAAAAAATATTTGTAACGTGGTGAAATTTTCAGAATAACCCATTCCTTTTGTACTGTGGGTAAGGCTTTAATTATAACAATTTTATGATAAATATCGAGAGAAATTAACAGGAAGTGAGAATAACCAATTTCTTATAATGAGTTGAAATGTTCAAATTATTACATTAAAATATGTAGGAGTATGATACATTAAACGAAAAATTAAATGTCATAGACCATTTAAAAGTGGTGTACAATATTTATAAAAATTAAACTTTTCACAGAGAAATGCACAGAGAATTTTATGACTTATAACAATGGCTTTTCTTTACTTGATGAACATATTCAGTAATGACAGAAACTTAATCCAATATTCACTTTTTACATTAACAATATTTACTTGTTAAGTCCGGATATGCACTGACATCTGTGTAAGAAGATAAGACGCTAGAGTTGCTGACAAGAAGTGAATGGTAAAACAGAAAGATCTTTGACTTCCACAAATTAGGTAGATAAGTATGACTCATTATTCCCATTGAATTAGATGCATGGAGGTAAAACATGTTTCTTTAAGTTGTACCAGAGTTGCAAGTTCCCCTTCTTCGTTTCAAACATGGAAACATTAGATACAACGCTGGTGATTAGTTACTGGATATCTACTACTGAACTTAACGTTTATTGCTCTTATTAATGTACTGCAAAAGCTGATTAGATATTTGTCGATTAGGAAGGTAAGGATCGCCTAAAGGTACCCCTTCTCTGGACAGGAAAAGCGTCAGCTAAAAATATGAAACTGGTAGATCGCAGTAGCATTCACCTCTCTGCCTCCAGCATATGTTCGTTACGTCTGAAGCTGCATCAGGGAGAGCCGTTTTAAAGGAGGAGCTTGCGTAGGATGGCGATAAACTCTTCATCAAGGTAGTGAGTAATTTAAATTTCCGTCCTCTTCTCTGTGTAAGCGCAGCTGACACACAGACGTGCATTTTTGAGAGGTGAAAATATTGACAAACAAGGCTTTCCTATTACCGACAGACGGCACATGACCTTCTCCAACAAAGTGTAAGGACACTTTTTGGGTTTAAGGAAAGACATTGGCATAATACGTCATCAGAATACAGCATAGCCCGTTTCTGTGGCCATGACATCTCAGAAAACTTCAAGGCCCTCTTCCTCTCTAAGAAACGTCTGTGTTTTTGTTTTCTCTTCTACTCTACCACCGCTTTTTAGTATTCGATCTACAACAAAGCGTTCTATTTATCAAAGTACCTTATAGGTGACACAAGTATTCATTTCTCATTAGCCATGAACTTGAATCAGAGAGAGTTAAGTAGCATTTAAATTAGAATAAGAAAAACATGAATTTATCTCATGAGAAGCTGTCAAAAGTAAAGAATATTCTGGTAACTGACATTAGACAGAAAAAATAAATTATACATAATGCGTTGATGCACGTAGACGAACGGGCAAAGATCATTTTTTAATATTTCAGGGGATTAGCAAAGGAGAGATAAAGAACAAAAACGCTAACTAACTTTTTCAATGTTTCAGGGTAATGTCGTAAGTATGAAATAGAAAAAAAAAATGTGTATGTTTGCATGTAGTTCTCTAGGCATTTTCCCGCGATGCTCAAATTTCAAGTGTTGGCAACCGGGAACGTACTGTTGCCAAGAATAAGACTATTAAGCTGTTAGGTTCATTTTTTCTTAGTGTTAGCAAATATTGCAAGAAACGCGGGCAAACATGAGCATGTGAGCTGTAGAACAATGAAACAGCAGCGGCGAGGAAAAATATGTTGGGCCTTCGTTGCTGTACAGACGATGCAAGAAAAGTTCCGGAAGTTCCAGGAATGCAACGAAACCCTTGAGGAAGAGCCACTCATATGAAAACCCAACATTGAACCAGAAAGTGGCACGAGCTGAATTCCTTTTTTGATAAGCTGCTGGCATGAAGTGGGAAATGGATCCTCTACGATACTCCAAGTGACTTTCAGCGCTGGTTGGCAGCCCATGAATTTACTCCCAAACAACCGAAACCACCACTACACCAAAAGAAGTGCGCGTGATATTGTGCATTGTAAACTGCTATCACCCGGCCAATCAACGACATTGTATATTCTAGCCAGCGGAACATTTTCCTGAAACAATGAAAACTAGGCAGCCTTCATAGGTGAATCACAAAGGATTGCAATGAGTAGCTCCATAAATCTCTAAGAGGATGAAATTGTCATCATTTTCATCTTAAAATACAGAAGGTTAGTCAACAACTACAACAAGTGCTATGATTAGTGTAATATAACTTTGTTATGGGTGCACAATGCCATTATTTACCCACCATAAGTGGAATAAGTGATTTCTAGATGTCTACAGGGCAACTTTAGACGTACACATAGAGCTATATCGACTATTTCGCTCAAGTTGGACAAATTCTAAATGAAGTTATGTAAAAAGAAACATTAATAAACCATTATTCACACTTAAAATTATCACTTATTTTCTCGTTATCTCTAAGCGAAAAATCCTGTAGAGTTAACAATTTATAACAGCTCAACACAAGTATTTCTTTAACACATTTAGAGCACTATGGTCATTACCACAGATGCCTATTTATTGTATTCTGATCAGTAAACGTACAAGCCTTTATGGAACCTTTATGGAGCATTGTTGGATTGTTTGAATAATGAATTGGTCGAAAAACCTCCAGATTAGCAGACAAAAAACGCTCTTTCTACAGGAAAGTGCGCCGTCCCATGCAATGCATGCATTGGGGACAGAATTGCTATGTCCTGAATTTAGCTCCCAGCAACTTCTGCCTATTCCTGAACTTAAACATTTCGCTCACTAGGAAGAAACTTTTGTCTAAATGAAGGATAGACTATTTTGGAAGGTTTTTCATGAAATATTCTTACAATGGAATTAAAAAATCTGAAACTGGATCAATATGTTATAATCATATATTAACACACTGTTGGAATAAAATTATTAAAAATGGTTTACTTGGCCTTTTATCAAACTTTTATTACCATCGTTTTAACTAAAGCAACATTTCTAATATTTCTAAATTTTGAAATATTTTTTAAAATTATTCTGTTGTTGGATGTAATTAAGGAACGTAAAATAAGTGTTATTTTAATTTGCTAATACACATTGCCATTTCTTTATTTAATTGCAGGACTACAAATACTCTTTCCCCATAATAAACTACTGGATGCAATGTGTATCTGTGGAGAAATGAATGAGGGGACGATAGATTTTCTATAGAAAGAGTTTATCTATTAGATAAAGTACATTTTCTTAACTGTGTTTATTCAAAAATGTATAGATAGAGTAACTTGTGATCATTATATAGAAAAACTGATATTTACATTACAGTATTTTGCCGGAATACACTTGTACAATGAATGGCATTTTATGAATGCTCTAACAGTTTATAAACGTGAAGAAATTATAACTTTAAAGGTAATATATTTAATGTGGTATTACATCAAATCAATAACTTTAAACCATTGTGGGAAAATTCTCACATACAGCTGGTTTTCACATGAACATGTTTACAGTAATGTGGCAAAACTACTTGGATGTTGGTTGACTTTCAGAGGAAATCCGTTAAATAAACTGTCCTGGAGATGCGATCAAAGTAATAAAACAGAACCGGTCCGCACCTGCAGCCTATGGACCACAGCCTCCGGCATCTCCAACAGAAGCTGTTCGAACGTAGAGAACCAGAATAGCCACATTCAGGACAGGAAAAGACGATGACAGCGATGGGGATGAGGGATTTATGTCATGAAGGAGTTTCGATATTATTTTCTTGTTTAAACGTAAGAATGTTCTTAAAACGTTTGGGGGTGATGGGAGTGTGGTTTGAGACAAGTGACAAAAACTGGGTATTAAGGAAGCAAAATCAACAAGTTATGGAAGCAAGAGATGAAGATTGAATACTAATCATTACAAACATTTTAGCATTATTATTTTGGGAAATATGTAGTTTAAAGAAAAAGGAGGGCAAGGCTTCAAAATACACTAATAGAAAATACGATGAACATTATAAGTTGACCGAATCATTATAAAACAAAAGAAGTATCTTACAGATGTTAGGTGATGGTGTAGGAAGGATATTTGTGCCAAATTCAAATTTTGCTGTAAATAATGAATTACATTGAAGCTGCAAGCTATAAAGGCAAGAATAAACAACAAAACTACTCAAACATTTGCCCATTGGACAACATAGCGACAATTGATAAAATTTCTTTAGCTATTATTATTATTATTATTATTATTATTTTTATTGATTTTGAACTTTCAATTCGATATTCAATAATGCAATTTATTCATACAAATAATAACAGGTAACGCATACACTGCAAGATCAAGTGAATAAAAGTTTATGTGTGTAGTTCAATTTTGCCATCACATGTCAAGTTACATAATCCACCTTTCCCTTTCCTTTTTTTATCCTTTCCTTCCTTTCTTCCTCTCAGGAGGTTCACAAGGTAGACTTTTCTTTAAAGCCGGGTTATCGCTTGTTGGATAGAGCACAAGCCTTCAGAATGAAGGATTGCTTAAAGAATTATTACATGAAATAAGAAATATCTTAATATTGAAAGTAAATGACGTATGGAGCAGAGACAAAAAAAAAAAAAAAGGATGAAACAATCTATGAACACTCTACGTGCCACAACTGGTAAATTCAGACAAGATAGGGTAAGAAATGAAGATATGAGAAATTCAATGTAATACCTACCATAAATGTTAAAAAATTCATAAAAGAGGGAAAAAGAGGATGGAATGCTTATATAGATAAAGGCAACACCACAAAGCTAATTAAGACAATTCAATATTCACTTCCAAGAAGCAAAGAAGGGATGACTAACTTAATCTTCCACCGAATCATCTTCTGTGTGATGACATACAGGCCATGTGCGAGCATGTGACACGTTTGAGTATTTATCGGTTCTTATTCTTCCTTTCACTTCATTTCTCGGTGGGTTTTGCAGTTGATCGTTGTACCAGTTAAGGTTGTTTTGGTCCTTGGCTTGGGCAACGGGAGAGCCACCGTATCTTGTTCTATGTTGCTTCTAAAGCTTGCATGTAAACGGCGCCAGAAGATAGTTGCACTACCAATAGGCCAGCAGTGAGGAAATAATCAAATTCTAGAAAATTGGACACGAATTGGGGACAAAAGTTTCATGCATGAATCATTGAATGTTTGCATTACTTATTGGGACTACAAATTTATAAATATGACATTTTATAACTCTCGTTTTGCTCTACAAATGGAGACTATACGTATTATGATTACTGCTCCAGAATAATTAATTAAAAAAAACGACTAAATCGTTAAAAATAAGTGCTAAAGCATCAAAGAGGGGATGAAAGCGTATAAATATGTTAATCCCATGAAAATGTGCAACAAAATTTGTTTATTTTGCTTCATTTTGTGTCCTAAAATGCAAATTTCAAACGATCGATATTAAGAACTATTTTTTTGTAAAGATACTGCAGCTTAAAATTTGTGTCTTATTTATAATTATTATAGATGTTGCATTCTAGATAGTTGAACATGTTACTTGCTAAATACTGTGGCATATGGGGATTGACAATGTGAGTAAATAGTGCGTGTATTGTAGCATAATGACGAATGGAGAATTGAACGTGGGAAAAGTAACTTTGAGCATGCGCAGAAGGGCAATATCTAGTGTTTTTCTTAACGGTTCCTGGGGAGCCGAGAGCTGGAACTTGAAGAGAGTGGGCGTTGCACCATCTTCTCAGGGATGGCCCCCTTAACGACGGACAAGTCGAGGTGATCGCATTCATTATTACGTTAATACATTGAACTAGTATAGTATATAACTATAAACCTACAGGGCGAAGGGATATTGGATGCCCCGGGAAGAAATGGAAAAACTAATTTCAATAAAAATCGTCTATTATTGTAGGGGGAACAGCCTCATGGTCTAAACCATAGTTTGTATGTGATGATGATAAGATCGAACTAGCACAATTTGAAAGCGTTTGTATTTGCATAGAACACTTCGGTCCATTATTTTCTTGTTTTTATTTAATTTTGAATAGGAATGGGTATATTTATGTAATGAGTGAGTACATGCGGGTAGTTCTACGGCTGGCCGTGATGTATTGAAGTTGGCGCCGGGTAATTTGTGAAAGTTTGCGAAAATATTTGTGTTTTAATTTTCTATTTTTACTCTTAGGGGATATTTTCCCAAGGAAATCTTGCTTCAATATTTTCCTTTAATATTGTTATGTTTAAATTATTCATTATCTACAGAATGTTAATTATAATTCCGATTCTAAGCCTACGAATATTCTAAACTACAGCTAAACTTATTTCTTCTTAGTAGGCGTTATGCGCTAACCAAACAAAATATTCAAACCATGTCACGTTTTACTATAGCAGTAAAATATACTAAATCCTTACAAAAACACAAACAAGTCAAAATTATGAGAAAAGTAGTACTAGTTAATTTTAAATTATAATGACTACAAATATACGTCAGGCAGACGATGAAGAAGAACGCGCATGCACTGTATATATTACAACATCTAATGAGTTAATTCACGGCTAAACTTCTGTACATACAAACATACGATGATAGTGCATCTACAAAGCAAGCAGAACTTTATAACGAGGAACGGATAATTGCCGCAGATGAAATGAATAAGATAAGCAGTTCGATGAAGAGGGAAAATTATGGGGTTTGTAGGCATATTCAATGAATTAATTAACAAAGGGCAGGTAGAAGTGGCTGCTTAATTGTAAACGTTCCAACTTGATAACTTCCGCGTATTTAAAAAACATGTACAAAAAGGAAAACAGATTTGTTTACGTACGATATATTCCCCTCTAAGGATTCTCTTGATATAGAATTAGCAATGTGCAGAAAATTTAAAAAGAGGCCATTACAAAAATCTACTTGTTTGTTAATGTTTGCCACGTCAGAAAGTAGCATATTTCTAAAAGAAATGCCTGAAAATTAAACAAAAATATTAAATATAAATTACTAACGTACTATATATAAAAACAAACTTAGAACTAGAACGATTTTTTCTATAAAATATATTTCTGAGATTATGTTCCGCTATCAATTTACAAGTAATAATTAAATGTATATTTTTATTTACCTGAATATCATAGTTTTAACCAGTAGGCATCAAGATTCTTAAGCACTTAACATAAAGTTAGGTACACTCAAACTCTAACAACACAATTTATATGCTTACCGCCTGGAAGATAAATAAGAACTGTTGGGGAACAAACGTAAAGGAAGAGGACGATTCTAGCTCGTGGACTATACCCCTCCCACCTCCCTGTTATCTACAGTCCAACACCAAATTCCGCCTAGTTATAACTTAATTTTTTCATTACTGATACAACGCTGTTCGTGGAAAGTATTTACCGCAAAGTGCTACTCGATAGTGGTTTTCAAATGACTTTACAATGATGATTACCACAATACACTTGCCGGATTCAATTTTATATAACATAGCTTGTGACACATGTCTATACAAGTGAAAGCGGAATCGAGACTAAATCTTGATTACTGAGGACAAAGGCATAGTATGTCAGGGACCTGCGGTAAAAAGAGTCGACGAATTGCACATAATTAACTAACTATACATGGCTTCCAAAATATATCCTTACCTCTTGCACGGGGTTTTTGCCCCGGCAGCTAGATGTGCCACAGCCGGCATCATTTGCACTTCAGCGCAACCGGTTTTGGTGGAATCACACCTTTTCTGAAAAGAACACAAGTTATGGATCAATTAACCCTTCAGTCACTGATGAAAGAAACCATTCACAATAACGCACACTGTTAGTGATGGGAATGGTGATCACATCATATTGTTGTTAACAGCAAGACATGCAGTAGACTGCAGCGCATTTGAAATAGTGCGAAAAGACTGGCTGTGTCGGATACCTCTCAAGTATAGATTAAGGCAGTTTAGCTTTAGCAAACTTAACGAATACTTAACCTAACCTAACCTAATGTAAGGAGATACAGGGATCCTCGTAAAACTTAAACCTAACCTAGGGGTTACATTTTAAGATTTTTTATTTGAATGTAATCCCGAGTTTAGGTTTACTAACGGATTCCATTCCGCAAGTTTCTTTCGCAAGTCTTGCTTGAATATATTGTTTCTCCCTATAATATTATTATGTAACAGTTAGTGACTATGAAAAATAGTGGATGAACGTAAGAAAGTGATATATAGAGTCGCACTGGTGGGGAATAATGGAATAAATAGACGCAATGGCGCATTTTGAAGGAAAATGAAGGAATTTACATTAGCAGAGGAGAAAAAAAGTGTAAGGTATCTACAAGGTGTAAAAATTAACTGAGGAGTATAAGATGAGTATAATAACAGTTAATAAGGGAAGAGTGCCGTGGACATTGAGAAAATAGTAAATAAAAATATTTTGGGAATTATGGAAGTCACCAAGGTGCTAATGGTGATGCCTTTTGATACATGCTATGAGACAATAACGCTTCTCACAACCAAAAATGTTCGCTGTGCCGTCCTTGCACGCTTCAGAATTAGCCAGAATGCCCGTTTCAGCTCCCGCGCAATTGGCTCACCTGAGAAATAGGAAGCATATCGACTGTCTCCTTGCGAGAAGTGCATTTGGACTCCGAGTAAGGCAGATGCTTGTTTTACTTAGTCTGGGGCAACTATTTTTTCGGCTTCAAAATTTAATGACTGAGTTAATTAAAATTACAAGCGCCTTTAGTTCAAGTTTTCTTCCACAATACTGTAGCGTTAGATCATTGGGGATTTGCGTTCATTTATTGTTTGCGATTTTAAAGCGGATAGCGACACAAGACCTTTACGTTTGTCTATGGGGTTGGATTAATATTTTCTTTGATTGTGGGTTTCTGGATAATTATTTTTCTTACTATTGCATTTTCACGAAGCTGCTGCTGCTGATGATAATAATAATAATAATAATAATAATAGTAATAATAAATTGTTGTTTGCTTAGAAAGTTTCAAAACTACCCAGTTATGGAACTATACCATTTGTAAGTAAGACTAGTTGACGACGGCCCCATTTGTCTGTTGCATTTTTTGTAAGACGTAAGCAGTTACAGTAATTGTTACTTGGGTACCTTATTGTTAAGGCCTTGTCGCCTGTGCCTCCTGTTCTTACCTTGTAATAAACTTATAGGTCAAGGCAGGTAGGTTAATGTATGATACAGGGATATTGTCAGTCTAGAACGAGAGGAGGAAGTTGCGGTTAAAAATGATATATCGTTATTTTTATTTATTTTTGTTTTATTTACGGACGCTTTTTGACATCTCAGTTCATAAGCGTCCCATTCAATTCAGGACGGGAAACGGCAGATAATTTTTGCTCAGAGGCCTCTCTTTCATGCTTGAAGTTCTTTATCGTGCCGTAAATGTACGACACGGGATCCACGGATTTACTTCCCTTCCGAAGGAAGTGATACTTAGGCTTTTTACGCCCGGAAAAATCCATGGGTCCTGGCCGGGATCGAACCCACAATCTTGGGTTTATGAGGCGAGTATAGTTATCACTACGCCGCCAGGACCGACAACAAATCGTTATCAACTGTCACTGAATGGCGTCTATTAATTTGGAGGTTAAAATCAGAGGACGAAAGGTAGTAAAATTTTTAAAATTTAATTCATTTTCTGATTTTTGCCTTGTATATAATCTGCACACCTTCAGGTTTTCATACTTTATGACACTCCTTCCCGTTAAGGCGGGTGAGCATTTATTATCTAGATATCTCTCTCTTCCTCCTATAGAATTGATAGATACATTGTGTTGTTTTATTTAGTTCAAAGGTTTCTCTTTGTAGCTGTTATAGCCATCACAGCAAGTAAAAGTGTTCTAATTAACCACCCTGCAATCAATAAACAAAAAGTGCTTGTTCCCCATCACGGATGTTGCCTGAACACTGTGGCTTGAACTGAGTGAAGGGAAAGGCATGCACAAACTTGTCATGTGGGTAGGAAAGTCATTAGAAGTCATTAGTATACATGTTTCCCCCCCTCCAGGAGATGTAGGGCTGTTTTATCCTGACTACAACTTCTCGTGGTCAGCCGACAAGGAAGCCTCTGCCTCCGAAGCCCTTTGAGAGCTGCATGTAGAATTGCTAAGCCACTGGCTAACTTTCTAAATCACCCCAGTGTTGCTTCTGGTAGAAGGGTGGTGCGTTTATATATCTGAAACGCCATGGGGATGCCAGTATCCTAAACAGACAACACTTCAGCCTGACTACTGATGGATGTTTGCGCGAGGAAGTGTTTTAGTATTTACTGATGAAAATTAGTGATTTTTATAAATATTCGAGTCCTTAATATGATTGTAGAAATTTTCTAATACCTTTTTTTAAAATTTGTGGCATAAACAGACATCATCTGTGATAAGCAAATATTATAATTAAATTATTTGAAAAATATACTAAAATTAATTGAATTAATTTATGGCTTCATTATATCTGTTAAAGGGTTCATGTGCCTACCTAAGTGTACATTAATTTCATTTTTTTCCTGCAATTTCTCCTGTTCTTTTTAACCAGATTACAAATTCTTGCAAGCAGAACCACACGAAATTGTGAATTTTTAATGCAATGCTTTATGTTATGTTCAAAGTGTATGTTTAAGATAAAATCACGCAAATAATAATTATATATCATATATGAGTATGACCGCCAAGGGCAGACGAGGTCGTTAAGGCGCGGACTCTTGAGCAGGAGGCTATGGTTTGATTACCACTAGGACCGTCCTCCCTGACTGAGGATTTTTCCAGGTTTTCTTCAGTCCTCATAAATGGCAAATGCCGGGGAAGTACCCTAAACTTAGGCCTGGAACGCTTCCTTCCTTAAAAAAAATCCTTCCCAAATTTATCATTCCTCTCATGTATCATCAGTGTCACCGCCGTGGTGTCTCAGTAGTTAAAACTCTATTAAAAAGTAGGAGTATAATTTTAAAAGTTCTAATAATGAACAGGTACTTATTATTTTATTAAATGAAATAAGCTTAAAACTGTCATTAATGTATAGTTTTTTAATGGTGTATGTTTCAATACAAACAATAGTTCGGACACTACTTGCATCAGAATTTTTCAAAAAATACCATTGATATTTTAATTTCCTCTAGTTTTATTTTCTTGGTGTCAATAACCATTGTTCTATTTGAAAAAATGCAACTCTATTGAAGAAATACATTTTCCAATAATTCTTAACACCTGTGCATGGATTACAATTATAACTAAGCTTCAATTCTGTGAAAAAAAGCACATCAATAGTACCTCCCATTTCAGAAATATTTGCGGTGCAGTTTTAAATGAATCATTCTGTGTAATTTCCCCTGCTAATGATTCTGATCTGGTACCACATCACATAAGTTAAATTTCACAGAAAGAGGATGCTATCAAATACTAATTTGCAAAGTTGGATATGAAATGTTTGAAAACGCTAGACCAAATGGAGACTAAGATAGCAAATAAAATAGATATTATAGAGTTTACCACAATGTTACGTTGGTATTTCCGTTAGTCTCAAATGTCAAGTGTTGGCAGCAATTAAATGCACAGCAAAGTTAAGGCGGGAACGTATTGTTACCGAAAGTTAACTTTAAATCTCCCCAGTGTTCGCGGTTATTCCGAGAAGCGCAGTCACACGTGAGAACCCCGAAGATGATTACACTGCATGTTCTATGAATTTAAACTAGGGAACAATACAACTGCATCAGCACTGCCAAGCCTTAGGTACTGATGTTATGATTGAACGGACGGTGTCAAGGTTGTTCGCTAAATTCCAGGAAGGCAAGGAGGCAAGCAAATTCACGAACAAGAATTGAATTGATTTTATTTAATTGCCTGTAGACTCGTTAATACAAGTATTAAGCATTGTCACAAGTAATAATATTACAAGAAAGTATGCCGATAAATTTACGAACGTGGAGACATATGGAAAGCTCAGACCCTCGAGTGATATATGAAGGTAGGTCAATAAGTTTCCGGCCTCGTCGATAAGCATTATCACCTTCACAAAATCCTTATCCGGTCACTACCTTATCTGTTAAGTAAGCAATTGCAGCTGTAACTTCCCCTCCGCTGCGATTAGTTGTTCAGATGTAGTTGCATAAAGAAGGCTGTGTAAAGAAGGTTGTCCTATGTTCAAAATGGAGTAATGAGCAGTTATTAAGTTCTTCACAAAATAAAAACTTACTCTAAATGAAATTATGCATGGTGTATTTGGGGAAGCACCCCCTTCATATTATACCGTAAAAGAACGAGCCAAACTTTTTCAAATGGGTCGAGAAAGCATTGAAAACGAAGAGCGTGCAGGTCGGGCCTTGGAGGTGCTCTCTCCTGAAAACATCGCTCTTGTGGTAGGAGAAATTATGGAAGATCGGCAGCTCAAAGTTACAGAAATAGTAGGAAGGTTAGGCCTTTCTAAAACAACAGTCCTTTGAATTATTCATGAACATTTAAACATGAATAAGGTTAGTGCAAGATGGGGGCCTACACTTTTATCAGTCCAAAAGCAGCAACGAGTCAACTGTTGTCAGGTATTTTTGGAGCTCTGTTGTGGCAACGAGAGAGAAGTTCTGCAAACCATTGGTACAAGAGATGAAACTGTGGTCCTCTACTATGATCCTTGTCCAAAAGAGAATCAATGGAGTGGCGTAAACCTGGCGAAGCACCGCCTCACTCAGTCAATCAAGAAGATCATGGCCACAATCTTTTGGGACTGTGAAGGAATGCTCTTCGTTGACTTCAAGGAGAGGAACGCCACAGTAAGTGGGGAGTACTATGCTACATCTAATGAAACACACATACATACATGATATTTACACTACTAAAATGCTATGATTAGATTTGCACATGCATATTTATTATATTTCCGTGGGGGTGGGCCTGCTGTTTCAGACTTGTTCTTAAATGCTAATTTCCAGGATTCTCTAGATGGTATGTGCATCTGAAGCAACATGTTTGGAACAGGAGAAGTATATTCAATTTTGCTACTCCACTACCTAAACAAAAATGGATAAAGAGAATGTCTTAGTGACTTTTAAGACAGCTAGACTTGTGAGGACATGGTGCAACATGGTTTTGCACTGTTGTCATGTCTGCAGAAGAATTCCTTTCTTGATAGGCTGCTGACATGCGATGAAAAATGGGCCCTCTGAGACACTCCACTGGTTCACAGTCCACCAGTCCAACTGAAACAACCACTGCACCAAAAGAAGGCATGTTTGGTGGACTGTGCATCATGAACTACTTCCGGATGTCCAAAAAACAATGCCATTTGTGTCTAACCACCTGGAACTTGTTCATGAACAGCTGAAAATATAATGAAAAATCACACACTTGGGTTGCACACGGAACCTGATCCATCTTGGTTGGAAGACTAGTGCATGCACCATGCTCTGCAGACGCTACACCATTATATTGCCATCTTTTCCTTTCTTTGGGCAGCGGTTCTGAACCTTTGCCGATCTGGAAACTGCACTGGATGACTTTTTTGTTTTCCGTCCTTTGAAGTTCAATCAGAATGTAACACATAGTCTTCCATTACTTAGGCAGTAGATCCTTGATATTGATGGTAGCTATATTTAATACTAAAGATATTATTCTGTTCAGAGGTCACATTAAATAAAAGTCTGTCACGCAGGAGTTACTTAAACTAAGCGAATTCATCACCTAGTAGAGTAACTTTGTAGCACTAGGGAACAAAATTAGCATTCTTGCAATGTATAAGTACTACAAAAGAGAAAACACATTATTATTATTATTATTATTATTATTATTATTATTATTATTGAGATTAAAGCACAAAAAGTAATGGTATACTATTAATTCAATTAAATAATGACAACTGATAGACAAAGCTATACCGTGTGGGTATTTTTAAAAAAAAATTAAATGTAACCTGTTTATTAACTGAGCCCTTGGTATCTTCTTTACATTCACTAAAATAAAGAAATAACAGAAAGATCAGAGTTACATTGTGTATTTAAGAAGATGTTAATTTGTTGTAACAAAACAGAAACGTGTTACTGTTTAAAAACAATTTCAATGCAAATATACACAATTAACAATCGAAAGTTTCATGGATTTTCATGTTATAATAGTAAAAATATGTAACGCAAATTTTTTCTCAAGGATATGACAGCGCTCTTACATACAAATATAATTCTCAAACGCATATTAGATTAATATTTCACATTTACTATCTTCACGACGATACTTTTGTTAAACGTAAAACATATGCATCGTTATAAATACAATTAACCATTAAATTATTAAGAAAAAGAAAACGAGAGATTAAAAACGTAACTGTCAAGATAATTTGAAAACATTTCATCTTTAATGTATGTAGATTAATTTTTTTAGTATTGACTTGGACAAGGCTTCAGAAATGGTAAGAATGGACTATATTTGCTCTTAAGAACACAACATAAGGCTGGCTGACATTGTCTTTTGGCCTACGGGAAAACCCTACGACCTGGCACGCGAATCGCCTCTCTATCTGTAGTTATTTGTAACAGGAAAGTTTGCGACAGTGATGCATTGCAGACAAGCAAGCAAACTTGATCTATTTTTGCTTTAAGCAATTCGTAAAGAACTTACTGTCTTGTGTATTTATTTTTTCTATTAACAATGTACCTATTACGGGTTATTAATTCGTGAAAATCGAGAGGCTTTATCATAAGGCGGTTTCGTCGCAGGAATAACAATTGCAACCTGGCAGTTATCCACAACAGATGGCCTTGTTGTAACGGCGTGACGAGCATGGAAACCGCTGCGCATTATGTTTCCATCCATCTCGGCATGGCATAAATGTTGCTCCTGAAGAAGGCGACTTTGACAAGGAATGTTGAAGCATTTCTAAACATTTGTGTTCCAGGAACTTGCCAAAATTGGCAGTTGATGGAGCATGGCTTCTTAAACGATAACGTTATAGGAGTTTAACAACAACTTGATTGTGCATTTTCTTTTATTAGCCTTCATTCCAAGCTGGTAATTTTTCATGCTGTTTTTAGAGTGGAAAGTGTTGTCAACCTGGCATGTTGATTGCACTGAAACATTTAGAGAACATACTTTATCTCAACTTTTCAGACCGGATGCGCTACTTGGAAAAATTGTTAAAAACAGGAAATTAGGGATCCTGTGCCTCAGTAGATTGATTGGTGTGTTGCCACCACCGTGGGGTTCAGATCCCACAACGTTTGAGGCGTGCCCACATAAACGACAGTAAGTAGTAGAGGTGATGCTGTATTGTCGCATATGAGCAAGCGTTTTCATTGCTTGTAAAGTAGGGCAAGTCATATTTGTTTTGGGGCTTTACATGTGCCTAGGATTAAGTCAAACTTTTCCACCTTATCTTAATATCGATTATTGAAGAAATATTCTATAGGCATTCAAAATAGGCTGATTTATGAAAAGAGTGTTTTATTACATAAAATTGTAACGTGAATTAATTTGCTTTGTACACATTTTAATATTCTAAATAATTAATAGATATTTATGACATTCCAATTTTTTTCCCATCTCAAACTTAAAAGAAGCATGATTTCTTGTAATCTGATTTAACATTTTACAACTGGCCATATACTCTCATATATGTGTTTTTAAAACTTTTTCCCCATTTTCCGCAAATTTTCGTAATTTGATTATATTTTATCATATTTTACTCACCTTCATCCATTTGCTTACAGTCATCTCATAGATCAATTTTTCATATTTCTGCATGGTTGCTTACAAATTCTCATACTTTTCTTTTCCACCTTCATGAATATCGCCAAGAAGCTGTTTTGAAATACCTACTACATTGACCGAGGACCTCGCTTACTTAAAGTAACATTTTAGCAGAATATCAACTACAGTCACACAATTACGAAAAACAAACTGGTGTTAGCCTCTATAATGACCTTCAACTTGGAAAGTGAGTTCAAGTCACTTAATTTGAAGTTGGTGAATGTGTTATAAACTTTATTGTAATTCTCTGCAATCGTCCATTGTTGTAATATTTCATCATGTGTAGTGTTGAGTTTTTTTTTTTTTCATTTACTATGTACATTCACTTTTTAATATTAAAGATTAATAATGTTAATGTGTCGGCTTTTTAAATAATTCATTAATATTTTAATTTATTGAATTTGAAAATGTGTAAAAAATTACAGTATTTATGTCATATTGTCATATTTTCACAGTTTTAGACCATAAATGCTTGGGTAAATATATTTTCAGTCACATACCAGGGCTGTAATAACTAATAAATCTCTATTTACTTTATTTATAGAAAAAATTCTTTTCTTTTCACAATAGTTATCAAAAGAATAAACTCCATTTAATAACATCGAGTGCAATTGTTTATTAGTTTGATACGGAATGAGATTAATTAATTTAATTAGGTGGATAAAATTACATGTTTATAATGCGTTTTTTTAAATCTTTGGATTTCTCATTGCGTTTTCAAAATCACTCTAGAGCACAGCTAATGTAATAATTAATATTACATCTGATCCCATCACCGCGCACGTCAAAGTTTCTTGCAGCGCGAGAAAACAACAATACATTGCGTCCGGTATAATAACTATAATAAGAAATATAAATATTTCCTCATGCAATTGAGTTAGTTATATAATTAAGAAATAAGAGAGGATTTAGGTATTTCTCCAATAATGACAAAATAAACCAATAAAGAAAAAGATGGAGAAATCATTTGCAGAAATGATGATGATGATGATGATGATGATGATTGCAGGCAAGGTGCTTATAATATTGATCTCACATTTTGCCATTAAATCTTTGAACTGTATATACATAGAGCATTATTCAATGAACTCTTATGTTTGATTATTTCCTTGTTACAATAAATGTACATTTTACACAAATCTTTTCCTGTCACATTAGGAAGCCTGCGTTTCCAAAAGCTCATTCGATGTGCAGGCATTAATAGGAGGCACTAGAACACCCTGTGTTAATGCAAAAGAAGGAAAAAATTACAGCACATGAGACAAATGTTTTACATTTTTATATACTTATTATTGTTTTCATAATTACTACTATTTAATGATACATTACAATAAAGTGAGAAACATTGGAAAATGTGCATTTTTTGTAAGTTTATATCTTTAAACTTGAACACAATGACGAACTACTGTGTGTGTATGTTAAGTAGATGACAGGCTAGTTTTTTTTTTTTTTTTTTTTGAGTAGTGTTTAACGCCCGTTTTTACTACTGAGGCACCACAGGCGGTGGACACTGATGATACATGAGATGAAATGATAAATTGGGAAAGGATATTTTTTTTTTTTTGAAGGAAGGAAGCGTTCCAGGCCTAAGTTTAGGTACCTCCCCGGCATTTGCCAGTTATGAAGACTGAGGAAAACCTGGAAAAAACCCCAGTCAGGGAGGACGGTCCTGGCGGGATTCGAACCGCAGACCTCCCGCTCACGAGTCCGTGCCTTAACGACCTCGGCCACCCGTGGCGGTGTGACAGGCTAGTGACAGATATTTCTGGTAAATGTGAACATTGCCCAAACAGAGAGAAAAATGTTGGAAATATTTTTAGTTCATTAATTTAAAGGGAATTGTTAACAATTACCATTTGCCACCCTGCCACGGGTGGCCGAGATCGTTAAGGCGCGGACTGGTGAGCGGTAGGTCTGGGGTTAGAATCCCGCCAGGACCGTCCTCCCTGACTGTTTTTTTTTTTTTTTTTTTCTTCCAGGTTTTCCTCAGTCCTCATAACTGGTAAATGCCGGGGAGGTACCCCCAACTTAGGCCTGGAAAGTTTCCTTCCTTAAAAAATATCCTTTCATAATTTATCATTTCATTTCATGTATCATCAGTGTCCACAGCTTGTGGTGCCTCAGTAGCAAAAACGGGTGTTAAACACTAATCAAAAAAAAAAAAAAAAAAAACTGGTCAAAGTTAGAAATGTACCGCCGTGCTTGTTAGTTTGCTCGTTCTCCGCCGAGAGGCACTGATGTATTAGCTCCTGCGAAAGAGAACAGCGGATTAGATAGATATTTATGTGCTTTTAGTTAGTTCAGCAATATTTATTATTATCAGTCTAAGGTGGTGTTGGCTTCCAAACTCGTGATTGGAAATTAACATGATTGACAAATAAAATGAAAGTTTTAATAATTGTTTCTTTGTGTTTTTACAATATTTAACCAACATTCCACTTAATGAACAAAATTAAATGGAAATTTCGTACTAATGTATTGTACCATACTGCTATAACCTGAAAGATTTAAGCCAAAACATAAGATAACTAAATATGCCCTTAAACATGTGTATAATTACAATTTGACATTTCAGCAATGCCAAGGTTGTTTTACACAAAAACAGAAGTAATAAAACAATGAAAATTGAAGAGAAAACTGATTCAATTAGTCTACCAACATTTATTACTCTGCATTGGTAAATTCTGGTAGACATTTGCTATTAAATGTGAACAATTTATGACAAAATTGGGAAAATATACACCGACTACTTCATTTTCCTACATTAAACAATGTAAATGTTTACAATAGCAAGTAATTATTAACATTTGATGTATTTCTACTGTGACAAAAACATATACTTTATACATAAACTTTGAGCTAAATTAGGGGTCCGATACAGTAGGAAATCTTTTAAAGGGTGTTCACAGTCAGTGGATATAGTAGCAAAGTTACTTTTCTAAATCCTCAGAAGTAAATTCTGTGGTGTGTTCAGTAACAATTAAGGATACATTTAAGAGACGACTATGAAACAAATGACAGCGATGATGATGATGACGATTACGAACACACACCATTAGCTTTACCATGTAATACAACTTTAAGAGAAATGTTTTTAATGCAATATTATATTAAAATTATACTGTGCATACTTTTATAGCGTGAGTTTGACATGTTATCGCAACTCGCTGAAACGTCAAGACCTTACAGTTAGCCACACATAGGCACTTGCGTGTATCTATACAGCTGCTCTAAAACTAGACGCAGAGCTAATAAAAGCTTACACCAAAAGTACTGCAATCATTATTTTAAAAACCTAAATATCGGGTTACTCATAAGCAATGTTAGTAATTATAGTGTCGGCAGAAAACGCCTGCCACATAACTACAAAGTTTAATGCGGCGGCGTCCGGTGGATAGAGGTTTTGTGCCACTCTCGCGCCAAGGCGACAAGTTTTGTGCAGGGCACCAGACGGGGTTTGACCTCGCCGTAAAACTTTATGGGTTAATTTGGCTGCTGCCGAGCTCCTCTGCTCATAGAGTCGTAAAAACTTTGCTCCTCCCCGCCTATCTGTAAGCAGCACCAGTTATTCTAGAGATTGTTTTTAAAGATCTTGAGTTCGGTCTATGCGCCGATGAAAATTTTTCGTATTCACTACACACAAGAAAATGAAATAAATACCGCTGCATGGCATAAACAATACTTTCTGATTTTCTTCTTTTTCATCCCTGTTTCGTTCTTAGCAATGCGCTGCTGGAGAAAAAGCGTCCAAAATCTTGACTCGACGGAATCCTTATTACTAGAAGGGCCGTAAAGTCTATTCTATCTTCTTCTGCATCTTTACAGGCCATTTCTTCTTGGCTCTTTTAGAGGTTTTATGTCCCTTTTTTCCTTTAGATATTTTTGGAGCTCAAGCAAAAGATAGCGAAGTAAATTGCCATTTGTTCTTTGAATATTTGTTGCCTGGACCTTTCTGTAAAGAAAGAAAAAGATTTACCCCTTCAGGAAGGTTGTTTTTGTAATTTTATTGCCTTCTAAGAGGTCTTAATGCTTATCATTTCAGGATCCAGGTCAGAGTTAAAATATTCTGACGTTAAATGCACAATTAGGTTTGCGATTATAAGCTTTCAAAATAAAATTCATTATGTTTATGTACGTGCAATTCAAAAGATTGCAAAAATGGGTACATTACAATGCATAAGGCTGAAATCTGCAGAAGAGTTTTCATGAAGGCGCCAAGAAATGTGCTTTATTTATGCCAATTACTTCATGGCACTGTTAAGAGGGGCAGCACAGTATAAACCAAGTGTGTCAGCAGTGGAGTTTTTATCAAATGAGACGTGGTAAGGCGTTGGAAGAAACCGAGCAGAAGAACGGGCATAAAACGACTTTTAAGGTCGCCGCTTCGGCTTCTATAAGGTGAGTTCGAACTGCGATGTTCTCAAGTTGTTCAGGAATCTTCTCGGGTGTATTAATATAAGGAACGTATGGTCTCCGGTGACTCATTACGGGTAATTTCATTGTTTTCCTTTTGTTTAACTCAACTACCTTGTATCTGATTGCTCGCAATATGAGTTTCCAAACAGAACATCATTTGGCTGATGTAGAATGTGTTTACATTACGGTCCGCTACCAATTAATGAACTAATCATCACCTCCTAACAATTGCATTTATTTATTTTTAAGAAAGGTGACCAAACATTACAAAAAAAAAAAAAAACCATAAAAACCCAAACTACAATGTTACTCTATTTAAAGTAAATGTTCAAAATATCGACAGTCATGATCACGACAAACTTCACAGTGACGCCTTATGCACTGTCGCACACGCTCTAGCATTCCATATCGTCAACGACTGCTACAATCTCAGCAACAGGTCCATATTAGTTTCGACAGGAGTCATGTACACTAAGCTCTTCATGTGATGCCAGAAAAAATCTATGAGTGTTATATCTAGTGATCGAACTGGCCAAGGAACAGGGCCACCTTGATCAATCCATTTGAGCCCGAGCTGTTCTAGGTATACATTCACTGCAAAATGTGCTGGCGTTCCATCATTGAAACCACATGCCCTGCAAGACAGAACTCAGCAGCAGTTCAAGCTGTTTGTGGATTGCTCTGAAAATAGGCACTATTGCATTCTGCCACAGTAGTGAAAGGTTGTGTTTTGTTTGGAAACAATCATTTTCTGAGTAAACAGTCACAAAGGTTGAGCTAAACGAAAGCAATGAAATTACCCGGTGATGAGCCACTGGAGACCATGGGTTCCCTATATCAATACATTCAGAAAACATTCCTGAACAACTTGTGAAAGTTTTTGGGTGGAGTTTGAATTCATTCTGTAAATCATCAGGTAGGCTAGAAAGTTTTCTTCTTATAAACGATCTCCCCATTCTCCAAACTTATAAAGAATGTGCGACGATGACAAAATAACAATTCGGTTCCTCTTATATTCTTTTCGAGAATGCTAAGTCAGCAGATGGAGAAATATGTCACATAGAAGGTGAGGATGTTATCATTAGGAAAACGAATCAGTGATTGAGATACTAGCCTTGAAGTTAAGCCACGCTCTGGGTGACTTTCAGTTACAGGAAATGAAGTTCTGCGTATTGCACGCGAAGAACACCCGTGCATTGTCAGGAAGATTTGTTCTGTCCAAACCAACAGTAGCTAAGTACCTGTATCAACTCAACATGTTCACGCAAACTCCACTTACAACACTAGAACATGTTTTGGGGACAATCTCCCATCAACAGCTGTTGACAGACTACTGGATTTGGTGGTTGGATCCCAAGGTGCTTCTGTGGCGTTCTGTGATGGTTCGAGTAGGAATTTGCTGAGTTTATGCATGGGGGAACATAAAATTTCATTAAGTTTTTCCTATTTTTATGAGAAAAATTTCCCAAATAGCTATATTGGGTTATTAAGTTCTTTTAGAGCTTAGCCTCTGCTTTACTTTCATGATTTGGGTTCAAAAGTGAGCTAGGAATCTGGAAACGTCTGCGCCGAGCAATACGTCAACCTGAGGCCCGAACCTGCCATTCTGTTTACAATTATATAGAACAAGATTAATAATAAATGCTTATCTTATTAATATTATTGAAATGCAATTATGGACATGGTCTCATATTATTATTATTATTATTATTATAACAAAATAAACATATTTTCTACAATAATTTCACAGATCACACTACCAAATGAATTTACACGTGCATACAGTCTTAAAGCTCGTAAAATTCAATGGTTACACTTAACAGCGCTGCTTTCAGAATTTTCTGAGATTCATTTCGTTGTTCTGATTATTATTTCCTGTGTGACTGTAACTTGTATGCATTCTACTTGCAACGATTTTTATTTTCCATGCTAACGTTCAGCAATTCTCTCATTTCTCTACAATTTTAGCTTTTAGGTTTCTTAAAAAACGTTCACAACATCTGTTGAAATGGTTTTCGCTTCCTGTGATGTCTGGTCTGTAATGTGATATTGCCAAGTCTGGTAGTAATTGTGTGGTATCTTGCTCGATTTAAAAGGATACCATAAAGAGCTTAAGCTGTTCTTTATTATAGCCTATTTTGGTAGCTATTCAAAAAGCAGGACATACTGTAGCAACAAAGTTGCAACTACTTGATGCGTGGCGGTTCTGTTATTACATCCGTTCCGCGTAATTGTAGAAAGCACACATGACATATGCATTAATATCACAAGCACACTTGAGAGCCTTTGCTGCCTTGCCTTAGACGCTGTAAAAATAGCAGCTTAGACTCAAAGGCTGCACTGTGAGCTAAGGAGAGGGGGAAAAAAAAAAGAAGAAAAAAAAAAAACTATTTAGCCCATCGCCATTTCTTTAGAAAATATCAATTTTCTTTCTTAAAGCAATCTGCATCGAGAACTACACGCTTCATCCATCAAACGTCCAATTCCCTCTTGCTTCAGACGAATCTTTTATCAAGCTGCAACATGAGGGACTTAATAATTTATCCACCTGAAATCTGACGATGAAACTGGAAATCTTATTCATTGGCCTTTACACGATTGACCCATTTTGCCTCCAGAATTAATCCTTAACCTCCAACCAACTCATTACTGCCTCCATCATGGCATCATGGTTAGAACATCTCCATTGAAGATGCCAGATGGATGATTAAGCAACAAGTGCCCACTATCCTTGCTCATTGTAGCAGCAACATGCCGACACCCAGTTTTAACGCCATTTCTCTTTGATGGCTTCATATGCTGACTTCATCTCACAAGCGTCGATTTCTCCAGTGATATTGGGATAATGTGACATGAATTCTGACAATAGAAAGCTCCTTGGTTGAAGGTGAATCAATGAAACCGAAGGGGTCGAATTGCGGACATACCTGTCAGCATTTCCCGCCTTTGGCTACACACTTCTTCACTGCCGGATACCAACGGAAATTCTTCGTTGTGAGCGAAGTCAACATTGCACCACCGTGTCCGACTAAAGCTCTTCTTCATGATGCAAATATATGAAAAGAGAGGCCGGAGCTGTAGAGCGGATAATCCAGGACCTTCCATTTGATGTATATACATATACAAGTAAAATTGGAAATACCATTCTAATAGAATGAGCCAAAATCAATTTCATGTTGTAGCATTCACATTGTTGGTTAGTTCATAAGCGTCCGTTGTTTGGAAGCTTTAATTTTATTGATGGTTTGAACTCTCCCACCTTAGAGCACCACGAGAACAGCTAATTTAGTTGGGCAGGAACCAGCAAATAGGGTAGAAATCTCATTGCTATTCTTCTCTCCCTTGTCCAGCCAACTCGCTGTTGTGTCACGTATAAAATCGTTGTATATTCTCATCTTTTGGATAAATTAGAATGTTGTAATAAGTCAGATAGCGACCTAATCAATTAATTGTGTCCTATATAACGAAATTTGTTATACTATCATGGTTCAGTAATGTGATAATAACCATGCAGATATATTTAAGTAACTAAACTACGTAGGGTTAGTTCATATATTTTTGAATGTTTTAGATTCGTGACAATATCCAACTATTGGTAAAAGAGATGTTGGCAAGTACAAGAAAAGATGGAACTGAATAGGAACGTGTTTGAAATCTTGTCTATACATTAGATGATGATTTATGTGTTACATTCCAGCGGACTCCATTTATTATATGCGTCATTTTGAGGATGAGGCCAAGGTTTGTTATTATTTTATACTTTCTGTGCAACTAATAGTAGAAAAATGATAAGGGAAACAAAATTCATTCTAGCCTGTCATCTGTCCATGTTGATTTTGAAAAATAGTTTTGTTCTTAGAAATAAACGTGCCCCTTAAGTAACTTGGGAACGATCATTTGAACTTTCCGAGAACATTGAACGACAAGAAACCTTTGGCCTGTTTTGCTGGCCTCATTCAAACGTCTGAATAAAGCCGAGTTCGTTCAAGTACATTGCACACTTGGACTAGCAGAGCCTTTTTGGTTTTCGTCTGAGCTGTGGGACCGCGAACTCTTTCAAGGACAACGACGGTACGTTCAGCAAAAAAGGTGCACCAGCTCCTGTGCGGTTGCGGTGATGCAAAACACTGCTGGCTCATTTTCGTCTTCCTCTTCCAATTTTCGGTTAGCTTCGTTTTTACCTTCCTCCGGAAGCTCTTGCCTTCCTTCACATACTCCAAGTGTGGGAATGCATGGCTGAGTGATCAAATGACGGACCGGATGTCAGCTATGACAGACAGGGCGGTGTGGCCACTGTCCCCACCTCTCTCTTTACACAAGGCTACCTACTGACCGAAAAGAAATCAGGTATCCTGAGACAAGGTTCTCGAATCCTGAAAAAGCATGTTGCAGGCCCAGGCTTTGTTACATCTACTCTTTTTATATACCTGCATGGATTATAAAGCTCCACAGTGCACCAGTAAATTCTTGGTTTATGAACTCAACTAAAATTTAAAATTATACCATAAAACGCAGATACATTTCAAATACTTAAAACGCTTCAGTTTATTTATTTATTTACCTGAATTTCACAAATGTTCAGAATGGTTTCCACCTGCTTCACGAACTCGAAAACCGATATGGGTGCTCGAGGTCGTTAAGGTGCAGACTCGTGAGCGGAAGGACTGGGGTTCGAATCCCGCCAGGACCGTCCTCCCTGACAGAGGTTTTTTCCAGATTTTCCTCAGTTCTCATAAATGACAAATGTCGGGAAGGTATCCTAAAACTTAGGCCTGGAACGATTCCTTCCTTAAAAATAAATCCTTTCCCAAAAATCATTACATTTCTTGTATCATCATTGTCCATCGCCTGCGGTGCCTCAGTAGCAAAAACGGGCGTTAAACACTATTCATTCATACGAGCTCGAACACATTCAAATGTCCCCGAAAAATTAGAAATAATTTTTGTAAGCATTTAAGATGCATTGACAAAGCATATTTTTTATTTTTAATAGGAACTGGATAAACTAGATCTTTAAAATTTACTGTAAATAAAAGTATACCGGATTTAAGCCAAGCTAACATGTGGTATATATCAAACTGGTTTTTTTCATTTATTATATTATATAGACCACTGAGTACAATACAAATAACGCGACTACAATGTATGGGAACCCCGTCATGGATAAACCATACGAACTAGATGCACGTTGTCTAGAATTTCCAGAAGAGTGTTTACGTTGAAATCCTTATAGTTACTTGAAAAATACTGTTTTCTGCTGAGACATCACAGACTGTGGACACTGGTTATAAACGAGTTTTTTTTTTGATTGATTTATTTATGGACGCTCTTTAACATCTCAGGTCATCTGGGTCCCATTCAACTCAGAGCGTGAAACGGCCGACTAATTTTGCTCAGAGGCCTCTCTTTCAGGCTTGAGGTTCTTTATCGTGCCATAAATGTACGACACGGGACCCACGGCTTTACTTCCCTTCCGAAGGAAGCCATACTTAGGATTTTTACGCCCCGAAAAAATCCATCGGTCCTGGCCGGGTTCGAACCCGCGATCTTGGGTTTAGGAGGTAACAACTACACCACCAGGACCGACATAAAAGAGTTTAAATGCTAATTTAGGAAAGAATATTTTTTTGGGAGTAAAGTAAGGTTCCCAGGCCTAAGTTTACGACATTTCTCAGAAATTTGGCATTAATGGTGACTGAGGAAATCCTGGAAAAATCTATGTCAGAAATGATGGGTCTGGCAGGAATGAAATCCCAGGCCATCCGTGTCTTAAAATGCCTCGGCCAACCGTGTTTATTATTAGTTAATTTGTTCTTCTTTATAAAAATTATGTATATTAATTAAAGTTGAAATCTGTGATCTCTCACAAGAAATGTATTTATTTGGAAGTATATTGTATTAAGGCTTGCCAAAAGACCTGACACTGTGAATTCCATGAAAGTTTGTTTAATTACAGTTTCAAGCAGACTGAATTGTTTTTCAATTTTTGGATATACAGTGCTATTTTTCAGTATAATCTCCTTGCTGGCTTTGTTTTACGTACATGCCAAACATAAATTTATAAATTTGGTATGACTTTTCTTTAGTGCTATACCATCTTAAATAGTAAACATTATTATAGGATACTTAGTTTTATTTATTTTATCCAATACCCATAAACGTCCACTTTAGAAAGCTATATTAAATAAAATATTTGAAACAATAACTTAATATTTCAAATTAATTCAATGCAAATGTACCTACATAAAACAGTTATATGGCCACCCATGGCCCCAGTCGAGAAATTTCAAGACCGCGCTCGTACAAGCTACTAAATTTAAGGTTTAATAATATCTAAAAATAACGTTAAAGTTAGAGAGATTTCATCTGACTAAATTAGAAATCACAACGGCTCAAATTAGCACAGCGTAAGAAAGTGAATCACGATTTTTAGTTACGTATTCACTCACAGTGATGCCATTGCACGTCAGAAGGAACAAGAACCGCACTGTCTTAGACATATGATAAATGTGGGAAATGTTTCCTATCCGACAAAAGAGAACCAGAGTACGTGAGGTCAGTGGGAAATGACGACTTGCTTGCTCTGTTTCTAATGACCTTTCCTCTCCAAGAAATGTTGTATTGATGGAATAAATGCCAGCATCTTGCCCAACACAACATCGTTCTAGCAAATTTAAACTGTTACATTGGATGTTTCAATCATAACCCAGGAAAATAAAATATAGAATTGCAGAGATATTGGTACCTACATCCATTAACATATCATTCATTATCTTTTTAAAAAGTGTTTAATTTTCTTTAAAAAGTCTGACCAAAACTGGCAGCATAGAGATGGTCACGAGTTTTTTTTTATGAACAATGCAAGATTTCCTACTTGCCTTTAGGACCTAAACAGTGATGCATGGTTAGATATGGACTCTAAAAGTCACAACAAATTTCAGATCGTATATAGGCAAAGAGAACTGACTTGTGGGGGGGGGGGAACAAAAAACAAACAAACAAAAAACAAAACAAAAAAAAAAGCATCTTACTATTAACTGCTACACTGAGAACAATATATGAAGACTGTTCAATTAAGAAAGATCCGATTTTTACAGGCATAATTACTCGTGCTAAAATTTAACTTTAGCTTAATGTGTAAAGTACTCCTAGTACTAGTTTCACTTGTTGTCACTTCCGGTTCCCGTCTGTGAGAAAGAAGTGTGCAAGTTGAGACATGTTCAGCTCCTCCTTCAGCAAAATGGAGGTAATGATATGCTGCTCTGAATTTCTGCTTTCTTCTCAACAACCCTTAGCTGAGGTCTACACAATGATACAGGAGCCTATGGATGGTTTGTTCTTGCCTACAGCACAGCACAAATTGATTTAAAATGTTTAAAGAAGGATGGCAATCAAATTCAAAGGAATGTGTAGCGCGGCAATCCATAAATTATGAAAATTTCACTGGGTGGCACCCACAAGCTGATGAAACTTGGTAACGTCATTTCGATCCTGAAAGCAAACAGCAAAGCTCTGTGTGGAAATCTCCGTTATCAGCAAATCCCTGCCTCGAAATAAAAGCAAAAGTGGTTGCTTCTGCTTGGAAATTTATAGTAATCTCATTTCTCGATATTCAAGGGATAATTTACTAGCACGTCGCACCTACACACAACATTTGGCTGGGCAATACTATAGAGATGTACAGAAAACTCTGGACATAAGGTCACATTTCTGTACAACATGCTGAATAATGCACTGGCGCACATTGCAAATGCCGTTCCTCAATATCTCACAAAAATAAATGCGAAGCGTTTGCCTCAACCTCCCTATAGTCCAGATTTAGCCCCGTGTTTTATTTTATTTGTTTTATTTCTGGACGCTCTTTAACGTCTCGGGTTATCAGCGTCCCATTTAATCAGGGCGTGAAATAGTCGACAAATTTTGTTCAGAGGCCTCTTCTTTCATGCTTGAGGTTTCTTTTTCGTGCCGTAAATGTACGACACGGGACCCAGGGCTTTACTTCCCTTCCGAAGGAAGCCATACTTACGACTTTTACACCCGAAAAACCCATCGGTTCTGGTCGGCATTAAACCTGCGATGTTGGGTTTACGAGGCAAATATAGTTAGCATTACACCATCAGGACCGACTAGTCCCGTCTGACTTTATCATTTTCTCCAAATTGAAGGCACATTTTCATGGGTGATATTTTTATACGGCGAAGGCTGCGGAGGTGAATCTAAAGGACCTGCCAAAAATGGTTTCCAGCAACGTTTGAAGACAAAGACAAACGCTGAGACAGGTACATTATATCCAATGGGAACTACTTTGAGAAGGATCATCAGAATTATTAGGATTAGCAACTGTGTGTTGTTAAAAAATTATGATAATTCTTTTTGGAACAGCCCTCGTAACTCACGCTAGTTTACTGAACCTCAAATTAATCAGGTCGGGGTGTTAGAGGGAGTAACGAAGATAGTGCCGTTAAGCAGAGGTCATTGCCAATACACTTCACATTTATGAATTCTATTGAAGAGGGTGATGTGGAAATGATGGTCAGTTGTAACAACTTCTGCTGTGTAATGAACGCATGTGTCAATATGGTGGCCTGTCGTTTCGTTTAAATTATCGCGTGAAACAATTATATAAATATCTGAATAAAAGCTGTGCAATTCCCTCAAATGAAAGACAGAAAGACTGAGTTTCTATACTGGAAATTATAGGAAATTCAATTCTGTGACACAATGCACGACTGCTATAACCAACAAACATGGCTTTGAGAAAAGAGAAACTAAAGTTAACAGAATGGCACAATCTCTTTTGGAAATATGTACATTTTCTACTTGTAGTCTGCAACGAATAGAGGAACTGCGATTTAAAATTGAGAGTTGAAAGATAATAGATAAAACAAACACATTACGCCATTATCTCATGAGAGAACAATTTGAAGTTTATCAGGTTCATGCACAATGCCACAGAACAAATCACAAAATCTCTTGTGCCCCACTTATTTTAGAGGCCGGGAGCCGGCACTGCGTAAAATAGATAATATTTTATATAAGAATGTATTTTGAATACGGCATCTAGTCATCAAATAATTAATTAAGCGTAATTAAACGACGTGGTCTTATTGGCTAAAACTCCAAAAGCACTACAAACTATGCTGGAACAATTATGTGAGCATAGCAAAACTGTAGGGCTGTCACTAAACAAACTGAAGACAGAGTTAAATTCAAACGGACCTGAAACCTCCAATACAAATAGATAGAACAGTCCTCATATGTGAGGAATATACAAGGGGTGGTCCATAAGTTTCCGGCCTCGCCGATAAGGATTATCGCCTTAACAAAATCTTTAACTGGTGACTACCTTATTTGTTAATAAATAATTGCAGCTGTAACTTCCGCTCCGCTGTGTTCAGTTGTTCAGATATAGTTGCATGAAGAAGGCTATGTGTAGAAGATTGTGACATGTTGCAAATGGAGTGTCGAGTTGTTATTAAGTTCTTACTCCAAATGAAATTAAAGATTGCACGGTGTATATGGGGAAGCATTCCCCTCATATTCTACCGTAAAAGAATTTGCCAAAATTTTTCGAATGAACCGAGAAAGCATTGAAGACGAAGAGCGTGCAGGTCGGCCCTGAAAATATCGTTCTTTTGGAAGGAAAAAGTATGGAAGATCGGCAGCTCAAAGTAACAGAAATTGTAGCAAGGTTGAGCCTTTCTAAAACAATCGTCCTTCGAATTATTCATGAATATTTAAACATGAATAAGGTTAGTGTAAGATGGAGCCTAGAATTCTTTCCTCAGTCCAAAAGCAGCAACGAGTCATCTGTTGTAAGGCATTTTTGCAGCTCTGCCGTGGCAACGAGAGAGAAATTCTGCACAACATTGTTACAGGAGATGAAACTATGGTCCTCTACTATGATCCCTTGTCCAAAAGAGACTCAATGGAGTGGCAGGCGTAAACCTGGCGAAGCACCGCCTCTAAAGGCCAAGGCCACTCAGTTAACCAAGAAGATCATATACACAATCTTTTGGAACTGCGAATGAATACTCTTTATTAACTTCAGGGAGAGGAACACCACAGTAAATGGGGAGTACTATGAACAGACTACGTGCTTCCATCAAAGAGAAAAGGGAAGGAAAGCTGAGTGGTGGTATGCGCCTTCACGACAACGCGCCTGTGCACACAGCTCTTGTTGCAAAGGAAACTGTGAAGAAATTTGGTTTCAAGGAGATCGACCATCCAGTTTACAGCCCAGGTCTAGTTCCCAGTGACTATTTCCTCTTCTCAAAACTGAACAAGGACCTTCGAGGAAGGAAATTTAAGTGGGACGAAGAAGTGATGGGTGTGCTGTTTATGGCCATTTTGCAGAGAAGACCTCTGCCTATTATTTGGCGGGGGGGGGGGGGGCATTGAAATGTTAATTCAAAGATGTGAGAAGTGCATTGCAATTAAGGGTTGTTGTTTTGTTGAGTAGTGTTTAACGCCCGTTTTTACTACTGAGGCACCACAGGCGGTGGACACTGATGATACATGAGATGAAATGATAAATTGGGAAAGGATATTTTTTTTTTTAAGGTAGGAAGCGTTCCAGGCCTAAGTTTAGGTACCTCCCCGGCATTTGCCAGTTATGAAGACTGAGGAAAACCTGGAAAAAACCCCAGTCAGGGAGGACAGTCCTGGCGGGATTCGAACCGCAGACCTCCCGCTCACGAGTCCGTGCCTTAACGACCTCGGCCACCCGTGGCGGTCTATTAAGGGTAACTATATTAAAAAGTGAAATACAGTTTTTGTCTTTATCATACCTAGAAAATGGTTAGTCCGGAAACTTATGGACATGCCCTCGTACATACCGACAACAGATTTCCTTCCATAAAAAAATGTAAAAAAGAGGTACAAAGAAGGATCCCATTAATATGCAGAATATTTTGGGACCTTAAGTTTATATTGTTAGACCAAACACTAACTAAGAAAATCAGATTCCAGACGTTCGAAACCTGTGTATATCCCGTATTATTATGTGGGTGCCAGACATGGTCAATAACAGAAAAACAAAAGAGCAAAATTCAAATATGCCGAAGAAAAATGCAACGCAAGAACATGGGAATAACTTGGAAGTTTTAATAAACTAGTTATCTCAGACAACAGAAAAGATAGTAAATGGCAATAGGGCGTTCACGTGGCAAGAATGTAGGACAATAGATGATCCTACAAGATCACCATGTAGGACCCCCGGATTGGAAAAAGGACACAAGGCAGACCCAGAAGATGCACAGACTTCTTCAAGAAATATGCAGTTGCAGATTGGTCAAGAGTAGCAAGAGGAAGAGAAAAATGGAAATCTCTCGAGAAGCAACTAGTGCAGTGAGAAATGGAGTAACCAAAGTTCAAATCGGTCAGTGTCTTAAACAGCATACGAACAACTAGCGTGGAATAGCTCACCACGTTAGGAAAAAGCGAGCTTTCCCTATTTGTTAGGAGACCTTTGCTCTTAAGGGACACAATCGCCTTTCTTTATCTTTTATCTTTAATTATAGTCGTTATGTGTGTTTGGTTATGTTATATCTAGGTGTAATAGCCCAATGCACTTGGTAAATCACGTTTGTCCATTTTCGAGAGAAAAAAAATGTAAAACAATGCCATGTAACTACTGCGGTTGTTGCGGTGCTGTGGAAATCGTCAAGTAATACTCGAGAAATCATTTCGATGCGGATCCGTATGTGCTCTTATTTTACGGCTTTATGAACAAAAAAGGTATCTGAAGTACCTTGAGAAATGGTCAAACATTGTAACGGAGCTGTTACACAGTGTAAGAGCGAAAAAAGTCAACTCTTGTGAATGAGTGAATTACGGTTTCTCTAGAGGCAGAAGAGAGTGTTTTCAAAGCGAATTTTGGACTTTGCAGAATTTTAATGGTAGGGTTAGTGGAAGAACAAAACAAAAGCTGAGCATTCACTACTGCACCTCGGGTAGAAACAATTATTTAACGCAACACTGATATTAACTTTGGAATTTCCTAAATCCGCGCACCATGTTTTCAAATACAACGGTACTTTCTGCCCCCCCCCCCTAAAGAACTTTGAATCGTGGCAGGTGGGACCCTAAAGCGAAAATACTCGCTATATACATTCATATGTTTTACGCAAGTCTTACATACATTACACTACGTATATCCTTTGACAAAAATAAAAAATATTCTTTTGAACACAAAATTCCTCTGTCCTACTCGTTACAGCGCGTGTTTCACAAGAGTTGTAGCCACGGCAGCAATTTTGTTATATGGTATGTACTAAAGACACTGTCTACAGTAGGGGAAAATTTACTTTGTGATCGACACTTGGGTCGTGTTTGTGCCAGGGACTCAGCTAGCGAGAGGCTCGTCCAATCAGGTAACAAAAACACATTATCGTTAGAGGCATGACATCATCGACGTTACAACAGTTACGGGGTTAGAAAGCTTAAAATTACCCAGTTGCCATTTATGACGGCTGAGAAAAACCTGGAAAAACCTCAGTTAGGGAGGACGGTCTTGGTGAATTCGAACCCACAGAGTTCCCGCTCACGAGTCCGCGCCTGAACGATATCTACCACTCGTGGCGGTCACACTAACATATTAATAAAGACTTATTCTCCTTTAGACCGTTTCTGTCACCTAAAAATAACGATTTTATGTGACTTTAAACGCATTAAAGCAGTTATGTAATCATTAATTCATCTGAAACCTATCGAAAAATGCTTTATGCTACCTGATAAACGCCACGAATTGAAACATAAAATATTTTAAAATAGCAAAAGTTGTAAGAACACGTTGAGGGATAATGAAATAATCTGATAGTAGTTAATGAACATACCGTTCAAACCATACGCATAAGAAAAATGGGAAAGGAATGCACAGCTAACTTGTAAAGTATGCAAAGGAAAAAAGAATTGAAAGATTTCGGCTTCTAATGAGGGTGAACTTTAAGATGCTAAGGACCATTGCATACCTACTGACAGGAATGATACCGAATCCTTTGTTCCATATCATTTGCTGTTGCCAATGTTTGTTCGTATGTAATTTAACAACTACGAATTAGGCATTCCATTATAAGGAAAATTCTCAGGAGTTTCATCTCTAGCTATCTTTATCTAACCAGATAACTGAACAGTGGGGAGTTACGGGCATTCAAGAATCCCAATATCATTCATGCTTTTATACCTTCGGAAAAACAAAAAAGGCAGAAGGCGAGGCCCCGAGGGATTTTCGTTTCGGTGTGGGCCACCACGTGACTAGGTCCGACCTTGGCTCCCTCACCGACTGACCAAGTGTCTACGACCACCTGGTGGGTTTTCTGGCCAGCAATTCGTCCACATAGACCATACACTCGCCATGAATTTGCAAAGTGCAGAATAAGTGGCTCATTAAGACATCCGGAGCATTGAAAATCCATTCTTGAACATGTTTACCTGCACAGAGTTAAAAGCTTACATCAATCCGACACACTGACTTGGGCATACACTGCTCTAGATTCTAGCAATGGCTTACACATGTAAATATTGTACTCTTAATAGCAAAAATAGCAGGAGCTGCGTAAACTAAGCGAATTCCTCATTGCGTTGAAAAACTTTTAATAAAAATTAATATAAAATTCAAATTAGGCCTTGTTAGTTAATGAAATGAAATAAGTTATGCCATTTTTGTATGGTATTAAGGGAATAAAATTAGAATTATTGCTATCTATAAGTATTAAAAAAGAGAAATCACAATTATTATTATTATTATTATTATTATTATTATTATTATTATTATTATTATTCAGATTAAACCACAAAAATAAGGGTATGGTATTATTTAAATGAAATGTATGACCACTAATAGATAAAACTACATTGTGTGACTATCTTTAATTATTTTTAAATGTTACCATGTTTATAAAATGATCCCTTGATATCTTTACATTCATTAAAATAGAGAGCAATAACAGAAAATTTCGAGTTTTATTGCGTATTTAAGAAGATGTTCATGTGTTTCAATAAAACAAAAACATGTTCAGAAAAAATTACAATGCACAAAGCAAATAAAAACAATCGAAAATTTCATCGATTTTCATGGGCTTTGAAATTTAATTTCAATGTTATTGTAGTATAAACATAAAACGCAAAAGTTTTCTGAAGGCTATTACAGAGTGCTCTTATATACAAATATATTAGTTTAATACTTTACAACGATTATTTTGTTAAATATAAAATATAACCAACGTTATAAATAGTTCATATGCTGAATTAATTTGTGATTTTAACAATATAGAGAAAATTAAGCCCAAGAGTGCTTTTTAAATTTCGGTTATCAAGTATACCCTACTTCTAATGGTCCAATTTCTCTAATTTTTATAAACTATTTTTCTTATTTTACTTGAATGGTATATCCTGAATTTTGTTGTGAAGAAACAAATATTAGTGCCGCTAGGGCGATTTTGAAATTTTGGGTTTCAGGCGAGCTCCCACTCCTAAGCCCGATTTCCCTTATTTTCAGGAACTATTTTTCTTATTATGTTTAAAAGTTATATACGGGGTTTCGTTGCGAAAAAACAAGTATTAATATCACTAGAGCGATTTTTAAATTTTATCTAGAAGTTCGATTTCACTGATCTTGTGAAACTATTTTTCTTTTTTTTTATTTCAATGGCATATAGCGAGTTTCCTTTAAAAAAAATTAAAAATACAGCCACAAGAGCGATTTTTAAATTTCGCTTTAATTCCTACTCACGTTTGAGGTGTACCCTCATTCCTAATTACCCAATTGCCTTGAATTTCGGAAACTACTTTTATAAATTTAGTTTAAAGAAACTACTGCATTTCGTTGAGAAAATAAAAAAATTGAAGCCTCTAAAGCGATTTTTCAAAATTTTAAAATATTTTTGCTTTAGGAAAATCCCCACCCCAATGCTAGTTAACGAACTCGACGAATCGTTTATTAATCAATGGTTATATGCCGAGTTTCATTGAGAAAAAACAAAAATTGCGAGCACTAGAGCATTAACGGTCACACACACACAATATAGTATATATATCTTAGAGCCATTTTTAATCGTAGGTACCTAGTTAGTACAATCAATACAAATGACGAAAGGTTATTAAACAATCTTTTAATGGGTACAATTGCAATAGCTTACGTTCCTTCGGAATTCGCTAAGAGACAGAGACAGATAGACATACACAGAGAAATCACTAAAAAATTAAATGAATTTTTCACAGGTCGGATAAAACGCTAAAACATGATCGTATAAATAGATGATCTAGCTAGACTGTCCAGCGAGTAGTACAAGGACAATTGTATGTTTGTATAAATCATAGCAACATTACCAATGTCAATACCACCCCTACCTCTTACAGCAGAAAACCCCCCCCCCATTTTTCTCAGATAAAAACAACCTATTTCCACATTTTTCTGTACTCTGAAAATATTTTCCAAACATTTATGGCAAGGGCCATAATACATTTTCCCCACCCACTAACGCCAACACATATGTCCATTCGGAGTTCATGGAATCCCCCCCCCCCTCAGCTTAGCGAGAGGGTGCTCTACTTTTCAGGTGAGGAAGTTTGGAAAGCGCAAGTACTTTGCACTGCTTATTACCGTTGGAAACTTCTTACTAAGGACATATTTCCATGAACCCTGGCGACCGCCAAGAGTGGCCGAGGTCGTTAAGATACAAACTCGATAGCCGGAGGTGGGGTTCGATTCCCACCAGGATCGTTCTCCCTGACTGAGTTTTTTTTCCTTCAGATTTTCGCCGGTCTTCATAAATGACAAATGCCTGGAACCCTTACTTGCTTATAAAAAAAACTTTCGCAGTTTACCATATCATCTCATGTATCACCTGTGTCCACCGCCTGTGTTGCCTCAGCAGTGAAAATGGGCGTTAAACACAATTTAAAAATGAGCCATGGATCACGAGATTAATAAGCAATTTGATAGCTCTACCATAGTAAATGATCTAATATGCCTTACTTAATAATACACTCTTCCCCAATGTGCTGTTTTGGTTTTGCCTGAAAGACCGAAGAAATATCCATTTTCTCACACTATTTCTTCAAAATTATTCATACACCTTGCCTATCTTCTCGTTTTCAAAATTTATCTCCCTCTCATAAACTTAACACGTGTTTTGAAACCCGACAGGTACTATTATTTCATTGCACCGTATCTCACTTTACTAATCATTATTCACAGTAACCACAGCCAGTCGGTAGGAGTGCATTGCAACGGGATGTCGAACTTGAAGAAAATTTCATTTTAAATTGTTTAATATTATTAGAAATAATCAATTATTCTAAATTTACACTCCTTATGTTATAATACAGATATTTGTTTTGCCCTGCTGTAGAATTATTTATACTATTATTTTTATTACTATCATAAAAGTTCCTATCTCCTTCATAGTGTTGTTACGTCTTTAATTTTATGTTTTGCTTGTATTTTTATTTCCACTTTCAGGATTTACGTAGGTTGATACGAGGTCTCTTCAAAAAGAAGCGCGAATTTGCGTTTTTTCAAAGTATTTATTTATTCATGAATATCTATTTTGTCCCCTTCAAAGTAATCCCCACCAGATATTATACACTTGTGCCAACGTTTTTTCCAATCCTCGAAAAACTTTAAAAAATCGTTTTTTGTGATCTTGTTCAGCTTCGATGCCGTCTTTATCTCCTCAAACGTGGCGTAGCGTCGTCCTTTCATGGGCCTCTTCAGTTTTGGAAACAAAAAAAAAAGTCACAGGAGGCCAGGTCTGGGGAGTACGGTGACTGCGGCATCATAAGTGTGTTGTTTTTGACCAAAAATTCGCGCACAAGCAACGATGTGTGAGCAGGGGCGTTATCATGGTGCAAAAGCCAATTTTTGTTCTTCCACAAATCCGGGCGTTTCTGGCGGATTGCTTCGCGCAAATTGCGCATAACTCGCAGGTAATATTCCTTATTGACCGTTCTACCCTGTGGCAAGAACTCATGATGCACCACGCCCCTGCTATCGAAGAAAACTCTAAGCAAAAACTTCACATTCGACCGAACTTGGCGCGCTTTTTTCCGTCTTGGCTCGTGTGGCAGCATCCATTGGGATGATTGAGCTTCCAGGTCAGAACCATAAACCCATGATTCGTCACCAGTTATGACCCTTTGGAGCAAATTTGGGTCGTCGCGGACAGAGTTCAACAGCTCCTTAGCAACGTTCATGCGATGGTGTTTTTGGTCGAAATTGGAAAACTTTGGTACGAATTTTGCGGCGACCCGTCTCATGCTCAAATCATTGGTAAAAATCGAATGGCACGAACCAATCGATATGTTTAGGTCCTCAGCAACTTCTCTAACGGTGATTCGACGATTGGCCAATACTATTTTCTTCACTTCTTCAATGTTTTCGTCTGTTGTTGACGAGCTCGGGCGTCCGGGACGCTCTTCGTCGTTCACATCTTCTCGAACCTCTGAAAACATTTTGTACCACCGATAAACGTTGCTTTGGTCCAATGTAGCTTCACCATATGCCACAGTCAACATTCGGAATGCATCCGCGCACTTAATTTTGTTTTTTCACTCAAAATTTGATACGGATTCTTTGTTCCATTTTTTGGAATAGGCAAAAATCGAAGACGAGCCAAAACACGTCCAAGCAAAATAGCTGTCAACAATTAACTGAACATTCAAAATGGCCGAGCTTGTCAACACAAGTGAGGGACATGAGTACCAACATAAAGCCACAAAACAATCGAAAATCGAATATACGTAGCCCGGGGAAATTCAAAATTCGCGATACTTTTTGAAGAGACCTCGTATATATAAATTGTTATTGCTGGTGCTTGTATATTAGTTCTGTTTTTTTCTTAATTTTTTTGTACTTTTTCTTAAGTTACGCAGCACTAAAATGAACTTGAAAAAGCGTTCATATATATTTTGATATAGCATGCGTTTTTCTATAATAAATGTTTTATAATGAATACTCTATTTGTTCCATTTATTTAGAATTATCTTTATTATATTTTACAAAAGCGTTTAAGGTAGTTTTCCGCAAATCATTTTAAATGTTTTTGTAACTTACACAGATTAAAAAAAGCGACATTTTAATTAAATTACACTTATTAAGTTTAATTTTCTTACAACAAGAGGGGAAATCTAGGTAATACTATAAAGAATTTAAGCTTCATCTTTTATATTATATAGCTCGATTATGGAGATAAGTGGCAAGCAAATGTACGGAACTAAATGGAAATCATCAATTAAGCCAGAGCTTCGGCGAGTAGTTTTTTACGGTTTAGGCTGCTGCGGAAATTTATACTCTGATTGATTTTATAAGGCAGTCTATAATTAATGTTGATACCTGTCATTATAAGCAGATATAAATTACATATTTTAGGGATATTTTATCTTCCTATTAGACATTACACCTTTATGAGGCTTAGCTTTAATGTCAGTAAGTAAATTGGTCCTTTTCTTATTCCTAATAACCAAGAATGGTTCAGTAAAATTTATCGATCTTCTGCGATTACTGTATCATATTTATTAGCATTAAAAATAAAACAAGAATTTTCTTAAAGAACCAGACAAGTTTGAAATAAAAAAATATATATTCTTTTGTCTGCCCTGTCGGCTCTGGTGGTGTAGTGGTAACCATACTTGCCTCCTAAACTGCGGATTCAAACCCGGCGAGGATCGATGGATTTTTTCGGGCGTAAAAATCCTAAGTATGGCTTCCTTCGGAAGGGAAGAAAAGCCGTGGGTCCCGTGTCGTACGTTTACGGCACGAAATAGAACCCCAAGCCTGAAAGAAGAGGCCTCTGAGCAAAATTTGTCGACCGTTTCACGCCCTGAATAGAATGGGACGCTGATGACCTGAGATGTTAAAGAGCGTCTATAAATAAATCAATTAAAAAAATTGATGCCTATTAGTTACCATATCAATTATTATCAATTGTTTTATTTATTTAAACTGTTACCTTGAAAATAACTTCATTTTAAATATGAGAATCTACCAAGTGTTCTCTGTTAAAATATTGGACGAAGTTTTTAATAATGAAATGAATACTCAACATCATTCAAGTTGAGATGAAATATTTATGACGATTGGAATAATTAAAATGGTAGAACACAAGCTGATACTTAGGGCTACTGAATACTAGAAGAGAGGTAATATCTAGAATATGGAAACTTATCAATAATTTGGCAGTCCAGAAGAACAACACGCAGGTAAACTAAGGATTGATTGCAACTACTATACAAAACAGACTTCTGTGCCTTGAAATAAAGGAGGTAAACAATATCTTACAAAAAGTTGATAAATGCATTCGTAGGCTTTCACGGCCGGAGTCTTGAATCTTAAACTTTTCCGGGCTTTTTGGCCGTGAAGTATGTTGGAGCTCATGCTGTCGATTAATACCACAGCGACCATCACCATGACAGTCCCCCACGTGACAGTCCCTACTATCACCTCAGTTATTGACGCTAAGTGTCAAATATACATTTTACTCCTCTGAAGATGTCCACCACAGTGTCGGACGAAACATCAGGTCACCATAAATATGAATTGACCCCGGCAAGGCTGCAGCACATACAGAAAATTCACAAATTCAAAGCAGATATCAATATGGGCTTGGAGGAATAATAGTGAATAGAAAAACATATCTCGTTTTGGTTCATGGAACAATGAATACAAAATGTACATTCAAGAAGTTTTACAGTCAGTAGTCCTATCTATTGCTGAAGCGTCTAATTTCCTATTCTTTACATGTGGTCAGTCCTGGTGGTCTAGTGGTAACCATACTTGTCTCATTGACTCAAAATCGCAGGTTTAAACCCAGTCAACATCTATGGATATATTTTAATTGGTGAAAAGCTTTCGGAAAGGAATTAAAGCCGACGATTCCGTGTTGTAGATTTACGGCATGCAAAAGAACCTTAAGAGGCCTCTAAGCAAAATTTATCGGCTGTTTCGTCCCCTGAATTGAACGCGACGCTGATGACTTGAGATGTTAAAGAGCGCCCGTAAATAAACCAAATAAATAAATAAACCTCTTAGAAGTCAAATACCTGTGTCTAACGTTACAGTAGTAGATTAGGCCGTTCAGTGCCCATATCTAAATCCGATCAAGCATCTGTTAGATACCCTTCAACAGAGAGTTTCGAGATTATCGAAAACGCCGAGACCTCGTATCAGTTGTTTATACGTCTCCTGACAGAATACAAACTACTGATGACGCATGTATCATGGGAAATTTGAGTAAAGGGCAGTTTTACATATTTTTGCGTTATTGTGCTATTTTCATTAAAGAGAATTTAATGTTGCTTTGTTGACTAATGTGTTGTATTATCAAGATAAATATTTCGTAAATATAGTTTACATAACTTGTATCACAAGAATCCGTTCATATTTATTAGAACATTATACGACATTACCGGCTATAGTTGTAAATCACACATTTGGAATTATATGGCACAGCCATTAGAACAATTGCATTATTACATCAGAACATTTATTATTATACTAGAATATTTGGTGGAGTGCCGGGCATAATATTTAGTTAATAAAGTATACTGTCTAGTAGAGCGGTTCCCAAACTTATTGCATGCACGACCCCCTTTTCGAGAAAGAAATTACTGGCGACCCCTACATTCATTTTGCTGCTAAATAATAATTAATTTGTAAGTTCGGGCGCACCCCTCAACAATGGGATATTTATTCAGTCACGACAGCCATTGTTGCGCTGCTGTATAACTGGTCAAAATAATAACAATGCGACCGTTAGTTAAACGCTCTTAATAAGAACGGAGTGAAAATGGATAAGTTCTTAAATAAAAGTACTTTCACATATCCACCACGACCCCCCTAGATAGATTTCAGCGAACCTCCTACAGGTCCCGATCCGCATTTTAGAGACTGCTGGTCTAATCTTGATGTCTGAGGGTATTACTTTTTGGCGATGTGATCACAGAGTTTTAGGAAAACATTCAAATAGAAAATGAAAATAATGTTTTGTGTTTTTGAAGTAATTAAAGTTCTCAGAATGCAGCTGGAGATCTTCAATAACAGCTTCATATTGTACTTATTTCTTGACAATTTAAGAGCAAATCACCTAATCTTCTTTCTCACTATTCATTTTTTTATCTCTGTGTATCTGCCTCTTTTTTATTCTGATTATGTTTCTTAATTTTTATCTTCCTTTTACTTACTATCTCTTTCCTTCCATTCTCTCCTTTATTCTCTCCTCTTTTCACTCACTCACTCACTCTCACTCCCTCCTTTCCTTTTATTTCTGTCTTTTCTTCTTTTTTAATACATTCTAACTCCCTTACTCTTTGATTTTCACTCCTCTTTAGCTTTCTTTCCCTCATCCTATTGCTAATCTTTTTTCTCTTAACTTTTTTGGCCATTTCTGCATTTCTTTCCCTTTCTTTCTGTCTGTCTGACTTTCTTTGTTTGTTTCTTTTTTATTTTCTTTCTATCTTTTATCCTGAGTATCATTCTCTCGTATTTCTTACTCATTCTTCCTTTCTTTCTTCTCTCTTTCTTCCTTTCGTTTTTTCTTCTTTTTCGTCCTTTTCTGAGGCGTTTTTCTAGCAAAGGTTCTGTTTTTCTTTATTTTTCTTTATTTTTCTTTTTCTCATCGATTTATCTAGTACTTTCCCTTTCTTCTCTCTCTTTTCCCTGTCCTCTTTACTTAGTTTCCCTCTCCCTCTGTTTTTTTTTATCTTGGTGCTTCTGCCTCTTTCTTATTCTGAATATGGTACTTAAGTTTTCTCTCTTTTTTCTTCAATCCTATCTTCTTTTCTCCCACACCCACACCCATTCCCTCTTTTTGTTTTTAGTTTGTCCCTTTCTTCTCTTCTTTCTTTTTACTACTGTCTCACTCCCTTACTCCTTGATTTTCTTTCCTTCTTTAGCCTTCTTTCTCTCATTCTGTAGCCGTTCTCGTTTCCTTGTTTTTTTTTTTGCTTTCACCTTTTTTTAATTTCTCTGTGGCTTTCTTTCTTTTGGTCTTTTCAGTCTCTCGTTTTATCATTAATTCTTGCTCTATTTACACACACACACACACACACACACACACACACACACACACATTCTCTCTCTCTCTCTTTTCCTTTCATCCTTTTTGAAACTTTTTTTTTTCCAATGGTGTTTTAACGCCCGATTTTACTACTGAGGCACCACAGGGGGGAAGTTCGGAGTGCTATAACATAACTAAGAGTATAAAGCGATGTTTTTTTTTAACTTACACATTACAGAACTCTCTATTTTTACAACATATACTGAGTTAAGATTTATAAGGAAAGAAACACGTGGCATCAATTGTAATGGGGAAATGGTTCATATCAGTATAAGCAAAATATTAGGGAAGCACTGTAACCTAATTATTTTTCTCATAATTCTATTTAAGTTGCATTTGCATCATACAGATAATCGTGTTTACAAATTTCATCACCGACAGTCGCCGAAATTGCTGATTTGGACAGTTATGAAATATCCAGTCAAGCAGAGTGAAAACATCGCGGGCTAAAGAGATTGTTGCTTGCTACTCAGTTTTTGATTGATGTAAACGCTTCCGCGTGGAAGGGGATTCTGTTCTTGGCGACCCTCGAGCACATCACTGTAAATGTGCTCCGCAACGCGGAACAGGAGATTTTGAAATATCGCCATGTCACTGTCCGTGAAATTGAAAAGTTAACTTCAACGTGCCTCCTGTTATCCATAAGAGAAAATCTGACTTACAGGCAAAGCCGGTATAATGCTCCGCCACATGCCATTAGTGTCAGGACCAAAATAAACTGAAATTTCTTAACTCACCCCCTTGCAGTCCGGGCCAGGCATCGAATGAATGCCATCTGTTGAAATCTCCTCAAGACTCAGTAGGTACACTGCGTTTTGAAGATTAAAATGTCGCTTGAAGTGTAGCTAGAAGATGAAACATATGAAAATATTAGAGAAGGGTATTGAAAAATGAAATTTAACATTATGCATCTGTGGCGTACATTTCTCTGTCATTTATAATACAATGAGCTTATATGTAAGCAATGGAGTAATGTTCTGTTAATAACAAACTGTTAAATAATTACAAAAGTTATTAATTTATATTTAAACTATTAAAACGTTTACTAACGTCCTGTCATAATGATATAAAGCAACTCCATAGGTAAGCCACTCCCGGTAGCTTACAGGCCCTCTCTCTGCCAGCAATACTTTTGTATTATGCTGTTCCCAGAAAAAATTTAAGGCCATTAGAGGTCAAATGGCATGCTGGGACCTGTTTGTGAACTACACTAATTGGTTAAATATGGGCATTTTCCTAGCCAAAGTGCGCAAAGCTGGAAGCAACTTATTTGCTAGTTGAATGCAATAACTAGCGTAATTATAAATAATGTGTAACATGTTTCAATTCATATGTTTGCATATACAATTCTTCGCATTTTAAAATGTTTTTATTTTTATTATTATTATTGTTGTTGTCTTATTTGTATTATTATTAGTTCCTCTTTCTAATTGTGTATCATACTTAAACATGTAGGCACATGACTCACACATAAAATATATTTGTAATATGCATATATAATTTTATAACAATAAAGATGCTGCTGCTGAAGTATAATCTTTGAAGAAATTTGGCTAACCTGTGTGATCTTTCTGAAAACTGTGATAGGCCCTCACACCCCGCTTGCGCAATAGTGAATGTATTTGCATAATTTAAATAGTAATAATTATTAAATATCATATAGCCTGTAGTAACAAGCACGAATATTTCATGTATCACAAAAATGCATTCATGGCTACCTTGACAAGAGGGAAAAAAGCTGCCTATTGTAATCTTGTGTTCTGTTTTACTGATAATGGCTCGAGCAATGGATCTCTCTGACACAGCTAAGTGCATGCAGGTGTCCGAATAATAGGTCCTGTGTATCTTTAGTTGTTGGAGATACTCTGAAATTCGTTAAAATAGAAAGGGAACAGGTGTTGGTCATGACATCATTACATCATGAGTCTCCCAAAGATTTAGAGTAAGCGAATTCGGGTGTAGAAGAGCTCACCAATAATATTTTAATATTTTGAAGGCTCAGGAATCCGTGGGTGCTATTCTCTGAACCCCATGTGTTCTTACGACCACGTGGGAACACTTTGAATTTAGTATATAAGGGGAAACAACTTTGTCAACGGATGGCACATCGCAGTTCAGCCACACAGTGGAGGAGAATTCAGATAGTAGATCGCAGTTCCAGAGACAGTAAAGCATTTCCAGAAGGCATCTCCGGTCAGTACAGTACAGTAATTACCAGAACGCAGTCCCAGATACAGCAGGAAAGTGTAGACGAGAGGCACACATATGCATTTTCAAGCAGAAAATGTAGCTCGCGGTATTAAAGTCATAGAGGTAACGAACCTGGTGGCCGACAAAAAGTGTCGTGGGAATAAAAACTTCTAGGCGTTTAATGAAACAAATTTTCGTGTGATTTGAACCCTTTCCTTTCATCTCCCTCCTTCCGTGACTACGAGGGCACATAAAGGCCTACAAATTTTGCTCATAGGCCTCTTCTTTCAGGCTTGAGGCTTTTTTTTTTTTTCGTGCCGTAAATGTACGGGGAACCCACGGCTCTACTTCCCTTCCAGAGGAAATCATACTTACGATTTTTACGCCCGAAAAAATCCATCGGTCCTGGCCGGGGTACATTCAACAACATTATCATATAATAAAACTGCCCAAAACATACTCTAATTTTATTAGCGTTTATTCCAAGCAGAACCGAGTAAACATATAAATATAACTGAATACTATTATATAAATTACTAGTTACTACTATTTTTGTATTAGTTATGTCACATTTCGTGATATGATGAGAACTTTTTTGGGAGGCAGTGAGATAATCGAATCGAGGCTAAGGTGATAGAGCGCATTGCTACTGGTTTTTGTTCCAAGAAGGACTACGAAGATATCTATAATTGAATGATTAATTTGAGGTTATAATAACAGTTGATAGTAAATTTATTTATTTTAACGGTAAATTTAAAGCTAATTTCAGCTTTACTCTTTTAATTTATTATTTCATTTAAATCGTGTTATTTAATGTTTTCATTGTAATAATTTATTGTGAAATTGTTGTAATTAATAACAGTTCCATGTGAGCAGAAAAATGCATGAGAACAGGTTAGATTCCTAGTCGAATGAAACAGAGTTCATAGGAATAGAAACTGAACATAGGAGAAAAAAATCAGTTATTAGTTTTTGAGCACCATTAGTTTTTGCGACCATCGATTAAGTTTCATACTGATTGGTGAATAAAGTATCATGAGAAAGACTCTCGCGTGCAATTATCTCAGAAATTTATTTTCAGGTTATGTTTTCTCTTCCCATCCTGTATATCAAACATGTGAGACGATTTTTCTGAAGGCGCTATAAAATCATATCTATAAAGTATTAAAACAAAAAGTGTGATTATGTCATAGCCACATGTTTGACCTAAACATAACGTAAGTAAGAGTTATACAGGCAAAATCCAAAGTTAAGAATTTGTTGGAAAAGATTCTTGAAATTTATCTCCAGCAAAGAAAGGGAATGAAGTTCTTAAACGAACTATAAATCTCGACTTTGCTATCCTTAGGCTTGCACTTGTAATATACTATTCTCGCTTCTTTTAGCCAATTAGACTTTACTAAGAACTTAAAGCGAATATCGTTGTTTTGATTAGCCAAAGCAGAATAATTTTCTCCAGAGTTAGTTATGTCCATATAAATAAGCAACACTTTTCAGGTTTTAAACTAAACCTCAGTGCTATAGAAGAATATGTTTTATAGTAATGAATACGTAATTAACTACAACGATAGTAAATTAACTGTACCAAGTTGTACAGGAAGATCGTTATTGCATGTTTGTGTGATAAGCAGTCTGCTGTACACAGCTGAAGACAAACTACTCCTTGGGTTAATGATGCTAGCAATGAGAATGCTTAACAAGAACCATTAAGGAAACTTATCTCATGTTCAGGACAACTGATGTAGATGCTACAAGGGCTCCTCACATTTTCAGCTTCACCAAGACTTTAGCTGTTATAGGAGGAACTTCTTTATGGAAAACCTTCTCTTAAGCCCAAAATTTATCCAGTAAACACCGCATGGTCTCTGTTCCACAAAAGTATGCACAAGTGCATGGGCTTGTAACTTGTATTTATTAGTAAAATTCTGTTTCACAGAGGTTTCTGCTACACGTGTACTTTACAACTTCATACTTACAAATATACAAGTGTTTTTTGTTTTTTCACAGAAGTATTAATATTAGTCGGGCACTGTAGAGAAATTTGTTTAAATTTCTCTGCAAGTGTAAGACTATTGATAACTTCAAATACTAGCACAAAAATTATTATCTTTTTAATGATTTTGGGAGCCAGTTGACCCAAATGTGCTAAGTATTAGCGAAAGTGATGATAATGATCAGTAGGCATATGTATAAATAAATAATAAATACATGTTTGTGTACAATGATAAAGTTAGGTTAAGTGCAATTAAAGTACTGCTAATGATAGTATTTCTAGAGCGTAAAACGTCTGATAAGTTTGACTGGGGATTTCTTTTTTCAGGTATGGAGTTGTTTAACGTGCTGTTAAAAAACTTGCGTTGGATATTTTTACTCTGGAAAATTAATGGCATTAATACACCTCAATTTTTCCAGAAAAACAACGTCTGTTACTACATTTTAATAATAACCTACGATGCGGTGATCCTTAAGAATCAAACAAACTATTATAATAATTACAAAATTATTAATAGAAACCCTAACAGTGGGCAAAGCACCTTCATTTCTGGGAAGAATGCTGCAGATCTCAGATAATGTCCTCATTGCTTAACAATTTATAAAACGTGCACACACATTTTAACAATAACATGCTGGAGCTGACCATCTTCGTTGTCTAGTCGTTTATATTGTTGATACCTCTAAAATAATCCTTTGCCAGTTGTGGCCTCCATGAGAAATTCAGACATTCTCAAATACTTATTAAGATATACATTCAGAGTGAATAAATTTTGGCACTCTCTGATTTTTTTTATTTACTCACTCTACTGAGATGAAAAAAAAAAGTATTATATTGGAATCTTTGAGGATCACATATTCTTATTCCTGGAAGCATGGGCGGACATTTTAGGTAAAATGATTGTATTATTTCACAATTTTTTAAGGAAACAGTTTATTCTCAGTGCAGTATCGTTATTGAGAGGCAACTGTATTCGGGTTTCAGTAATGAGCTCGCCCATAGTGAAAGTAAACAGTTATGCACTGTGTACTATATCACTCTTAGAGACTGCAATAATATTTATACTAATACGCAACCACATTTTTACTATTGAGAATAGCTTTCTTCCAGAGGCTAGACCCAACGCACTCCAGCCCTGAGACGTTAGGGTGAGTCTTTCTTATGTTAAAGACTGCAAATTTATAGCCAGCAATAAACTTAAGACCCTTATCATAAGCATCTGGCAATTTTAGGGAAATCAATGAATAAGTATGTTCATAAATTTGGGTAAGTATTGAGGAAACGTAATAAGCAGTTAGAAGTTCAACTTTTTACCTTGAGGGGCGTTTACACAGAAGTTGTTTTTAGAGGTAAGCAATCCACGCATTGAATAACTTAATCAGATATTACGGTAGCTTTCAAATTCAATCGTCTAAACTGGTTCTTCCGGCAGAGCAATGCATATTTATGACTGCAGACCAGAGTTCGAGTCTCAAACTGTGGAATGGCGTTTTAATATTATTATAGTTCTCCCAAGTTCATTTACCTCTTCTTCGTGTTAATTTCTTCTTAATAGCTTGCTATTACGCATAAATTTCACGAACTCTGTTAGCTTTAGTGCATAATCCTCGTCCATCTCTTGTATAACTTTGATCTTCCCAGTTCCCTTAGGATTCTGGACTTTAAGCGACTGGGGCATCATTGGCCCTCATTTCCGAATTGGTCGAAAATCAGTTTTATCCCAGAGGAACTGGGCACCCTCTTTGAACAATATAGATTCATTAGAGATGCCTTTTGCTGTATCTGCGGATAGTGGTAGATAGAGTTAATGGTGCCGTACGGTTTATTTATTCACACATTCGACAGGTGAAACGTGGTCGTATAGACTGACATACTTCGAGTTGCTCACAATTTTCTTCGTTCCATTGCTCATTCTTAGTTAAACACAACCTTCTGTTTATTATTCGGACATAAAGTGCATATAGAACTAAATTGCAAATACAATATTAGAAGTATTATTTTCGACAGTTAAATGTTTTCTGTATTTTTTAGGAAATTTTTGGATGTCGTTATTAATATGCTGTCATGTTTTCTGCCGATTTGACATTTTCTTAGCATTGTCATTTAATGCCAGGAAGATAGTACTTAGCAAACATGACCCCGAAGAAAATCTATGCAGAACTTAAAATGTAAATATTCTTTTTAAAATAAAAGTGTGATTAATTTTAAATAATTATACAATTATTTTTCTATTAATTTTAATTTTAATATCTTTTGATTTGAAGGAAAGGTTTGGAGCAAAAGAAATTATAAAATTTAAAACAATTGCAACATATCGATGACACAGGTTGTTCGTAAATTATTATCCACCGAACGCTTGGCTTTAATGTAATCTGTTTGTCAGAAAATACCTTATTGCGAATGGTCGAAGAGTAATTTTTAGTTGCTCCACTCTTTTGTCCATTGTTCATGCCTAGCACATTTTTATGAAATAAAGGAATAAACTATTTCCTTACCCATTTCAATAACTGCGGTTAGGTCTATATTTGATCCCAAATACTTTTGACTTTTGACATTTTAAAAAGAGGGAATTGCACGAGATAGCTGATAGTGATGTCAGAGGACGTCTTCTTAAGTTTTAAGTTGAAGGGAAACTGTGTATGAGGTCCTGAGAGAAGAAATTTGATTGAGACTTAAAAATGGATGTTTGTGTTAGGATAACTATTTTCTTTTAATATTAAATGGTATAATACTTTCCGTACAAACCTCTCACATATTTTGTGCAATAGTTTTCAACTGATGTAACAAGACATGTAACTTCTGTTCACTAGTACAGTAAATGTGCAAGATTTACTCTACATTTATTGCTTTCCCACTATTCTGAGGTTATTTTTGAAATCTACGTGACCGAAATAATGCTCTTCTGGACTTTATCTGACTTCGACTTATCCATATGTGAAGGAATTTTGAGCAGTATTTTTAGAAAGAGAATTCGTATAGTGTACGGAATCGAATAAATTGATGCCTTTTTATTAGCGAATGTAGCCATTGCAGTTGTAACCATGAAACTATTTTTGCAAATTTCTTCAAATCTCCATTGACCTTATCTACAAGGCTCCGAAATGACAATGAAAAAAGCGCGCGCGCGCGTGTGTGCGTGTGCGTGTGTGCGTGCGTACGTGCGTGCGTTAACGCTTTAGCGGTCGTAATTTTTATGCTTTTCTCAAGCAAACTCGACACATAATTATCAATTAACAAACAATTTAATTCGTTAACCAGCAAAATTAGACCATTGAGGTTGCGGGTTAACCTTTAGTGATTTTTTTACAAATTAAAAAATAGCTCTAGGGACCACATTTTTATTTTTACGTAAATAAACTCGGTATAATTCATTAAAATAAACCAATAAAATAGTTCCAGAAAATCAAAGAAAACGAGTTATTAGGAGTGGGAGTATACCTGAAAACCGAATGGGGGTTAAAGTGAATTTTAAAATCGCTCCAGCAGGAGTATTTATAATTTTTTTATAAAGGGAACTCAATAAGAAAATAAGAAGAATGGTTTCTGAAAATTAAGGAAATCGAACCTTTTAGGAGTAGGGGGTATATTTGAAAACCGAAATTTAAAAAGCGTTCTTAGGTGTCATTTTCTCTCTATTGTTATAAATTAAAATACAAGTTAATATAAGTAGTATTTATAACGTTGATTATACTTTATACATAACAAAAGCATCGCCGTGAAGATAGCAAAAGTGAAATATTAATATAATATGTGTATGAAAAATATATTTGTATGTAAGAGCGCTCTGTAATAAACTTCAGAAAACGTTTACGTAACATGTTTTTACTACAGTAAATTTCAAATTAAATTTCAGAATGAATGAAAATGAAAGAAACTTTCAATTGTGTAGGATTTCTTAGTACATTGTAATTATTTTTAAATAGCAACATGTTTTTGTTTGATTGAAATAATTGAACATCATCATCTTAAAAATACAATGCAACTGGAAACGTTCTGTTATTTTTCTCTATTTTAGTGAACGTAAAGATGATATCAAGGGCTCAGTATAGACATGGTTACATCTCAGAATATTTAAAAATACTCACATAGCGTAGCTTTGTATATCGTGGTCATATATTTCATTTAACTAATAGCATTCCATTAGCTTTTGTGGTTTATTCCCAATGATAATAATAATAATTGTAAAAATGTGGTTTCTCTTTTGTAATACATATAGATTGCAAGAATTCTAATTTTGTTCCCCTAATACCACACAATAATGTCATAATTTATTTCATTTGATAAATTACTAAGACATTGTTTGATTTTACATTTTTTTAAAGTTATTCAATTTGGTGAGGAATTAGCTTAGTTTAGCAGTTCCTGCGTGAAGGATTTTGTATATAGTCTGTAAATTTAGCGGGATGAGCAGAATTTTACTAGATATTGAGCGTAAATAGAACAGAAATGTTCCAGTTGGAGAAATTAAGTAATTTTTTTCACAATATTGCCTGAATGTATTCAATGAATTTTGGTAGAAAGTCGTGCCTGTATTAAAATATAAAGATAGCCTATTGTGTCCCTTAAGGGCAAACGCCTCCTAACAAGTAGGGAAAGCTCGTTTTTTCCTAGCGTGGTGAGCTATTCCTCGCTAGTTGATCGTATGCCGTTTAAGACACTCTCACTGATTTGTTATTTGGTTACTCCATTTCTCACTGCACTAGTTGCTTCTCCAGAGATTTCCATTTTTCTCTTCCTGTTGCTACTCCTGACCAATCTGGACCTGCATGTTCCATGGGGATCATGTAGGTCCACCTATTGTCCTGCATTCTTGCGACGTGGCCGCCCCATTGCCGTTTGCTTCTGGTATCTATTTATGCAATGTCTCTTGCCTGAGATAACTGGTTTATTAATACTATTGCCTGTAGCAATTTCCAAGTGGCACTTTCACAAGAAGTTCTTTTTTCAGTACGTACAAAGAGCACTTTGATATCAAAAACCTATCTCAGAAAATTATCTTAATCTACGGTCTGGTTTCCTCGAGCTCCTTAGCAAAGACAATTCCCGACACTGTAAATTTTTACACATAAATGTTCGTACATATAAAATAAAATATATACAAAGAAGAGGATGATATGCAAGACAGAGTTTGGATACTCATACAGTATTATCAACAAACAATATGAATATACACTTGAAGTTCTTCTCTTTTGATGCCCTTGAATTAATTTTTTTACAAGTTGGATACGCTTTCACTATTAAACACTGGTTAATTTACCGCAATAATTGTTTATTTTAATAGTTATGAGAGTATTAATAAGCTATTGTGGAACTCAATCCAGATAAGGGTTTAACTTCAAATATTGTATTTGTATGCTTCTGTAGATGTAGAAATAATTTTAGTTCATTTTTAGCTAATATTCTTATCGTATAAATGTACAAACAAACAGAGAAATACACAGGTAACTTAACAGCGATACCTACAAATGCAGCATACGTGCTCTCTTTTTCTCGAATATTGCCAAGCACAGCACACAGATTCGTCGATTATAAAGTTATTTAGCTTTTTGTTTGGGAATCAGCTCACAAACTGTCATCATCAGTGAACACAGTGAACAGTGTTTTGAGCGAAAAACAAACTTCCCCGCCTCTTTCTATTCCAGACGCAGAAAACTTGTCACGTACGAGTCCAGCAATGAGGGTGGAAGCTGTGGGGGTCAACTCCGCAGTGTCAAGACCACTATACGTTCTTCCAAAGTTCGATTTCGATGTCATGTTTCATGTTGGTAACGTTTTGCAGGGACGTGTAGAAAAACAACATATCCCCACCACTGACACCACTTTTTTCCCCATTTCTTCTAAACCTGATCTGCTAGTGACAGTGACATTGCGTGCAGTGATTTAGAGTCTCTTCGAATTTACCGTTCCCTTTTCCACGCTAACGCTCTTCGGCCCAACAAGCATTCTTCTCTTATTGGATCTTTTTATTGGTAATATATCAATGGTTGCTTAAAGAGACATGTTAATTAAATTGTCGAATATTGCTTAAAGCAGTTATATGCTTAAACTCAGAATATAACATATTTGCTGTTTGAAGTAGATTCTAGAAAAGTTATAACTATTTTTTCTTAAATTACTAGTAAACTAAATTACAGCTATGTAGTTGTAATTGGCATCGTTTTAAAAATAATCTATGATAGCAACCTATGTGCCCAACATAAGTTCAATTTGTGATCCAATAAAAATTCGCATTGTAATTTTCAACATTAAGGGAAGTATTAAAGGGAAAGTGAGGTCAAAATAATATTTTTGTACCATTTTAATATTTGGAATTTTGTGTTTATATTGCTACGATTTTCATTAATATTCCTTGGTTATAAACATTTTTAATAAATCTTTAATTATATCATTGCAGAGGTATTTATTATTATTATTATTATTATTATTATTATTATTATTATTATTATTATTATTATTATTGGGAGCACTTGTTCAGTTAAAATTCTATATCTCAGGAACTATTTGCTATAGAGGGCTGTAGTTTGTCTCGAATGGTAGAAAAAGTTGGAAGCGTTTGTTTCCATGACACCATCCTTTGGTGATTTATAATGTTTGAGGATTTTTAGTTGGTATTTCACTCAAAAAGTTGCTTTTTTTTTTTTTGTAAAAACATTTTTGGCTGCAATAATTTAAAAACTACATTTTTTTCATAAGTTTCCATTTTTTTAAAGAATTTGTATAAGCATTCACTTTATTTTACCACTTATTCATGATATTAATGTAATGCTGTAGATCTATTATGGTAAAGTTGGAACAAAAAGTGACAATGTAAAAAAATTAAATGTTGGGAAAAATAGGGGGGGGGAAGCTAGCAATTGAAAATAATTTATAATTGACTTCAGAGTCATATTATAGTAGTGAAAAAATATAAGCAAAATTAAATTCTATGCATCTGTATGCAGTAAAAGTTTCATTTCATTAGCTTAATAGCCCTTGAGAAAATGGAAACTGAAGTTGCTAAATGTAACATTACAAGGATAGGCCTTTGATACTTCCCTTAATTCCAACATCCAGTGGCACAGATGGCATAACATTTTTATCCTTTACATAACCCCATAAAAATAGTCGTACAGAGTGAATGAGGACGAGAGAATGGTATGCTTTGCTCACTGTTTTGGGTGGATGGAGTGATCTGCTCATATCGTCCACATCTAGATCTCGAAATTTCAAAATAGTTTGTAAATAAATCTCTATTTTAATTACTCCAATTTCAATTATTGTTTGTTTTTCTTTAGAATGTATTGGGTTTAAACAGCATAAGCTGCAGAATTAATTAATACCACAACGTTGACCTTTCAACAAGACGAGGCGCCTCCTCATTTTTATCGCAGTTTTGGTGTTTTCTGAATCCGACGAGGTAAGGAAAGAAATTATATTTGTAGAACTTACCAAGAACCTTAAAAACAACATAACCTAGGTTTTTGGACTAAAATATGCTTTGAAACCAGAGGCCAATGTTAGTTATGTATCATACTTTAATTGTACTAATTATTTGATGGCAAAATGAACGCTAAAGGGGAAAGTTTACTAAATTGAAACTAATATAATAATTGAGTTAGTGATAGGGCATTCTGGATTCCTTTAAGAGTCTCTCTCTGTATGTTCCAATATAGTTCTTGAATGAATTGACTAGTAATTTTTTTAAAAAATGTTCGTTCATTAGCTAACTTAGTTTTTAACTATATTGTTCTTCATTTTTCACCTCTCTTTTTATTAAAGTATTTTGTTTTGCAAATATGTTTGCATCTGAACTTCTTGGTGCCTGAGGAAAAGTAATACTTTAAGATAAAACAAGATTTAGAATATAGGCATAATAAGGGGTCATTCAAATATAAACCAAATTTTTAAAAAATCGTTATTCTGATTTTAGAAAGTGGTCAGAAAATAAGAGTCCAATATTATCTAAACAGATTTGTGATTGTCACGAGAAAACATTAAAACAAAGTGAATAAAATCGCTAAAACTTTAAGTGTTCTGCGTGGATGTCGACAGAACTGGTTTTTTTCTTTGTTTGTTCTCTTTGTAAATTTTTCAAGCTACATTCCTGCATTTCCTACTGTTAGCTACAAAGTGACGAAGACAAGTTAAAAGGGAAGTAATTTATTCCTGACGATATATCTACTTGAAATATTGAGCATTCCGCTCTCGGTCTGCTCCAGTTATTTTAATGCGAACACTTATGCATAATTCTGCCTCGAATTATGTCCTTTCCCGTTTTTATGATGCCTGCATCTCAGCTTAGCAAGTCCATGCTTCTTAATGCTGGTTAACATTAAAACTTGGCAGGCACATTTTGAAGGGTGAAGGGATTAAAAAAAATGTGGCGAACCCTTTTCTCTTTCAACTGTTCAAAATAATGCAAGAACGCCAGGCCGCTTTTAGCGTAGCCGCTATTAAAATTTTCATCTCTTCTTGATTTTTTACTTTTATGGCAAGGGTTATCTCTTCCTTTAAACGCTTGAAAACGCATATGAAATATATTATGGCATGGGTGACTAGAAGTTTTATGAGGTCTTAAAGCTGATAAAAAATGATGGGCACATATTGGAAATCTAAGAACTAGAAGTAATTTAGAAGAGTATATTACAAAGGTAGATAAAGCGATTTCATCTCGTCCTCACAGTGCTGTGAAGCACGTGGGTTAATGTCATAATGAAAGTCAATATCTCAAACTCTTTGACTGTAACAGTATGAAAGGTAATCTCAACTTATACAGGTGGGGGTAATTACCACTAAAACACATTCTTGCAGTTAGTATTTGGATCTGTTAGTGCATTCAAGATAAAATAGCGTGTTATTTTGTTATTTTGTCATTATTTACATATTTATATTCATTTTTGTTATCTTATGCTATGCCAAATATATGTGATATTTATTAGACCTTTTTTTACCAACTTAAATTATAAATTTGGAGTTTAAGTTTGCGTATTTTAATTTTTCAGAACTACAGTTGTCTTTATTGTTTTTGTTATTTATATTTTTTTACTGTTTATAACGGGTCATCAACAAGTTACTCCGCACTCGGGTGATATGCACCCCACAGGAGGAGTACTACAAAGGTAGATAAAACGATTTCATCTCGTCCTCACAGTACTGTGAAGCAGTGGGTTAATGTCATAATGAAAGTCAATATCTGCAAACTCTATGACTGCAATTTCTCAAGAAACAGTTATCTCAACTTACACAGGTGGGGGTAATTACCACTAATATACATTCTTGCAATTCGTAGTTGGCTCTGTTAGTGCAAATAAGATAAAGTAGCGTGTTTTTTTTTTGTTTAATTTGTCATTATTTACATATGTATGTTTATTTTAGTTATCTTATGCTATGCAAAATATATGTGATGCTTATTGTATATTTTTTTACCAACTTAAATTATAAATTAAGTTTGGGTGTTCCAAGATGAACTGAATCCCACAAAAGTTGTTTGTTCACGAAGCACTTCCAAGAAAATGATCGTTTGTTTCTTCGGTTGTACTGGACATGTCGCAACCATTCCTTTAAAGGATCGAAGAACATGTATGCTGAACGATGAGCAACAAATTTTTTCAAGAAGTCATCGATGAAATCATGAAAAACAATGGAAAACATCGCATTATTCTTTATCATGACAATGCCATCTCTCACACAGCACATTAAACAATTGATTATTTGAAGGATAAAAACATCAAATTAATGTCTCATTGCCCGTATTCACCTGATTTATCACCTAGTGAATTCTTTTTGTTCCCGAATGTGAGTGCGTGGAGAGCGATTTTCATCATCTCAAGAAATACGTATAAAAACCACGTTTTTGAGATACCAAAAAATGTTTCGAAAAATGGTTTGAACGAATGAAAATAAGTATAAATATTTAAGGCGATTATTTTGAAAAACAATAAAATAGTTTATTTGCTTCTTTCCTAGTTTTTGTAACAACTTAAAATGTAACCCTCGTATTTGTACCTTTTGTGGAATATTTCAAAAACTACTGGGCTGTTTGAGTCTTGCACTGAAAAGTTTGTTTAATGAGACGCATTAGGTTGTCTTCACGTAAAACTTCCACCGCAGAGGAAACATTTGCCCTTTCTTTCAACACCGCTGTAACAGTGGTATGTTATTTTAACAGACGTGGATTTACTTAAGAAGCATGCATTTGCTCTGTCTCCGCCAGTGGCACCTGTACATGAAGGAAATAAAGCAAACAAAAGAAACGCTATGTTTGAAGAGGAGGGCTTTAAAAAGTACTTAGCTCCCACCTAACCTTGAAAAAAGGACGTTGAAGAATTTGTTTTTAAGTAAGTTTTCTCTTTACTTAACTACGAAACATATTATGAAACTCAGACACCGACCCACATGGCTTGTTTAAACATTGCCACACATTGGGTGGCTCTGACCAACAGCATCTGCTTTCCAGCAACCACGGGAAAGTCGTTATACGTTTGAGAAGTATTTTAGAGAAACATTACAATATGTGTTTATATTAAAAATATTTTTTCAGGCACTGTATCTTGAGGGAATTGAAACAGAATTCAACATTTATTGCTAGGGAAAATATCTAATTTGAAATGTTTTTTTACAAATATTCAGTAATTTAATTAAATAAAATGAATTACAGAATGATTTATATAGGACTAACATACTTCTTTCTTAGCCTACTGGAGTAATTAAATGTTGTGATCAAGAATACTCGTCCTGATTTGGTGAAGAAAAATGTTCTGTTCCGTCACGATAGCGCGCCAGCGCACAATTACAGTTGTGTACTCAAAAATATTGCCCTTAAGGTATGAAACCCTTCCTCATCCCCCTACTCTCCCGATTTGGCTCCCTGGGACTACTTCCTATTCCTCAACATGAAGAAACATGCACAAATTGGAAAATCGCTGAAATATGCGATTAGATTTGAAAGGGAATTATTTTGAGAAATAAAAGTATTTTTTCAAAAAAGTTTCACTTTTTTTTTTTGCTCGAAAAGCCCTCAGAAACTCGAAGAAACTATTACTTGACATTAGAAAAATGTATGTAACAGCTGATAGTTTACATTTTATAAAGGAGTGCATCATGGGGCAGAAATTTGGGAATGGTAAAAAACTGAGAACATATTTACTGAGACATTTTGGGACTGCGGAGGGAAATCATCGAATTTGAGGCCTACAGCGAGGCCAGAGTAATAAGGTACTGACTGCCAATTATTCATGGGAACCAAATTTTAATAATTAGAGTTATTGTGCTCGAAGAAAAGCAAGAGATAGAAGAAACATGAAATGGGCATCCAAATTAAGACAGGGACTGGAAACAATAGGGGTGGGCTCCATTTGGATAGCGAGTCAGCGGAGTTGAAAGAGCGCATGGAGAAAAGTTAAGAACAGCTTGAGGAAGATGGATAGGCAGCACACAGTAGCGCAATATAGAGTGAAGATTTTGCTGGAAGTACCACCTGAACGGAGGGCGAAGCAGCACATCAAAACAGGAGCCAAACACACTGGACAGGGACTCGCATGGCGGATAATTAAGACCACTGACTACAATACGCGGAGAGAGAATCATGGATATATCTACTGGCTGAATAAGAATATACAACCCTCCTTTACGGGATCGAATAGTGGCAAGGAACGGGGGGAGAAATTGGATTAAATGTGTGATGTAAATGAGGCAGCACAGGTCTGTAAAGGCTGATAATCGGGGATGGGTGCAGCTTGTTTGTGTCATTCCTAACGAGATTTCTTTTATTTTTTGTATATATATATTTTAATTGTTTAAACATCATGTATTTGTTCATTTTATTTTATTTAATTTTATTATTTAATATATGTTTGGTTTATAATTTATTGTGAAATGTCTAATCTAGTATCTTGTGCGCCTGTAAGTTTTACTGAATTGGTACCATTGATAAAATACACTGCTACTACTATAAATTTTACATACAAATGTAACAGGGATACAAAATGGATTAATTTATATTTGACTAATTTCCCTATCAAAAAGAAAAATTACCAAAAAATGTGTCATTATTATTTTGACGTTTCATCGAGAAACACTTTTATAAAAAATTATTACGTTAAATTACATTAGTAACGCGTGGGTCTTAGTAATTCCCTTGTGTCCTCGTATTCGAGAGCTTTGTCTATGTGATAGGTATTGACATACAAGTACTCTACTTCTAAGTATGAAATGTTATTTTTTTTCTATACTCGTTAACCCTGGAGCACAAATCTGCAAATATATTTGTCTTAGTAATTTCCAGATTTGCTATATTTTAACTATTGGTTGTCTTTATGTAGAAATTGTTCAAGTATGCATGCATATAATCTAATAATAAATTAGTGACTATATTTTACAAGTAATTATGTTCGGAAAAATATGAGCTTTAAAATGAGATAATGTTGAATTTTCTGTTTAAGGGGATCGAGTGAAAGTTCTTGTATGTTTTTATTGAAAATGTTTTAAAATGCAGCATTTATGGAGAATTTTTTTTAATACTTTAGAATGTCATACTTCACAAAAATATTCATCTTTATATGTTATAGTAGAATAAAAAATATAAAAAAAAATTTAGAAAGTGCCGTAAATTATTCTGATTTTCCATCCTATTTCACCCAATTGTTTCTATGTATCTAACAAGAAATAGAAGCATAACAATGGAGGTGAAGAAAGGTGTGCAAGGCGAGTGAAAGTAGCATAAAGAGATGAAAAAAAAAAAACACCTTTGAGATAGTATTAATCTGAAGTAATTGCACCGAGAAAGTGTAGTTCTGTAAATGTTTAGAGTAGCAGGTTTTTGCTGGTTTCGGCTGAAGTTTAACGGCCTTTTCTTAAGCAGAAGTCAAGGTTAGCGTATTATTGCTTTTGTTGTGACCATCGCTGTCCTCTACTGCTGGTCTTCGCCTCTAAGACATCCATCAATCACATGAACTCTTTTATTTGTACCAGATTTAGAGATATTTTCTCTTTACTTCTTCCAGGCAAGATAAGATTTAATGAGAGTTGTTCTCTATAAAAACGCATTCAGTTGAGAAACTCTGTTCACGGGATCAAGTGCACTCAAAATATCGTGTTTTGAACCGTAAAGCTATCGTAAGCTGGAAGCGTAATTGTACTCAGCGGTTGGTATGACTTCTTTGTAAAAGTACTGTAGTTAGTTTTACATAGAAAATTCATTATTACTAATTTAGTAGTATGTCTAATAACAAAATCTAATTTTAATTGCTAACTATATCATGCTAATCCACCAAAATTAACTTTCGCTGTAAGCTATAAGTTTCAAAATCTAAAATAAGCGATAAAAACTGTCAAATTCGCAAGAATTAATGATAGCAGTTTAACGGTGACCTTGAAAATGTTCCTTAAAGAGGAAGGTACAATGCGATCAGTGATGATTTACACCGTGGCGCGGGGATTTTCCTTATGAGTGAGCCCCCACTCGTTTGTCACTTACTGACCTTGCTGACTGACGTCGTAGCGCAGCAGTTCCCGTGTGTGTGTTGTGTTATTCGTTTTTTAATTCGTATACCTAAAAGAATTTACACCATGGTGTATTTCTATGTAGCATTCATAACTCAGTGGTGAAAGAATCTAGGATCAAATTTTCTTAGTATACAGTTGATTTTATTTCTTATGTGAGTACTACGCTAACCCCGAAATAATCGATAGGGAGCCTTATCATACATTTTTTCAACAGGACTCTGCTACTGTTCACACTGCTAATAATTCCATAATAGCAATCAGCAATGTGTTTCCATAAAAGAGAGTTATTAGTAGGGATTGTGGCCCTCTCGGTTCCTCGATTTAACAGCCTGCGAATATTATATCTGAGGTAGCTTAAAATATGCCGTGTACAAGATGAACCGCACACCCTACAAAATTCAAAGATAATATTCTTCCGGATTCCTAAAAATGAAGTACAGCGAGTGATGAATAATTTTCTAAAGAGATGGCAAAAATGTGTGGAGAATGAAGGGGGGCAGTTTCAACGCCTCATTTGTCAGTTTAAATTGTAATGAGCCTCTAAAATTGGTTTCATGTACTGTATTAATTTGTTTCATCGTTTTACCTTCCCGCTTATCACCGAGACACAGTTGGCCGGTTAACCGGCTAACCAGCGGGGCGCTCGCCCATAGGCAAAACGCTCCGGGGGAAAACAAAACTGATCTCTTGGTATTTGTTTAGCTGTCAGTTTTGGAGACAATAACAAAATTTCACAGTTCTTAATACTACACATACATATTTGAATATCGATATTTCGATACTCTATAATTTCATATTTTTTATCAAATATAATACGTTTCTCATTTTGTAATTTTGAGAGTATGAACGTACAGTAAGGTTATTTGAGTTACAGGCGTCAATGCAGCCTCGCAATTGAAAAAAAAAAAAAAAACAGAGTTAGAGCAAAGCTAGTATATTTTTACTATAAAATAATATTGTCTTTAAAACTGATGATGATAATAATAATTAGCACTAATCAGTGTTATAAAGAGATGTTGTAAATCACTAATCTCAGCGGGAATGCATTACCGGCATGCATAGAAATTCCTCATTTTATCTCATTTTTCTTCTGTAAGAACACAGCAGTTCGAAACACATTTCTTGTTATTGAGAGATTCTGTGTTTCATAGTGGAAGAACAGTTTCCCTATCTGGAACACGATTTCCAGGTATTTTCTTACGAATTACCTTAACACTTCTCTGCAAGAATCTGTGAAAGCAGACATATATAAAACATAAAACCAGTATTTACGATTATGTAGTGGCATACAAACGAAGAACAATTGACACACAATTTACACACAATATAAAGATCGGGTAACACAGGATCATACAATCACTCGCTCACAAGGCTCCCTCGAACTCACTTCAAGCTGCTACCTCCATATGCATTACAGGCAACGAGGTGCCTTAGTCAACTGAGTTAACGGGACGACCAATACTGAAGGTTACTGAGCCTGTATGCAATAATGACGTAATGTAATGATATTCAAGTATAGTAGAAAGTATTTATATCCGTTCCCTAAATTCATCTTACAATTGTTGCTACTTTTTTCTGTCGAAAGATTTATCGACTTTTGAAAAATTTCAAATCTGGAGACAAAACCCAAATAGTGAGGAAAGGGTAAAGAATCCTAGTCGTATTTATGTCTTTAGTGTAACAAGAAAAACTGAATGCAATGTAAAAAAGAACGTGTTTAAGTAATTGCTTCTATTTATTATAATTACTTCTTTTTTTTTTTTTTTTAATCTGGCATTTAAAATCAAGTAATGTCAAGTTAAAATGAATGTGTTAAAGACACAGAAACCAAAAAGCTTTGAATACGAATATGAAAGCTTAATGAATGCCATATTAAATTACATATATAGGCGGAATACCAACACGGCAGTGTCAAAAAGCACTAAACCGTTACCACTCTATTCCTTCGGGATATATTTCTTTTTTAATATGTTTTAAAACTTAAACAAATTACTAGAGAAGAGACTGTGAAACAGTAATGGCTACATAGTCATACATATGCTAATTATGAGAAAACTTGTAGTTATTTCAACATCAACATAGGTTTCGCGTGGTATGGGCGATTCAGAGGTAGAAGAACGATCTTGGAAGTTGAAAAAGTCCTAGAAATTGTTCAGGAGGACCGCAGAAGAGCTTCTTCCTTTTCCAGGAGATTGATTGATATTATTTATGGACACTCTTTAACATCTGAGGTCATCAGCGTCCCATTCAACTCAGGGCGCGAAATGGCCGACAAATTTTGCTCAGAGGCCTCTCTTTCAGGCTTGAGGTTCTTTATCGTGCCGTAAATGTACGACACGGGACCCACAGCTTTACTTTCCTTCCGAAGGAAGCCATACTTAGGATTTTTACGCCCGAAAAAATCCATCGGTCCTGGCCGGGTTCGAACCCGGGATTTTGGGTTTAGGGGACAAGTATGCTAACCACTACACTACCAGGACCGACTTCCAGGAGATGAAGACCCATTTCAAACATCGCCGTTTCAACACCATTGACGAGATACAGCGTGAATTGCAGAAGGCACTACACTCATTCATAAACTTGACTTTGAGACCGCATTTCAAAAGAGATAAAAATGCTGGGAAGTTGTATTGCTCTCTTTCCAAGGAGATGGTGTTCAAAAGTAGGTAAATGAAATATTTTCTTTATAACAGAACCAGTTCGGGATGTTTTTACCGAGTTATTTGTCACATCGCGACTGCAGATCCAGTCCCCTACAGCTAATAACTGCAAATACAAGCATCGGGCGCAGAAATTGTTTTTACTCATAAAAATGCATTAAGTAACAGCTAAAGGCAATTTAGAGGAAAGGCAAACGCGACTTCCTTGAGAACAGCCCTAGGGCAGTAGCAGGTATTTGCCAAAGATTGATGTAACCTTAAGTTATGCGGAATTTCATATTGATCCTTAAACGATAGAAATGGCCTACTGAAATGAGTGTTACTTTTTGTTTGCATTGTATAGATTTCTTAGTTCATTAAACATCACGTCATATTTGAATTAATAAACGTATTGACAACACACTTTAGATTCTCTGCCTACATCTCTATGGATGAGGTAGCGTAGTTAAGAAATGAAACAAAGATAAATGCTAAATCCAGATTTGATAATCATTCTTGTACTTTTCGTAAAGAGTACAAATGGAATTAATGTGAAAATGGAGATTGCCTTTTTAATCTTAGCTTTAGAAGAAAAGGAGAAAGAAATTTTAACTCCTTTTACAGCACCGAAACCTATTTGCAGGGAAAACTGGACATAAAAGGCGGTGCAAAGCGGGAAATGAGCTTAAACAGTTATTCGTTTTATGTGTTCGTACTTCCCTCTTCACTTTCCAAATGCCTGAATTCCCTTTTTGGCACTTTTGCTGTATGCGCGCAGTCTTTGGTAAGCTCGTTTGCAGACGACTGCTATGTGATTAGTTAATTTGTTTCTTTCCGGGCTTTCTCTGCTGCCTCGTCGTCATCTTTTGTCTACTATTTTGCCACTTACTTATTTCTCACCAAGAGAAGAGAACGGACGTGTGTGTGTGACGTTTCATATAAATTTCTCCCCCCTGAAAGTGCTGAGGCGTCTGCTTTTATGTTCGTTTCACAAACAGCATTAGGATTTGCAGCATTCATTATCCACAAAACAGAGCTGGCGGCTCGTTTCCTTTTATAAAAATACCTAAGTAATTAAAACCAAATTGAGTACTTCCTCCCCAAACGAGTTATCTTTTTTCTAACTATGAGTATTTTACATGCTTTCTGCAGCACTCTGTCTGATGAATTAAGTACCTAACTTTCAGACGTAAATGTTTTCAAATGCGTTCAAAATTAATATATAGAAAAAGAATTTATATTTATTTTATGAGATTTTATCTCTCTATATAAAAGACTTCGATATGCTATAGGACTACAGGAATTTAGCTATAAACCTTGTCCGCTCACGCGCTGTTTTACGTCTCGGATACTAACCATACTACATGCCCGATTCAAAAATTTTGCAAGTGTCACTTTAAAGTCAAAGCTAAAGACTGAATTCGAAAAACTTATACTCACAACCCTTCAAAGTACTCTCCGTCTCTCTCCACACACCGTTGTAGACCATTTGTCTAAAGCCCTACGGTACTCGGACTGAGATATTGCCAACAAAGTTGAATTTATTGCTTGATCGAGGTCCTGCAATGCAAGATTTCACTCGAGGAAACAACCAGAAGTCGCACGGTGCAAGGTGGAAGATGAAGCAACTGGACTTGGTCAATGTCCAGTTTCCTCAAATTTGCAGCTGTAAGGAGACGCATTGTCGTGCAAAAGCAACAACCTGTTCCTGTCTTTGGATGCCACCTCCTGAGCTCATCAAATAAAGGATCCAAAATATAAGTGTCATAGTATTTTACATTTATTTTCATTCCTTCAGCATACTGTTAACCACTAATAGTCTCCATAGTTGAAGAAAACAGTGAAAATTCGCTTTCGAGAACGAAAATCATGTTGAAGAACAGCTGGTCATGGGTCATTTTCATTTACCCACACGCGGTTCTGAGCTTTATTTGGGGATAATATAGTAATAAAACCAACTTTCATCACCAGTCATCATCATTGTCAAAATCCAGGACAATTTGATGGAAACATGCTCTTTGGACATTTCTTCTCGTCTCCTCTTCTTTGTTAGAGAATGTGGCACAATATTTTGTGTAGATTTTTCGCAGTTTTAAATATTCATGGAATACACTGGCAACACTCATACCCGCTTCTATATTTAGCAGTTCAGGAGTAATACGTTGATTTTCCTCCACCAAATTCCTCACTCTTTTGACTTGTTCTTTCGTTCACAGCTTCCCGAGGCCGGCCAGAGCGAGGATCATCTTTGAAAGTTTCTCGTCCTTCTTCAAATGATCGAATCCTTCTTGCAATGATATTAAATGAACATTGTTGATCACCATGAACAGCTACCAAGTCCACTTGGATATTTTTCACCCTTACACTTAGCTTATAGCGTGTGAAAAAGTAGAATCTAAAGTTTTCTTTAGACATTTTCATGATTTTATATAATCTATTGACACAGTACTGAACTCAACAAACTGTTAAACAGTAAATAAGCAAATTTAAACTTACACTTATGGATATTCGATAGCTTAAGGTCTATTGTTGCCTACTGCGTTAGTTACATTTTTATAGACATTATTATCTAACAATGGATAGACTGGTTGCAAAATTTGTTCACGGTATTAACGAAGAATAACGGCCTTTAAAATAGTAAAAATGTACCACATTACACATTTAACTCACCCCTGACCATCATGGAGTGAGGGTACACATCGTAAATGCACATATGATCTTTATTTATTACGAAACAACATAGAGAAAATTAAACGCAACAGCCCTTTTTAAATGTCCGTTTTCAAGTATGTTAGGGAAATTCTTTTTCTTATTTTATTCAAATGGTATATAAACATTTTTATTGTGAAGAAACAAATATTGGCGCCTCTAGAGCCATTTTTAAATTTTGAGTTTCACTTACATCCTCGTTCCTAATTTCCCTGATTTTCACAAAATATTTTTCTTATTATATTTAATTTTACACACGGAATTTTGTTACGAAAAAAAATATTCATGCCGCTAGAGTCATTTTTAAATTTTGTGGGATGAAGGGAAACCCTCCCCCCTCAGTCCGATTTTATTAATTTTCAGAAAATAATTTTAGTGTTTTATTTCAATAGTATGTAAGAGTTTTCTTTGAAAAAATCCAAATTCCGGCCCCTAGAGCGATTTTAAAATTTCGCCTTAACCCCCATTTGTTTTTCAGGCATACTCCTAGTAGCTTGATTGCCATAATTTTCGATAACTATTTTTATCAATTTATATTAAAGAAACCTACAAAGTTCGTCGAGGAAAAAAAAAAACAAACAAACAAACAAAAAGCTGCGGCCGAAAGAGCGATTTTTCAATTTTTTAAAAAAAAAGTTTGCATTAGGTTAACCCCAACCCCCGGTGTTTTTTTGCTGGTTAACGAATTCGACAAATCGTTTGTTAATTGACGGTTATATGCTTAGTTTCGTTGAGAAAAACAAAAATTGCGACTGCAAAAGAATATATATATATATATATATATATATATATATATATATAAATTACACAGTAATTATGATAACAGAAAAAGATAAAACACAAAGAAAAAGTCACACTTGAGATCGCTATATTTCGGACTCCACTAGTTAATTTATTACACATTACATTGTTGCTAGTGTTGCTTTATTTTTATTTTTCTTATATTATATATACAGTAAATGTAGGTGTCTACTGGGTACGAACGTGCAGGTTTGTATAGATTATTGAAAAAGTTTGCCAAGGAAACAACAGCAATAGCCTTACTTCCTTCGAAATTCGCCAAAATATAGTTATGAATAGTTATAGCTTAAAATATTACGTAACACAAGATAAGTTAAAAATATATATTTTATTTGCGCGTAAAACCATCTGACGTTCTAAAATATACTGTTTGGTTTACTATTTCTTTTTAATCCGCATTAGTAAAATTATTTTTATATGAAATGAAATATTTTGTGAGAAGTGAAGTGAAATGCGAAGTCATAATTTAAAAGTAAAACAATATCTGAAATTCTTACTCGTTTCTCTCATGTAATATTCAATATTTGAGTCCTTGAGTTTCCATAAATACACCATAAATCATTTTAAGATTAATAAATCTTTCCTGTTCAATGATAGTTGCTTCTTAGGCACCCTACCATATTTTCTCCCCTAGGCGTTTGGATTTTTTTTTTTTTCTCCAAACTGGAATAGTCATAACAGGGTATACGGTGGGAATCTTCCATCAACAGTTTCACGATTAAAGAGTGGTTGGCGCCCCTATTGCTATGAACCCCGCGGGTAGAAAGGTTTCTTCTCGGGGCGAGGGATGCTGCTTAGCTACCTAGGGGAAGGAAATCCTCGATAACGATATTAGCTCTCCAAGATGGCCGCTAGCGTCGAGTAGATTCCTAACAGTGAACATCACAGCAACAGAGTGGTCATGAAGCTGATTATTAAAAACATTCTTCTCTTAATTGCATCGATTAATTTGATGTTAAATTTTTTATTTCAATTTATTTTATCCTGTTTCTCTGCTTATTCCAGTAATTGATGTATTTAGATGTTGATTGCCAATCTTCACTGTTTTTATTCTTGCAAGACATACTGAGGAGGCAAAAAAAAAAAAAAAAAAATGTATACACACTTTCACAGTAAATTATTTATTTCATATATTTCAAAGTTGGACCGAAAAACAACATTAATGTGTAGTATGATGTTCTGTAAACAGACATGACTCACATAAATTATGATAGCCTTGCTATGTGACAGGTAAATCAACAATGAACAACTGAAGCCAAGATTATCGTATGATGTTCTGTAAACAGACATGACTCACATTACGATGCTACCGTTGCTACAACAAAATGGAGACAAGATTATCGTTTGAACAACGGAAAACAATTTTGAAGTGGTATTGGAAAACCGAGAATGTTGTTGAAGTTCAGAGGTAATGGAGAAGTGTGTACAGAACAGAACCGCCAACGCGAGTAACAATTGCATGCATTCGAAACAAATTTGAGACTCATGATACCGTATACGGTAGAAAACCAGCTACACTGGCAGCACTTCGGGAAGAAATTGAAACAGCATGTGCTGCAATCGCTGAGGACACTTTCGCAAACGTTGCTCAATCAGTAGTTCAACGTACTCAGAAGTGTATCGACGCCGATGGTGGGTATTTTGTGCAACTGTTGTAACTGTAAAAGTCTAAGATGATTAGTGTTCATCATTTTTTGTTTGTGTGAATTCAGTTTTGTTATGTAAACGAGGTTGCTTCTTTGCTTGAAGCGTGTACACATTTTTTTGCACCCTTTGTGTACAATACCATATTCTTAAATCTCTTGTATTCGGTGCACATTAAATTTTTCAAAAATTACCCTTCAAATTTTTACTATTTAATATAAATTTAATAAAGTAGTCCCCGTTGGATGCCAATTTTCACAAGTTCTTCAGAATCGCTTAGGCGGCCTTCACCATCATCTCTGAAGAATAAATTACTCCACGAAGGTATCTTCAACTTTGGAAAAAGAAGAAAAAAAAATATATAGAAAGAAAAATAAAAAAAAAAAAAACCACACAGGCGTAATCTAAAATTATAGGGAGGGGATTTTTGTGAGATATGCAATAACACATTCGCTTTATCGTAGTGCAGCATCCAGTTTGTTGCCTTTGGAATGTGATGTGATCTTGTAGAGTTTTCAGGAATTATGAATAGTAGTTGTGTGCCAAATATGACATGTTGGTGAACCATTCTTTGAATATCGAAACATGAGATGTTCAAAACTTTTCCAGCAGGAGCAACCAATTTTGTTTTTATTGGTGTTTGTTATGTTCGAGTTTTCCGCGCAGAGTTTTGTTTGATCTCAGAATCTTAATAATGTAACCAAGTTTCATCAGTAGTAATACCTTTGAAAAAAAAAAACTCTGCATCTGTCTGTAACATCATCTTCAACTGCATACACACCTGCAAGCTAATATTCCTTTGTTCAGAAAACAGCAGTCTTGGAACCCACCGAGCACAAACACGTCTCATGTGCAACATTCAATTACCAATGTGTAGGTGGCACCCAGTAGTTTTTAGAATTTATGAAAGTATTCTTTATGTAATTGGACGATCCTCTCTCACAATGACAACAGTGTTGTTAACGCTTTCTTTCGTTGGAGCAAAAATGGAGAACCGTGTCAACCTTTCTTTGAATTTGAATACCTTCCGTCTTTAAATTTCGGAGCAGCATATTGTTCGTCGCATGTCATTAATTAAATGTATGTTAAATAGCCAGTTATTCAAACAGGAAAATTTTGAAATGAAAGCCCTGTACAATTTACAATAATTTTAAAAGATAAAATTATAAAATTAACATTTTCATTACAACTAAGTTTTAAGGGGGAAAGGGGTCACTAATTAAAAAAACACGATACCTATGAGCCAATCAGAAGTCTCAGGAACAGGATGTCATATTATTCTGTTGCAGGACAAAGTGATTCTTCCACAAATCTAGTTGCACGGTAGCAAACGGCTCTGTGTTAAATAATTTTTATAATTAAGCTCATTGTCATTATCAACAAGTGGCAATAGAAGTCGGCCAAATAAACACATCGAATATAAAATACACAAAAAATGTTACAAGATTATCCTCTTACAACCCATGCGATATATTTAGAATTCTCTACTCTATAAGCATTGCTGGGCCATTATTTTTCCGGAACACTGCTTATAAGAGGATATTCACAGAGTTTGTGGAGTACTTAAGGATGTAGGGCCAACCCATGAATATTTCAGCAAGTTGGGGCGACCTGCCATACATCAAATTAATCAACACACATTATCTCCAGTAAATATGACAAAATCATTGGCGATCGCCCGATCACAACCTGCTTCAATTTCTTCTTACAGAGCTATCTCATAAAAAGAGTGTCATGTACATGCCACACGCAGCAACAGCTCTAAGACAAAATCACGCAACAAATTGATAGTGTGACTTTGGAAGGCTCGTGTCCAAATGCATCTAGCGGTTGAGGCAGTCACTTCCAGCACCACTATTATATGCAGCTGTATCACTTAAGCCAAAGAAGACTCCTTCAGCTTTTACTACTCTAACTTCATATATTTGTTAGTTATTCGCGAAATATTCTGTTGGATTTTATAAGGATCACTCTATATTATTCAAAGCGTTTTAAGTAAAGTGATTCAAGCCAACTTAAAATATGCCTAAATAAGGATCTAATTATAAGAATACAGATTACTATAGTTACGCAAATCTATTGCGCCATCGAATGTAATGCGCACCCCAAATTTGAAATTTAAAATCATAAAAAAAGATTTTGGCACATTGTTGTGCGAGTCTTAGAGCTAAGCTCGTCCGCTTCATATTGTTTATTGATTATTGTTACAACTTGGAGCACGTAGGACAAAATCATCACTCATGCTCTTGCTAGTATAGTTGGCATAGTCAAAGAAGAAAAAGTTATTCCTTATGGTGTCACTTGTCACAGGTTGCCCGTTCTTCCTCCTTTCATGTACGCATTGCAAAACCTTTTCTTCAATGTCAGGATGTCTTCCTTTGCAAGTACCAGTGAATTTCTTCCTACTAGCTTTAGTTGCAAATAATGTCCATTTCTGTAGTCGCCATAAGTCAACATTGCTCTCAGCTGCATTGAATTCCCTTCCTGTGTTTCTGTTAACATTTTTTTTTTCAGTATAAAGAATTACTTTACGCTTGAAAGTAACATGATAAGACGTTCTTCTCTGTCTGTCCTCCATTTCGTGACTATCTATTATTTAAACATTCTATGCAATAACAGACCAACAATAAATGTAACGAAGACGAGGTTTTTCCCAGGTTTTCCTCAATCCTCATAAATGGCAAATGCCGGGGAGGTACCCTAAACTAGGCCTGAAATGCTTCCTGTCTTTAAATGAATTCTTTCCCAGTATATCGTTTCATCTTATCATCATCAGCGTGTACCGCCCGTGGTGCCTCAGCAGTAAAAACGGGTTAAGCACTACTACAATAAATAAATTCTAATGAAGTTATCGGCGAACTGCGGAATGGATTTGCAATCTAATCTAATGCGCATCATAATTTTGAGTACTACATTTGGAAAAAAAAGATGCGCATTAGATTCGCGTAAATAAGCTATTATTGATATCTGAATACGTTTTTAAGCGATTAAGGTTCTATACATTTTGACTACGAGGTGTGTACTATTTATAGTCTCATGTTCTTTGAAGGGTTCCCCAGTTATTCTTCAAACTTTAATACAGATAAAGTCATACGAGCCGTCACTGTTGAGATTGACAGAACGTTTAATGTTTTAAGAACCCAGATGAACTTTCCCAGTCATCTCCGTCTAGAGATATATAATCAAAATTATTCCGCTCTCTTATTTCTGGGTTGTATCTCATTGTAATATGGTAGCAGCTGGTTATTCATGACTGGATGAAACATGTGGTATGTAGATGGAATATAAAATGAATTCACTCACATATACACGTCACGCTGATGGTCTGTTGATGTTTCCGCCTCGCTTTTTCACATTGACAAATGTTACAGAATCTGCGCATGTCATCTGTGCTGTGCGTGGGCACACGGTCTATTAAGGCTGAAGTTGTTATTATTCTTGCGCCAACTGTATTTTTAATCGCGTCAATTTGCTTCAGCGATGCCACACCTAGTGTCAGGTTGTGTAAACTGACTTGACTACTTTTTCGCAGTACTCTCCATTTGGTGGCGCCAGCTGCTTTCGTCACTACGAGCGTCCAGTGTTCGCATTATCGGAAGATTTACAGGCCTGGTCCAAATAACAATACTACGCCTACTCATAACTGCACACTGGGGTCTTTTCTGTTCGTGAAAGGGTGAAACGTGTAAAAATGCTGTCGAAGCGGTCTATTCTGAAAGCTTTATGCCTCGATGTACATTGTTATTAATACTTTATCACGGTGTTTGCTTGTTTTTCCAAAACTTGCAGATATTTCTCTTAAGTGTTGTTGTCAAACATCAGTTAAAAAGGCTACGAGATATTTCATTTGATTTTTAAACAAACAGTTATTATTATTATTATTATTATTATTATTATTATTATTATTATTATTATCATCATCATCATCATCATCATCATTATTTCGGAGTCTTGGTGAACAAGAGTTATATGGTTAACTGTAGCATTTGTGATAGCCCAGCAGAAAGAGGTTAAATGAAATTATTATGAATTAATGTAAGCACATATATACTAGAAGAGTCAAAAAGAAACCGAACATAATGCAGAAACTTTTATTACAGCGGAAATGAAACTTTTTGTGCAACACCTTGGACAATGATACTTCTGCATCGTCTGTAACACTTTACAAAAAGTCATGCAGTCCATTTTGGGTCACTTCCTGCAGATATATGAGCGCATAGATCTTCACCTCTTCAGCCAAAGCGCCTCTTGAGCAAGGTTTGACTTCTGGAAACAGGTGGAAAAAAGTTGGAGCAAGATCTGGGAAGAACAAGTATGTGAAATTCGCTCACATGAAGCCACCGGTTTGCTATAGTATTGTCGTGATGGAGCACCCAATTCTTTCCTTGTCATAAATGAGACCTTTATCGTCGCATTGTACCATAAATACGCCTAAGAATGATAATACAGTCTCCTGTCCTTATTGCCAGGACAAATTAAAAATGTACCTGGTTATGCGCTATGTTGATCACAATCGATCTACCACTACTCTTGCGCAGCCGCAGTATCATGTTTACTCCACGAAGACAATGCATAAAAGATGTCAAAATAGCATGGCGGAGCCAGGCAAATTCGGTTTCTTTTTGATTTCACTATTACATATTTTGCTAACGGAATTAGTAGAATATTTATACTCATATTTTTTAAGGAATAAATTAATGGTTATGTTTAAAACTGATGTTACGTTCTTAACATTTTGCAGAAGGTATTACCATTATATCATGCTTTCCATTTATAGCCGAGCCACAGATCGCGTATATGCATCACCCATGAGTAAGTAAGATCTTGAAGCTAGGAGGGTATATTATTATTTCATATAATGCGCTTATTAAATATGTCTCTAAATAATTCTAGCCTACTGGAAGTTTACTTTCGCAGTACCTATACATAAGGACGGTATTAAAAAGGATTTTAAAAATTACAGGCCGATTAGTCTCACATCTGTCTTATGTAAAGTTAGGAAACATCTGGTTGATCAATATATTCGTAGTGTCCTTAATTGTAAAGACTGGTGCTGCCACTGTCAACACTGTTTCAGGGGACAGTCCTTTAGGGAGAGACAAATTATTTCATTAGTTCAGAACCTAGCTGCTGAAGAGATGGATGTTGTAGGTAGGAATGATAGAAAGATAGAATTGATTTTTCGAAATGTTTTTTGATTTAGAACTGCATGATTTATTAGTAGATGTGTCTTCTTTATGCAACTATATCTGAACAACTGAACACAGAGGAGCGGAAGTTACTGCTGCAATTATTTACTTAACAGATAAGGTATGGCACCTGATAAGGATTTTGTGAAGGCGATAATATTTATCGGCGAGGCCGAAAACTTGTGCATCTACCCTCGCATCTACCAATAAGTCATGCAGTTCTAAATCAAGAAACATTTCGAAAAAATCAATTCTATCTTTCTATCATTCCACCTACAACATCCATCTCTTCAGCTAGGTTTTGAACTAATGAAATAATTTGCCTCTCGCAAAAGGACTCTCCCCTGAAACCGTGTTTCAGTGGCAGCACCAATCTTTGCAATTAGGACACTACGAATAAATTGATCAACCAGATGTTTCTTAACTTTACATAAGACAAATCAGTGTACACTGTATGTTATTTTTTTTTCTCAGTTGGTATTAGAAAATCGAACGGTAGCGATTGTAATAGTCGAGTTTTATCCATTTCTGTTCCACGGTTTCTGAATAGAATACATAAGTATAACATTTTATACAAGTGTTAATATTCTGTGCGCAAATTTCAAATATATATTGCTTTTATTGTTATTCTATTCATGAAACAGTTCTAAACCGGTATTTTGCTCTTCTCTATTGGCATTACTGACAATCGACATTCTTCTCTTGCAAGAATGCCTGAACAGATTAAGTACAAATATATAATTATTAAATTTTGTATGCCAAGTTAGGGGAATTATATTTAGATTCTTATTTTATTCGTGAAAGTCCTAATAAATATCTCTCCAGGGTTTGAGCTTTCCAGATAAATTCACGAACGTAGTGATAATTTACGGGTAATCTAAGACCCTCTCGTGATATTACTTTTGATAAATACTTTTATAAATATAATAAATTAAGTCAGTGTATTAAAAATTAAGATGACATCTATTTAATTAGTTTTATGTATTTAACTAGGTTGTCGTGTATCTAACTAGATTGTCATGTTTTTAGTTTAATGAAATGTATTTAATTAAGTTAACTGGTATGCAAATATGTATAAAACTAATTCGACATGTATTTAAATTGATTTATTTATTTAATTCTAGGTTGGCATGTATTTAATTAAGTTAACTGGTTTATTTTTTGAGTAATTTGCTGAAAATAATTCTTGAATTTTCATTATTCTTCGCTGTCACCAGGTGTATGCTCAACCGCAGTTACATACATATATGTTCTACACACTCCAGTTTTTTTATTATTATTTAACAGATTGCTAGGAACTGGTGCAGTTAATGCAGGCGTTCTGGTGAAACTTCTGAAACAATGCAACGACGATTTAAAGGGCACAGACCTATTGCTATACATATACTCTCATTGAAGGACAGTACTAAAACTTTTGGGTATTATACTAAATACCACAAAGAAGGAAATGGGGGGGACATGTTTCACTATAAGTTCCCTTAAGTACTATATCTACTTCAACATTATTCATCTGTTTTGGTATGTTGTTTTAATGTTCAAAAGTTTAGCAACAATCAATCGAGTTCCAGGCTATTTTATTTGCAACTGTGTTGTGAGTGTTCTGCGACTACGGAGATAATGAACAATGAGCAGCGCATTATCGTTAAATTTTCTGTGAAACTTCGCAAATTCTTTGCCAAGACCAACGAGATGATGAAAGAAACTTGTGGAGGCAATTGTTTAAGCGGAAATCAACAAGTAGTACTCGGGAAGGAGCCCGTACTTGATGACGAGTATCCCAGAATCCCATGGAAGTAAACTGGCGACGCTCAATTAATGAGATCGTCCTTGAAAATCGACGCCTGGCTACGAAAAATGTAACATTTCTGTGGGACCATATCATGAAACTCTTGACGGATGCATTAGTTGCAGCAAAGTTGTGTCCCTTCGGCTGCTGACACAAGAACAGAAAGACAACCTCGTCGCGATATATCAAGAGCTCAGGATCGCGATGAAGATGCAGTTTTTAGTAACAGAATAATCGCTAGTGATGAAACATGGGTCTATGGTTATGATGTTGAGACAAAAGTCCATTCATCATAATGAGATGAAAATCTTCAATTTGACTCCAAAAAACTCGTCAGGTTAGGTCAAATGTCAAAGTGTTGTTGATAGTTTTCTTGAAGGGCCAAACTGTGAATCGCTGGTATTACCAAGAAGTACTCGGACATCTCCGTGAAAACATTAGGAGGAGGCTTGGATTTGAACAGAGAATTCATGGAGTCTGCCCCAGAGCATTAGGTGAAAAAAAAGATGACTCTCCTTACTCTCCTGTCTTAGCACTTGCACTTTTTTATTTCCAAAGATGAAATCCACATTGAAAAGATGAAGATAATACTCAGTCGAAGGGATAAAACAAAATTCGCAGATAGAACTTAGGGCAATATTTAAAAACGTATATCACGGCTGTTTCAGAAGCTCAAAAGTCACTGGAGAGGACGAGATTACTTCGAGCTAAACGAAGGTTAGAAGGTTGCAGGTAAACCCATTTTTTTTTAAAAAAAATAATAATTTCGTTATTATCTTCAAAATTTGCAATTTTCCACTTTATTGAATGAAACATTTCTTAATATTTGTAAATTACTGAAAAATGACAGAAAACAAAGTATATAAACATTTGTTTTTTGTAAAAAATTCTGGCACGATTCAAAATTACGATTATATTGGAACAGTATATTGAATTGTGTAATTCTCCACTTCATTGAATGACATTAATGTTATAGATCGTTATAAACTTTGTTAATTATTAAAAAAACAAAAAACAGAAATAAATAACTACCTATTATTTTTAAAAAAATCTGGCATTATACAAGATGTTCGATGAATGAGAACAGAACATTTTCTCCATTTTATTGAATGGAACATTCTTTGTTGATTTTTATAAACTTTGCAAATTACAAACATTTAGAAAAAATAACCAGATTGGATAAATGTTTTTATAAAATAATTCTGGCGTAATACATGATACCCGATATTTACAAATATAATATCAAATTGTGCAATTCCGCATACTACTGAATGAAACATTTCTTTTGAATATTTATAAACTTTGTTATTGCTGAAGATTGGCAGAAAACATAGTAAATAAATATTTTTTTTGCAAAAATTCTCACATGATGCAAGATTTATAATTATATGGGAATAGAATATTCCAATTGTGTAATTCCCCACCTTACTGAATGCAGATTTTTTGGGAAGTTTTATCATCTTGAGAATTAATGAAATTGACAGAGAACAGAGTAGGTAAAACTTTATTTTTTTTTTTTTTAATTTTTGGCTGAACTGAAAATTTAAGATTATATGGAAATATATCTTCAAATTGTGCAATTTTCCAATTTATTACTATTCTTATAGATCGTTCGTTATAAACTTTGTTAATTACAAAAATTAGAAAATAAAACAGACTTAAATAACTATTTTTTGTAAAAAATTCTGACATGATAGAAGATATCCGATGTATGAGAACAGAATCTTTTCTGCATTTTATTAAATGAAACAATTCTTGTGGATTTTTATAAACTTTGTGATTGTTGAATGCTGGCAGAAAACAACCAAATAATTGTTATTTCCAAAATTTTTGACATGAAACAAGATTTCCAGCTATATAGGAACAGGCACTTCTCCACGTTACTAAGCGAGACGTTTCTTATGAATTTGTATCAACATAAGAATTACTGAAATTTGATAGAAAACAGAGTATATGAAACTTTTGTTTTTTGTAAAAAAATTCTGGCATGATTAAAACTTTCATATTGTATTGGAATAATATCGTCCTATTACGCAATTCTTGTGAATATTTAGAAACTCTGTTAGTTACAAAAAATTAAGTGAAAAAAAAAAACAATAAACTTCTGGCATTATACAAGATATTTGATATATGCAAACAGAAACTTCAATTGTGCAATTTTGCATTTATTGAACGAAACTTTTCTTGTGGACTGTTATAAACTTCGTCATCGCTAACATTTGCAGAAAACAAAGTAAATAATTTTATTTGTAAAATTTCTGGAATGATACACAATTTTTGTGAATTTTTATGAATTGAAAACTACTGAAAATTAGCATAAATGGGACACAATGTTCAAATTGTGCAGATCAGCAGGTTAGATGTAGATATCTTTAAGAACGAAATTAACGTGGTTCTCAAACGAATTGTGGACAATAGTAAATTTTATTACAACATTACGATTCCCACTTTCTTGATATTTCCCTCATTACTTAGATCTATTCACGGAGCAAAATTTTCTCTTCTTTACTTCTGCCTCCCCTAGTTTTCTATTCTTCCTTTCTCATTCTATGGCGACTCACCGGCCGTGCCTTTATTTGCTAAGAAATGAACTACCTCATCTCGCTACCTCACAAAGTATTACATTCAAGTGTTAACTGAAAAAGTTTCACGAACCGTTTGAACTGCTCTCTTTTGTGACGCCCCACAACAGCAACCGGACGGGAACGCTTAAACTGTTGAAATGTTCTAGAAAACAGAGAACTAGTTCCGCCACATATAGGTGTCGTTAGTCAACACTTTACATGGAAAGGGGGAGGGGGAAAGGCATGTGTGAACAAGGCTGTGACAAAGTTGAGGATTGGGAATCCAGTTCTTGTTGAAAGGATATTTGCTCTGGGAGTTAACATTTTTTTTATTTGTTTTATATTAAGATGGAATGGAATATTTGGGTCGGTGCCATGTAAAGTGTTAATGATTAATGATTATAATGGAAAGAAAGAACCTGTTCTAAAGAGATTTGAGGCTTTGGGGCTCAGAAATGCTACATGGGAAGTTTTGGAACGTTCTAGGTCGGCACCGGCAGTATATTTGAGGCAGTTTTTCTTATTTACTTACATTTCGTAATCAATTCTAAATTTCCTGGATATTCCAGAACTGAAGATGAGGTACCTAATGAACACCCATACCTGTACTTTCCCTCCATCTAGGGTTACTCTTGGATCTCAGAAGACTGGATGGAAGAAACCATGCACATAAAAAAGTGATCAACTTGTATGGTTTTCCGATGGAACTCGGGTGCAGGTATCTATGGCCTATATCATAGGAGCACCATTAGTACAACCTTGGTATATGTTGCACAGTTTTTCAGGTAGAAGTATTTGCTATCCCGAACTGTGCTTATAGAGGACTTGAGAAGCTTTATCAACAAAAACGAATTCTCAACCTCTCAGTCAAAGCGCCTTAAAGTCACTATCCTCGAACTGGTGAAATCTAAAATGGTATTGGAAGGTGAAAATGCCCTGTCTACCCTGGCATCTCGCAACAGGCTTGAACTAGGGTGTGTGCCGGGCACCAGATCATTTATGGAAATGAAAAAGCAGATCAGCTGGCGAAAAGAGGTGCTGAAACACTTTTTTTTTAGCACTGATCCGCCTGGGATTAGAATCAGTACACATACTGCTGAGAGAGCGGTTAAGACACGCATTTGGGATTAACATCAACTAAGCTGCCAAACCTATCCTGGACTAGTGCAAGCTAGGAAACTTGTCTTTGGTCCTAGCAGCACACTTTCCTCATCTCCTTAAAATTAGACAGAAGAGCAACGAGGAAAGCAGTTGTGTTAATTGCTGAACATGGTTACTTCAGGAAACATCCACGAAAAGTGGAACTATAAAGACGAATCCACTTGTAGATTGTGTAAACAGGACGAAGAATTAAAAAGAGAGAGAGAGAATGAATGAATTAATGAACACCCGTTTTACTATAGAGGTACCACAGGCGATGGACACTGATTATACATGAAGTGAAATGATATATTGGGAAAGGATTTATTTTTAAGGAAGGAAACGTTCCAGGCTTAAGTTTAGAGTATCTCCCCGGCATTTATGACTGAGAAAAACCTGGAAAAAAACCCAGTCAGGGAGAACGGTCCTGGCGGGATTCGAACCCTAGACCTCCCGCTCACGAGTCCGCGCCTTAAACGACCTCGGCCATCCGTGGCGGTAAAGGAGAGAGAAAGAGTTACTCTTTCTATAACTGGAGAATACCTGGGAATGGATCTTGACATTGGAACCAAAAACTGCTTTTTGTTTAAAGAACAAATTTTGGGAAACAATGAAGGCCCCTCTTTCAATGATGTAGCACAATATGCCTTATAGATTGACGTTCTGGAGGTGGTTCATACTCCATAATCTGTCTACATTTCGTAATCGATTTAAATCGAAATTTAAACAACTCATTTATTTATGCCTAGTCTTGTAATAAACACTGCTATAAACTTTTGAAAGGATCTGTACAAGGCGTTTTGGTAATCGCATAGCAGTTTTGTGCCAGACGTTATCACCTTCATTGTTGAGTTCAGGTATAGAAGAAAGAGCACGTTACTTGACACTTAACCATAGATTAGGAAGGCTATAAAACTGTCTTGAAAAATCACAAAAGCGAGATTTTCCAGATTCTTAAAGAACTGGAATTCAGTAGGATGTCGTGTTAGTAGAATCCATTGCTTCACTGATATCGGTGCTGTTGATGACTGTTCGAGATCTGGATGGTTGCGGTATGAAGGAACTATAGCTCTTGGGGCAAATATTTGGAAGCGGACAATAATAGCCATTGTGATGAACAGATCCAGAGATCCATGTCAGAGTGTTTGGATTGAAAACTTTACGCCAGTATTGGACATTTTAAGTGTAAAACTGAAGAACAGAGGATGTTGAGATGCTTATAGCTGCTACAACGGCCACCGGAAACTTCTTTTCACTGGTGAGAAAGTATTCAATGTAGAAGAAAGTCGAGAGTGTATGTCTCAACTTTACGAGAAGCTTTTGAGCAAATCCCACAGGTTCAGAGAAGTTCACCAGCCTACTTCAGTAATATTTTGGTGCAGAGTGAGCTATGGTGATGTCACTAAGCTCATTTTCTGACGAAAGGGATTCAAGACAACTGTCAAAGTGTATCACACTACTCTGGCGAAGAACTTGAACATGATTGCTTCCAGTAACAAGCATGGGAGCTTCCAGTAATATGCACGAACCCAGAGTTTTCTCGAGAGAAATGTTCCAAACTTTATTAGTGCTCAAGTTTGACTTTTATCAATCTCAGTCCGAACTCCTGGACTACAAACTATGGCCATGTTTCAGAGTAGAGTTTGCAAGAAAAGACACCTAATATTAAGTATCAAGAAATCCTTGAAACTAGCAATGGCGAATTTTCCAATGGGGATAGCAAACGAATGTGAGGGCAACAGGGATTTTAAGAACTGATTGGTGCTAAATGCACGAGAGAACAATAAATCAAAAGCACAAAAAAGTATTAAAATATTCTAGTTGCTTAACTAAAACCTTGTAACAGAATTTATGGGAAGATTAGATGCTTATACTACAAGTTTCATTCGCATTTCTGCTCGCACAGCTTTGATCAATATTACTACGGATACAATATTAGTTTTATTTCATGATGAGTACTAACTTGTATCATAGAAGTTGTTCGATGTGGTGGCTTTGAACAGTCACACATTTTGACATTTGGTAATGACATTTGTTTTAACTCGCAACGACTCTGCTAACAATTTCTTCCAATTACTACCCCAATACTTTTTAAACCTGCTCTAAAATAGTGGAAGTTATTTCTGTAGACTATTTTTTCTAGTGATAACACTTCAACGCAATACACTACAATAAAATTTACTTCACTAATATACTGTTATTGCAGCAATTGTCGCGGGTTCAAACTCTACTAGAGTCAATGAAATTTTAAAGCATAAAAAACGAAGCAGAAAAGGGAAGTAGAGCCGTTGATGTAGTATCGTAGATAAAAATAAGTGTCTACCATGTGACAACCAGTCTACACGAACTCCGATACGGTAGCGCATGTTTGCAACACGCCGGTTACAACTCGCCAAGGAAATGACATACATTTTTACCACGGGCCACTTGGATTTTTATCTAAATGTTGTAGGGTCGTTAATGTTTTAGAGCACCTCACACATTACTAGCCAGTACAACCACGTAGCAACACCATAACCACTCGTTTTACCGACTACTTTCGGCACTGCACACCTCGACACTGGTTCCAACTATCAACATGCAGACCCTCCCATACACGAGCACGCGCATACCTCTCGAAAGAGTTGCCAGCACTTTATTTACCGACCACATATAAATAAATAGGTTTAAAGGCTGGTAGAGTGCTCAAATCGAGTTAGATGTTTACCTCTTCAGTAAAAGTGTTTCAAACTCATTCCCCTTCTACTCTTTTGTTTTCACGGACTTCATAGCAATTACCAGACTTTTCCGTGATAATGTTACGAAAAGAGTTCCCCGTTGGCAGATGTGTATTCTCTTATTAGGTAACTGTTTTTGAGTAAGAGCATAAGGAATTGAAATGTATTATAAGTGTTGTTTCTGCATTAAGTTTAATAATTTATCCAATCATGAGTAAATGAGATTTGCTTTTCATTCACCTCTCATCTTTTGAATTCTTTGTACTATACTTACTTTGCTGTCTACTCTACGAATGCTGTAATAATGGCGTTTGAATAGTTTCATGTTATAAAACCCAGGGAGGACACATATTCCGCTGTAGCATTCTCAGTGTTTTATTGTTGGCACACCTGTCGCGTTTTATGACATCCTGCCATTAACTTATTAATTTATTGCCACTTTCACAAGAAAAGACTGCAGCGTCTGGTTGTTCATTAATCGCAGTTTCCCATCCTGAAGTCGCCCACATATGTGAACAGAAGTGTGTAATTGTAGAGGCAGCGGAGAAGAAGCCTGATATAATGATTCCAAGAACTGACTCTGCTCTTCCTGCGAGCTACCTGAGGTGAGGTTTATATGAGACTTGCGGATGAAAAAGTGGGTGTCTCTGACGTCATCGTCTCGTTTACCGAGTAACAAAAGAGAGACGCTCCAGCTGCGCGACTTGCAAAAGATAAACACAGTGGAAATCGAGAGTTAATTTAAGAAAGTCCATATTTTGCTGCAGTGCACTGCGACATTTTTATAAATTGACTCACTGGAGACTTAAGTCACAATAGTGCCCTCGTTTGGAAGTAAAGTCAAGCCAAATTTCTTGCCCTAGCTTATATTTCTGCTTAAACTTCTAGCTACAGAATAACAAGTTCAGCATTGATGCCAAGAAATAAGCTCTGGTCATTCCATTGCTCTCAAAAGTTTACCAATTTGACATATGATTTCTGCCTGATTAACTTTTTGAGCTTACTGAAATAAATTATATCAACTTTCAATACAATGCAACTGTCACACCGACGAATTAAGAGCTTAATATCTTTCAAAAAGTATTTAGGAATTTTAACTGCAATGTTCCATTTCATAATTACTATAATTGTTAAGACATAATGATATTATTGTCATGCACACATTTCTGGTTGTAATTCTTTCTAATTAACAAAGTACGGCAATGCTCACTTCATTCTTACTGCAGAATATTTACATTGACTTCAAATCGAAGGTCACCAACAATAAAATTTGTTTAGTACAAATTCATAACAGACGTTTTACATTTTTTCTTTATCAGATACTTCCGCTGACCTTTCAAAATCTTACACTTCTGAATGGAACGCTCTGATACTAATAAATGTGTTTATTATTGAATATTTTATTTTATTATCATTGCTATCAGTTTATAATATTTAAGCTTTTTATTATGAATTTACAATAAAAGTTGGAAATATTTCATCAATTCTGTATAATCAAATTTTAGCTATTCTGTAAATACGAGTATTTTGCTCTGAGTATTTATTAGTAGACATAGGAATTCTTAAGCACTTAACGTCAAGTTAGGTACACTCAAACTATTAGATAAATTAAAACAAAGCAGGAAAAACAAGCTATGAGCCACCATAAGGGAAGAGGGTAGTTCGTAACTAGTGACCTTTGAACCTTTCCCACCTGATTTTTACAGTCCAGTACCAACATTACTTCATTCCGCTTCCTTTTGGTTTTAGTACTTAGAAATCCCATTATATAATATAAATTATTATATAAATATCTATCTATATAAATATAAATTACCAAACTATTTTTCTGTAGTTTTATTATGATTTTAACGATTTTATTATTTCTTTTAAAAGTTTCACTATCAATAACGGTAAAAAAAAGGTTAGAAATATAGACATGCAATTTTTATTTATCTAGTGAAAATACATACTTGCGCAGAGATTTAAATTCGAACTCTTCAGCCTATGGAAGTTGTAAATAAGTTTTTTCTTTTTTAACCGCACGTTGATAAAACTCTTAAATTGCATAAAAACAAATTTAAGAACAAAAAAAAATACAAAAATATTTTACTGTGATTTCGATATATAATTTTCTTAGTTTGTATCGAATATTGGCAACGTTCTTGATATAAATTTTATATTTCAAAGTAGTTGCTGAGCAAATGTGAATAGAATTATAGAATTCCAACATTATGAAATTCGTTTCCTAGCAATGAACAATATTGTAATACGGCTAGTTTCTTTTAATGCTGTTTTTATAGCATTTAACGCCCGTTTTTACTACTGAGTCATCAAGGCGGTGTACACTGATGATACATGAAATAATAAACTGGGAAGGGATTATTTTTTTTAAAGGAAGGAAGCGTTCAGATCTAAGTTGAGGGTATCTCCCTGGCATGTGCCATTTATGAAGACTGAGGAAAACATGGAAAAACCCTCAGTCAGGGAGGACGGTCCCGGTGGGAATGGAACCCCAAACTTCCCACTCATGAATCCGCGCCTTAATGATCTCGGCTACCCGTGGCGGTTTTAATGTTGGTGAATGCCTTCTCGGTATCAAAGTGTAATAGAAAGTTGAAAAAATAAAAAGAAAAAAATATTTACTCGTGATTGGATAAATATTGTGTCAGAAAAAAAACTTTATGTGGATTCAAAAGATAAGCCCAGTTATTTACATTCAATACTTATCTCTAATCTCCCAAATTTGTTTAAACATTTTTGACAGTGGCATATAATTACTACATCTAGTTTTACTAACTGCAGTTTCAAATTTCAACCACTAAAAGCTTCTTAAATCATACCAGAAAGTGATGAATTTCCGACTCTCGAATTTAGGTGATATTTTTAAAAGCTTCCTTTCAAAGTCTCTTGAAGTCAAAGAATTCTAAATTATTATAAACATTTATCTCATATAGAGCACTCAACTATGTCTAAATATGAAATGTTGTGTCTTTTACATGCAGCACATCATGTAATCATATTTTAACAATATGAAAATAATATTTTTAAAATAAAATTCATAAACATTAAGGGAATGTTAGTAATATGAGTCGCAGGTTTGACTAGAAGCTAGAAGTCTTTTACGAATCAAATAAAGTGTGTGTCAGGGCAACGAAGCCTGCCTTGGCAGCTTTCTAAGACTATCTGCTTATATGAGCTCTTGGGTACAGTGCATCGCTTAACTTACAACTTCTCGAGTTGCTTTGTCTTTGTTTTAGGTTACAAGAATTCTTTTGTTCCGAAATTTCCACACTACAGCGACTTCCATTCATCCAAATCTAATTTTGTTCCCTTGCTGTTGTGCCTTCTTTCTTCAACCATGGAGAATGATGCACCTTTCATTCCATCTATTGCTATTTATATCTCCCATCTCCCCTGCTGTATGCAAAAACCGTTCTTCATTGTTTTATAGCAGGTTATTCATTTAACCTTCTAGTGAGTTATATTTTTTTTAACAATTGTATATTAGATGTTGAGGGGAAGATTATTAAATCCACAGAGATGCACTAGGTTTATATTAAATTTATATTTCTGCTGATTGATAAAAACTGTTCCATGTCTATATGGAACAACCCCCTCCCCCCAAAATGTTTAAAAAACACACAAATCGGTGTAGCAATTCGCTTTAAATTATAGCGTTTGGGTAAAGAATTTTACAGAAGACAAGCTATGTATAAAAATATTTAAAAAATACGGAGAAAATATTAAAAATAGTTGCTGACAAGGTGCCTTCTACTCTACACTGAGTAAATTAAATAGCACGAATAAAATTCAAGAATATCCATTATATTATTGGCATAGAACAGTATATGCCAATAATCCAGTAATTCTCCGTTGATATGTTTTAGGCTTTTGAAAAAAGAGCAGACAATTTTAGTTTCGTTTTACTTCACATATAATGGATATTCTTGAAAATTTATATTTCCGGTGTGAATCAAAGCTAATGCCAAGGAAAAGTGGACCTTTTTGATAAATAGTTAACCACATTTCGTAATAAAAATTTAGCAGAATGCATAATTCGGATATTGAAAGAAATCCCATTTAATCATAATAACAATAACTGACTGTTGGTGACAAAGTACAGGGCGATTCTTTCGGCACAATACTCTGGAAAATACGAATATTTGAGCTTAGTGTAAATGTACAAATATGCAACGCAGGACAAAAATGCTTACATATTCAGGAAAAAGCTTGGTGACAGTGAGTGGTGAGTGCAGCCTTGAGCCTGCTGATAAAGGTGTGCCATACTCTCAACACAGCCATTTCTTCTCTGCACTTGCATTTAATTGCGCAGCAATTATTTATTGTGATTGTTAGACATTGCTTGCTTAGCTACTGTAGATCAGGGTACAGAAGCCATGCAATTTTTTCTTATTCTTTGCTTCCACATTTGAAGGAAAATGAATATGGTGTGTGTGTGTTCATCACTCAGGAATGTATGGGGAAATTCGACAGTAGGACATCACCAACAAAGAGTTTAGTGAAAAAGCTTATAAACAAGGAGAATAATTTGGACAAGGAATCATTTTGAAGGGTTTCTGGTACGCAGAACTCCTGAACTACTCTGCCTAGCATTCAAAAGCAACAGTGTTTGCCAAAGAGCCCTGCACTAAACGCAAACTGCGAACAAACATTCGAAGTGAAGTGGACGCTTTACAGGGTGGCCGAGGTCGTTAAGGCTAAGACTAGTGAGCGGGAGGTTTGGGTTCGAATCCCGTCAGGACCGTCCTGCCTGACTGAGGTTTTTTCCAGATTTTCCTCAGTCCTCATAAGTGACAAATGCCCGGAAGGTATCCTATAATCAGACCAAAGCGTTTCTTTCCTTAAAAAAAATCCTTTCCCAATATATCATTTCATCTCATGAATCATCAGTGTCCACCGTCTGTGATGCTTCAGTAGTAAAAATGGGCGTTATACACTATTAAAAAAAATCAGCGAGGCCACGTTTGCAAACATGCAGCATCTTGTTCGACTCTGTCTGGACAGTGGTGGCGAATATTTAAAACATAACCTGTACTTTGGGCATAATTTTAAAAAAAATTAAGGTATATTATGGAATGAAATTGTTTTAAATGTTTAAGATATTTGTAGATAATTCTGTAGTGTCTATTATTTAAAGGAACATCCGGAAAAATATTTCCACATGATATTTTCAAGAGAGATGAAAGTGGATCCATCATTATGAAATAGAAAACAAAGAAAAACCAAAAGAATGAAAACATTCAACTTTCTCCCGCTTGCCCAAAAATCATCACTGAAAGTCATAGCATAAGATTTTCAGATAAAAACGAAATAATTATAAAAGAAAGCTCAGAACAAGGCAAAACTACTGCACTATTAAGTTAAGTTTTATTTTTTAAATAGTGTTTAATGTCCATTTCTACTTTTGAGGCACCGCAGGCAGTGGGCACTGATGATACATGAGATGAAATGATAAATTGGGAAAGGATTTTCGTTTTAAGGAAGCAAACTTCCAGGACTAAACTTAGGGTACTTCCCGGCATTTTACATTTATGAGGACCGAGGAAAACCTGGAAAAAACCTTAGTAAGGGAGAACGGCCCTGATAGGAATCGAATCCCAGACTTCTCTTTAAAAATTCCGCGTCTTACCGACCTCGGCCTCCCGTGTCAGTTATTTAGATTAGAAATATTTGTGAACAAACATGGTCAATTTTTCAAAATTGAGACATTTTTGCAAGACAATGCATTCGTTAACAAACCTCTGATCGAAGCTGGCTTTGAACTAACTGAGCATTCCTATTTTCACGTGAGAAACGTTCCATTGAAAAACTCAATAACATATTTTTTAAAAAGCTTACTATTATTTTAGAATATTTGTGACAATTTTACAGAATTTTTCAGAATTAAGAAGTAATTACGCTGAACTGTAAGATTATAGGTTTTTTTTTATGAATAATCATTTACATTTCCCAAAATTTGATAGAAAATCATTTAGGGTGGGAGTAGTTTCATTATTCTAAATTAAAATGTTGAAAAAAGTAGATAAATTATGAGTTAAGTTTATACAGGCCTGAATATAATTTTCTGTTGTAGAAACTGCGTATTCATATGTTGGCTCTTTCCCTTCCTTCTCCTTTTCCTCATCAGCAGATTTGAAATCATAAGTTTCTTTCTAGCCAGACTTGAAGAAGTACCGTTTTCCACTCTCTGTTTCTTTTCCGCTCTGCTAGGCTAAGTATGCCTGTTCCACCCTTTCTCACATGCTATAATGCATTTACTCACAGCAGTCATAACTGCAATTTTTTTTCTTAGAAGGGAATCTTTCTCTTTAACAACTTCTGCAGATGAAACATTTGTTTTTTGTCCACGTCTCTTAAAATAACATGTAATTGTTTTTAAAAGTTCTAAAAAATACCAGGAATGTAAAAATTAAATGTTAAAAATTTCATAAATATAAAAAGAGTTCATTTGGCACTACAGGCCGGCCGCAGCAATCGCTGCGTCCTTATCTCCGTCTTGCCACTTATTCAATAGTGGGTAGTATTGCATGTGATCAGGATACCGATGCCCCACCGATCGCCTATCATGCACCTTTCGAGAACGAAGGTCACCAACTCTCTATCAGGCAACTCCCCAAATGTTCTCACGAGGCCGGTTAAATCCCATTCCAAACCTCCTTAAAAAAAAAAAAAAAACTCTAAGTATATCCCGAGGATCGAACCCGGGATCACCCGGAGGCTAGCAGGCAGCAAGCAACGCTGACTACCAGACTAAGGAGATCAAACATTTATAATTTTAGCCAGAAGTTCACCTCCATAATGCCTTAATAATTGCATGAAATCATGAAACTACATTTAAACGTTTGCTTTATTCAGGGAACAACTCCCAAGAAACAAGAACTACCGAGCAGGCTGGTGCCAAATGGAAGCCACTAAGTTAAATGAACGACATTCTAAATTTCGGCTTTCCATAGCGGATTCTCTGCCTCTCAGAGTAGAGCTCCCTAGTTTTCAAGAAGCCGGTTGGACTCCGATACATATCCAAAGAGATATATACCAGTCAAAATATTAGTATTTAATCATTCTTAACATATGGGTATACAGTATATGTCTCTGCCAGTGTTGATGGACTTTAAGACGTGAAAATTTTAAATATGGCTTTCTTCGGAAGGGAAATAGGAGTTGGTTCCAAGTCGTAGATTTACGCCACGTAAAAGAACCTTAAGCCTGAAAGATGAAACTTCTGAGGAAAAAAATTATCGATAGTTTAAAGCCCTGAATTGGATGGGAAGCGAATGACGAAAAATGTTACAGTTGCCTTAAACAAACCTTATACTATATACCTAGATATATACACATACATAAATGCAGATTTTTATAATTTTAGAGAGAAGTAATTAAAATTCAATTAAAATATACAGCGCAAACGTGAATTTTCCGCATATTTCCTCGTTTCTGGAATATATTTTCAGGTAGCTTTCAACACATTTTGATTTTAATAGTAAATATATTAATATTGAATATTTTTACTTATGGATATTTGAACAGAGTAATTTCCCTCTTCAAATTACCAGACCGTATCGCGATTGGATTTAATGTAAACAGAAGTAGCCGCAACTTAGAGCCATGTCTCTCATCTAGACGTGCTGAAATCTAAAACGCTCGTAAATAAGACAGTCAGCACAGGGAACTGATTTTAATCTCGTTTTTCTTTTCTTGGAAGTATTTATTTCTGCTATGTTTTATTCGTTTTTGCTTCTGAAGGTCTGTTCACTTATACAGCAGTCGGAGAACTTATTAGCTGCTTGTCAGAAGAGACTCCTGGGGCAATGTCACGATGCTTTGGTTATACGTTATTATCTCCTTATGGGCGAAAACTACCAACCAATATTTCTCGTGACGTAAAAGAGGCATTTTCCGCGGGTTGTAACTGCTTATTTCAAAAGTTACCATGCCGTTAAGAGTAGCTGATTATAAGACAGAAATATTAGAGTATTCATGAAGGACAGTTTGTTGAGATGCAATTTGTCTCGGGGATTTGGGTTAATTTCGATCAAGAAATTCTTGTATAACAACACGTGCGGTGCTTTCTAATCTAACTTATGTACTTTGTATGTCATTATAATTTGTTTTTGTTGTTGCTTTATTCATTGCTTTTAATCAAATTCATATTCCTGAAGTTTTAATGATATTAAACATTCATTCTGTGCATTACACATCATGGAAAATGATCATGTATAATGTGAAACGATAAATTATGAAATAAATTTTGGAGTGGAAGTATTTCAGACCAGGTTTAGGGTATCTTCTCGGCATGTGCCATTCAAAATTAAGGAAAATGCTTTAGCGAAAAAGGGCTATCTGTGTAAATTGCTGCATTGTACGAGTTACAAGAAAAATTTGTACTGCCTCAATATTGGCAATGATCTATCATGGTAGCTTTAAGCAGTTCAGCATCCCCCATATTCACCTGATTTGACTACAATTTGCTCGCAGAACTAACAAAGAAGTTGTTCATGTCTTTCTTCCTGATAATGACTCCTGTTATGTGTGACTTTTTGAAAGTGAAAGATACAAGCAATTTTTTTTTTTTTTTTTTTTTTTTTTTTTTTTTTTTTGCGCGTAGTGTTTAACGCCCATTTTTACTACTGAGGCACCACAGGCGGTGGACACTGATGATACATGAGATGAAATGATATATTGGGAAAGATTATTTTTAAGGAAGGAAGCGTTCCAGGCCTAAGTTTAGGGTACCTCCCCGGCATTTGCTGGTTATGAGGACTGAGGAAAACCTGGGAAAAACCCCAGATCTTCCGCTCTGAAGTTCGCGCCTTAACGACCTCGGCCATCCGTGGCGGTGGCAAATATCATTAAATAACATAAAATATATTTTTACAAAGACAATTGTTTGCACCGTATCACAATTAGCAACGCACTTAGTTCAACTGTTTACATGTTTGAGCAAACTCTCAAGAAAGAAACCTTTTACACCTCTTCCATAATCGCATCTACAAAATTCCGACCCTGCAAATGTTCTTTAAAATGTCTAAAGGCAGATTCAAGTCTGTTCAATATGCTCTAATATGCCTAATCTCATATCACATATTATATTCACTGTATGGACAGCTGTGTGGATATGGGACGAACAATAATAAGCAATAATGCCCCGGCGCATCGACAGTACTGCAGACTTTGCTTTATGTGCTTTCTTGCTGAGCTTTAATGCCAACTCACCTGTTGGCCAGACGTTTCTCATATGGGAGCTAGAGGGCAGTAGCACAGTCAATTTAAAATGCGCGCACCAAGAGTTAGCAGACTAAATTAAGCTGAATGATGAAGATGAAGATGCGGATGAGGTGATGGAGTGCACGGAGAACACGTGACCAGTGACTCTTTGTCCGCACATCGCACTTACAACCCCCAGGGTCTTGCTGGGACGAGAGTAGCCTAAAACCACTCGGCCACAGCGCCGCCCCGTACCTAATAATTTCGATGGAGAAAATCATCTCTTCCCAAGCTGTCTGTGACCACCGGATAGTGCCTAGGGACACACACTCTCCTTTACAAGAAGACATAATAGAGCCGTGACTCGTGGCAAGGTCATAAGGTCGACTCTGGTGTCGCTCTCCGTGTTCATCACTGTTCCGTTTTTAAATCTTTCAATCCAAATTTAATAGTTTTAGCATCCGCTTTTACTGTTGCGGCATATGATGAAATGGTACATTCGGAGAAGGAAGTATTCTAGGGCTAAGTATCTAGGGTTTGGCATTTAAAGATTGGGGGAAAAATGACCTTAGACCTCCCGTTCACGATCGGTACCTTAGCACTGGCCACCCGTGTCGGTTTCCACACATTCATACATTCTCTCCTAACTCAAATGACTATCACTGTACTAAATTTTATTCTGTTGTAGAATTCACTCCGTCTAATCACATAAAAAACGAATTTCATTTCGTTGCTCCTCTAGGGCGATATTCGATATGGTTCGCACCTGTTTCCCAAGCTATTGCGCAGGCGCATAGTATTGATTGCCATGGTTGCTATATGACAAATTGCTACGAAACCAATTTGTATCCCGCTAAAATATTATTCGTTTGGAAACATCCCCAAGAATTATAGAATAAAAATTATGTTATTCTGTTATTTAGTGTTATTACGACTGGGTCATGGATCTTCAGCAACGCTTCTGTGAGTAAATCTTATTGGATTGCCTTCCCCTCTCCCCAGTTGTAACCTACTTCTGATAGAACCTTCATCTGGAACTGATTTGCCATGTGGAAATTAGTTACACTTGTTTCCAACAGGTGGCAGGGGATCAGAGATGAGGTATTCACTATGGAATCAAAATATTATTGGATGCAAAACATTAGACAATTTTGTAGACTTTTTTAATTCAGGTATGGAGTTCTTTAACGTGCGACAACGCTTAAGTTCCTCCTCAAGAACTTGCATAATGGATTTTTACGTCCGAAGAGTGAACGAAAAAAGCGCGTTATCTCTACTCTTGGCTCTTGAATGCCATTATTATTTCTGAACTTGTGGTGCTCCTTTCACCCATAAAAATAAAGTCTAGAGAAAAGTTTTGATTAAATTTATACTTTTAAAGATAATATTAAATAAAAACATGTAAACATATAACTCCTTTCTTGTGTTTGTTATCCTGTGAACAGATTTATTCATGTGGGCCTGTGTTGTGTAGTTACACATTTAACAACAAATATATTTTATGATACTCTAAATTATTACAAGTTTTGTCATGTCTTCAACACCAAAGCAGGAATTCGTTGAGCATAAACGCCTGCACCGGGTCATACATAGTTTAATGACGCTAATTCCACACCATCCCATTGATTCAAAGACAAGTTTTAACTTTTAAAGTTTGTGAAAATACAAATTCCAGAATATGGCCACAGAAAGATAACGTTGCAATACGAGAGAAGAATATTTACAATTTCTAACAGTGGGAAAAGCAATATAATTTACTAACAATAATATTAAATATATAACACATGTAATATAGATTTACATTCAGAATAACAACATTTTGCGATAAAACAAAATCACCTTTAATCATGCAAATTCTGTAAACATATATCAGTAATACACCATTTGAATAGTTCCAAAATACTTGAAGATTTGAAACAGCAACTCTTGAAAACTTAGAATCTTAAAATTTTTGAAATTTTAAATCCTTGTCACTTTCATAAAATAGTTCCCGTTGAATGCAATGCAATGTCCCAGCATTTTTGCGGCAGTCTTGAAGGACATGCTTAACCATTTTTTTGACCGGTCCTTCAGAATCGTCTACGCGGTTTTCACCACTGCTTCTATTGAGGGAAAATGCCGCATAAGAAGTTGTTTCTTCAATTTAAGGAACAGGAAAAAAGTCACACAGGGCTAAATTCGGACTATAGGGAGGGTGAGAGACACCTTCACATTGATTTTGTGAAATATTCATCAACAATATTTGCAAAATGCGGCAACCAGCTTGTACGTGGACTTTTGCAAGTGTGTTATGTGGCCTCACAGAGTTTTCAGATCATCTCTGTAGTACTGCGCAGTTACAGTTATGAGTACAGATACGATAAAATGAGATGACCATAATCTTCCCAGCAGAAATAATTACTTTTGTATTTTTTGATGTTGGTGACCATACAGAGCTTTGCGATTTGCTCTTAGGATTGAAAAGTTGAAAACCAAGTCTCATCACCTTTGGAAAGAAACCCCGCATATTCTTCAACTGCATACGAAGGGAATCAGACGTCTTAGAACCCACTGTGCACAAACACTTCTCATATACATCTTTCAGTTACCAACGTGTAGGTGGCACCTAGTGCAATTTTCAGAATTTTTAAAAGTGTTCTTAATGTTAATCGACTATCCTCTCTAGCAAACCATTTACGTGTTTAAAAGTTTATTGTTATTATAATTAAAATTAATTATACATATTTTATGTATATATACATATATTACTATTATTCAGTAAATTATAATGCTTTTTCCCACTATAAATAGCAGTTCTTCTCCCCTTTTGCAAAGTTTTCTTTTTATGGATTTATTCCGCAGGTTTTCCTTTCATAATACTCCCAAAGTTAAAACTTATCTAGACATCAACGCGAGGATGTAGGTTTCATTAAATTATTTTACCTGTGACATTTTGCAATAGATAGGAATTTTCCTACACCTGTTCTGACATACAAGCTAAGCATTATTTATACAGATCAGTAGTGTACAGTAAAAATTAAAATGTTATGGTCGCTCAGTAATACAGAAGGTCAAATGTAAATCACTTTGTTTTCTACACTGCATATTTAAAGCTATAATTTGCACATATAAGGTGGGAGAAAGAAGCAATTCTTTTCAAAGTCTGACCTTGTTATTTTGTTTTGTTTGTTAAAGCGTGTTACAAGAAACAGTAATATTAGCTCTCTGCCCGTACTTGCTCGTGTTTTCACCGCACTGTGTACGTATATTTTTCCATATACATGAAATCGCCGTATGGCATCGCCATTTGCGTAATTCACGCTTGGGTTTCGAACACACAAGTGCACTCTCCGCAAAAATATGTTGCATATAAATCTAAATGATGTGGAGAACTATAACAAAATAAATACTATGGACATATCCACAGGTGGCAACCAGAAAATTGGTCTTATTTCACTTACGGATGACAGCATGTTTGTTTTATGAGGCAAGCTCTAGTTCTAAACAGCCTCACATGATATGCTGGATATAAATGCTAATGGATTTAGCATTCTACAAGTAGGCTAGAAGCCGCAGTTGGTGAGAGCAACAATTTCATTAGCTATAACTTCTGAAACGAACAGAAGGCTTTCGTTACCGCGCTCTGTAGCTTTTTGAGATGAGGTAATCTTTACAGAACTCGAATTACCATATTCTAAACGTTCCATAAATGTCTGTTATAGGGAATAAGCATTCATTCATAATGAAAATTGAGAGAGCAAAAATTCTTGTGTTGATTCTAAGTCATAGGGGCAGATATCAGTTAACTGTAAGCTATGAGGGGTATTCGGTAAAACATCTACCTGTATGAAATAGAGCTCTGAGCATTTTGAAACAAGTGTGTGCACGTTGGAGCATATAAGATTATTTTTTTTTGAATGATTTATTTATAGACGCTCTTTAACAGCTCAGGTCATCAGCGTCCCATTCAACTCAGGGCGTGAAACGGCCGACAAATTTTGCTCAGAGGCCTCTCTTTTAGGCTTGAGGTTCTTTTTCGTGCCGTAAATGCACGACACGGGACCCAGGGCTTTACTTCCCTTCCGAAGTAAGCCATACTTAGGATTTTTACGCCCCGAAAAAATCCATCGGTCCTGACCGGGTTCGAACCCGCGATCTTGGGTTTAGGAGGCAAGTATGATAAACACTACACCACTAAGACCGACATATTAGGTTATGCATGCACAGTCTCAGCTAATAATGGAAGGAAAGGTATAATAGGAGAGAGAATATGGTACAAAAGTATAAAATTAGATAATAACGATGTATTAAAGAATGTTCTTATGTACCATAGAGATGTATTGGGAAGAGAGAGTCGGTTTGGGGAGGTGGGAAACTATTAGAAGAAATTGGAATGGGGGATGTGTGGCGAATGGGTGAAAGTAGTGAGACAGAGGGTAGAAGATATATAGAAGCAAGAGATTTGGGCTAGCTTAGAAGGTAAAAGATTTTATATTTATTTAAAATAGTTAAGAGAATTTGGGGAAAGGGGAAATATTTAGATAACTGTGATCGATTCTGAAGAACAGGTCTCGTATGGATGCATACAGAGGGATTATTTCTAAAAGGAATAAGAAAAAAAAAATTAAAGAAGGTTGTGTCTTATGTGGGAAAGTGGATAGTGTGTTCCATTGTCTAATAGAATGTGACATGGTAAAAAGATGGAGGGGTAGTACCTGGGATGAAACATGGGATAAACTACAACATGATATAGTAGAAATTAAAATATGGTCAGATATGAGGTAGAGAAAATAAGGAAATGGGGAATTATTAGGAAAGGTAAGGGATAAGTGGAGGAAAAGTACAAGGAAGGTGTTTGTTGTGAAAAGATTGCTTTATTGCAGGGGTTTATTTACCATACATATAACCAGGTGGTTAAGTTATGATAGAACCTTAGCTTTGGTAGTGCTAAGTTTTTTAAGTGTTTTGTTTGTTTATGTAAAATGAATTACTAAATAACAGTGGTTTGTGTTGTTATATGTAGTTGTGAGTGAATAATCACTGGTGAGCAGGTGGAAGATGAATTGAAATTGTTAACAATTTATGTAGAGATTGTTACTGGTAAATAAATTCAATTCAAATTTAATTATGGAAGAGTTAGTGTGACCCTGGTTGCTCTCCCATTTCATTCCGCTGGATCTGTTACAGGATTGTAAGGTGCGCTCATAGGATGCAAAAGTGACTTGCACTCTGGGAAGGTTTCTGCCCCGGCGTCTGGTATGGAAGTAAACTTTCCGAAAGACTGAACTCATTGAGGGAGCCCCACAAGTGTCAGTGTTGTATCTGAAAACCACGTTAGGGATCCCCATCTATGTCAGAGTCTCACCGCTTCTTAAATTTGACCGCTTCATCCTCTACCTGCCTTCTAAACTCAAGATCGCGGATTCAAACCCGGCCAGGATCGATGGAAGGAAGCCATACTTAAGATTTTTACGAAAGATTAGAAAGTCAACGAAAGATTTAATTTTATGTTTAATTTAAAATAACGACCACGGCACTGATAAATTTTAATAATAAATAAAGTCAACATAAACTATTTAAAGAGACAACATTTCTACACCCCTCCTGAACGCACGGTTAGAACATGACTTGAACGTTTTTGAAAATTGGTGACTTTATTTATCTACTGCATAAAATAGATCTACTGACTTTGTTTTTGACATATTAGAGGTGAAATCAATAGTTACTATTTAACGTAACTATAAGAATGAACGAATAATCCAAGAAAACTGAGCTGCCGCTGTCAGAATGTTTCAAAACCAAACCTTTTCTAGTAGCTGGAATGCAGCAATGAGAATAATGCAGTTGATAATAATCAAATATTTTAAAGCATATACTTTGACATCAGCCAGAGACAAGTTGTCACTCAAACCAAGCGATAAGACGTGCATACTAAAATATACATCTAACCATTACAAAAAACAAACTCTTTTAAATATACCGTATTTCAGGAATAGCACTTGTCATCAAAATGGGCAATTATAGCCAGTATAAAAATTAACACATTGAGTCGTTTAATCCTGAAATGAAATGAATTTATCTAGCAATATCCTAAGAATATAAGCAATAAAATAAAATAGGAAAGGAAAAAGTCACCTTTGACTTGAAGAAGCCTGTTATACGATCTGAAGTTGAAACACCAAACATTTTTACAAATGCTACATGAAGATGATTTTTAATTTTGAGGTATAGCAGTTTTTGCTCATAAAACAAGTGACGTGATTCGCTTGCAACAACAGATTTAACTCGGATATAACCGTTAGTTAAGTGATGCCAAATAGTGTGAATTATGTATCGAGAATCATGGTCAGAATTTCCAATATACTTCATAAACAAAGTACAATTGAAACCGAGGAAACTGTTGCACTCTTTAAACATGTTGGAGGAAAGCGACTTTAATCTCACTGTGTTTATACAAATAGAAACTCTGTTGTTTAGCATTAATTTTTAAATACTTTTAATGAATCATTTTGCTTAAAAAATTTTTGTATTACATTACCACGTGCAATTGCATAGCTCACTATAAACTATTGAACGAGCATGTGGTACACCAGCTATCTCATCAAGGGAACGAATTCGCTTTAGAATAACGTTATACGCAACGGTGTTAAAATAAAGAAAAAATAAATGTAATCCTATAAGCGAGAAATTTCGTAACAGCCGTTGATTGATGGCGCACAGGACAGGAATAGAGCTAAACCTGTTACAAGGCACATAACAGGTGGTGAGGATAGACTGCTGTAGGGTTGTATGGAATTAAGTTATGCATATCACACGCCCAATCTGCGGATAAATTATAGTGCTGATAGTAAGCCTGCCTTATGCTGTAGGCCTGTGAAATCTTTCATCAAATTGCTTCTAGAAGCGCACATTTTTAGAATATTTACGCAGCAAATGCTACGTGACCAAGGCTTCAACTTCCGCCATGACTCCTACAAAGAAGAACAAACGACAAAATATTGCTTTTGTTATCGGACAAGGCAGCACTACTTACCATTGGAGTAAGCCAAAATAGCATTACTTTAGGTCGCGTACACGCATTAAATCTGTTTCCCTTGTTATTATGTTATGATAAAGTAACTATAGCGTTTCAAGTGCCTTAACTTTTGTTACGATCAAAAAATTGGTAAAATAATAGCAGTGTGTTATTTACAGCAATGAAGTATAATTAGTTTAAAGCAAATTACTACTTGAAAATATCAAACTGATTAAATCCTAGCATCTAAAGTCCAGTTTTGCAGGCAATCTGACATATGCATAATTTAGGCATTTCATTTATCTCATATACACTAAGAGGTGTTTTTAGTCTGGGTCGCAGCTGGGTCATACCATACGCCTGTCACAACAAGAAGGTACGTCATTAAGAAGGCTACAAATAACTATACGAGAACAGGTCAACAAAGATTGTGAGTTATTATTTTTTTTTAATTGCACCAGCAAAGAAACACTGTCGCATGATGAAAACGGATCAGCCCTGATCGGTGAACAAAAACACAAGTTCGCTTGCGCATGCGTCTGTACACAGGGGACGAGGAAACGCCAGTAACCTACACACAAAGTGAAGTTGATTCTTGAAGAGCAATATGCTGCTTTGAAGTTTTGCTTTCGTTTGCAGAAATACGGCATGAAAGCTTACACATTGTTGCAACAGGCATTGGTCAATCAACAGCACTGCGATGATTCAAGGGATTTAAGGAGGACTGTGTTTCAACAACAAAGCTAGGAGGTCCAGGTGCTCCAGCAACAACAGTAAACGAAACCATGATTAACACAGCTGGCGTCATTGTTCGTGAAGACAGACGAATAACAATTGACAGACTTTGCAAGTCACACTTAAACATGAGACGCCTTTGTGCAAGGTGGGTCCCACTCCTGAACAGAAGATGGTACCAGAGGAAGTGAGTAGAGAACTTCGAATGTGTCCCCCATCCTCCATACTCCCCAGATTTAGCACTCTGCAACTTTTATCTCCTCATCCCGGGAGTGTTTTGGTACTTCCGAGGCCGTCATGAAAAAGATTGAGACGGTTTTGAAGATGATGTCAAAAGATGGCTCCCAGCACGTGTTTCAAGAGTGGCAGACGCGTTGGGCAAATTGCATTCAACTCAACATAAAACACTTTGAAAAAGACCTCACCAATCTGGACCAAACCAAGTGTATATCATCTTTACAGTTTTTTCTTGTTATCCCTCGTAAGTAATTAAGTAATACAAATGGATATAGAACGTAAACAAATAAGAGTACTAAATTAAAAAATACTCCTATATCTAACAAACTATCCCTGTAGATTGAGACACTTGTCCCATCGCTGCGCAAGCCCCTGAAATCCAAATACATAAAATTCTTTGGGCTGCTGTCAGAGCCAAGTAGTGGCATCTCTTTCTACAGCTTCATAGTCTGGGAAAATGTTCACCCAAAAGATGTTTAAGAGGGCGAACAAATGGAGGTCGGGGCTATACGGAGGATGTTGGAAGGCTTTCCACTTGACATTTCACAGCATCTCATTTACTCTATTGGCAGTAAGAAGAGGTGCGTTGTCATACAAGAGCAACACATTTTTGGTGAAGAGTTCTGGCCGTACTTTGTTTCCTGAGGATGTTGCAGTAGCAGTCTGCATTTATAGTTTGTCCTTGGCGGTAAGCAGGGTTTCGTATGCTTCCAGAAAACTGTGAACGTCACTTTTCCGGCGGATGGTGTCACTTTACATGTTTTTTCGCTGGCGACACAAGATGTTCTGCTGCAATGAAGCACGCTGTGTCTCGATCTGGCAATGGTGAACCCAATATTCATCAACTGTGACATTTTGGGTTAGCAAGTCGTTTCTTCATCTTGGTAGCGATTGAGATGCTGTAATGCCAAACCCATTCTTTGCATATTGTGTTAAGGGGTCATCATGCGCGGCACCCATCGTGCATAGACTTTGTGAAAACCTAATCTGTCATGTATTATGATATAGTAGAAGCCTATTTATTAGAGTTGTAACATAATACAATACAAAACAAGTTCAACAGGCGCATGGGTTCATTATAATATACTCTGTTTCATTTAGTACAAGATACTAGACTAAGTTATAAAACATGAATATTCAACAATAAAAAGAATAAAATTAAATTTTAATAACAATTGCGTCCTCTTTAATATCATAATATAGGGGTACAATTTTAAATTTCAAATTGGCAGTGTCTGGAGGTGATGGGTCTTAATGTAATCTGTATTGGTTTTAAACTTCCCGCTCAATATCTAAATTGGCGAGCATAATTTTTTTCTCGTTACTTTCTGACTACTGACTTTCTTGCGGTTTTTCTTGGAGCTATATTTTCAAAACTTATAGCAGATAGATTTCAGAGCTTGAGTTTTCGTATGTTAATTTCTTTGAAAAGTGTAATTTTAAAACTTAGAAATATTAAAGCAGTTGCTCTAGCTTCCAGTTATTACAATTTAGTAAATTCATTACATTTCTGTGGATTCATGTTTGTATAACATTTTTATTTTGTTTTATTTCATTTCTTCCTTTCCCCAAAGTATATGTACACAGGTGGCAACATCAGTACACCTATAAAATTCAAAACAAGTTTGTCAAAAAACATTTTAAACAAAAAAATTTCAAGTCAAAACACCAACAAGTTTGTTTTAATACATACTGAACAAACAGTCCGTTTATACTGTGTGAAACTTAAATGATAATAATTAATAGATCTCTGCTGCCTTGTATTCCTTGACTGATTAAAATGCTTACTTTATTAAGTAACTTTCAGTTTCTCCGAGTTTTATTTTATTTTATTTTTATATTATTTGACTGTAGATTGCAAAATATTGTCCCAATGTTTTTATTCCTCCGTTGTTTAACGATCCATTCTGATTGATTTGGAAATAGATATACCTGTTTCTAGGTCATATTTATGTACGTTTGCATTAACTTTTGCTTCCTGTGTATTGAATAAGACTTTTACACATCAATATGTATGTGTAAAATGATGGAAAGGTTAGGATATTTAATTCTTTAATGCTATTTCTTCACGAGTCTAATATTTTTAATTTTTTTAATTATTCTTATTGCCTTCTTTTGTATTTTGAGCATATTTTTCATTTCCCTATTGCTGATATTTCCCAACAGAATTATACCATAATTTAGATGTCAGCTGATTAATGCATGGTACACTTGTTTTACAGACTTCACAATCATAATTTATTGCACTTGTCTAAGTACATGAAATTCTATATACGATTTTTTACATATTTCATCTATGGGTGCCAGTTGATATTTTTGTTAATGATGACCCCTAGACATTTTATATATACAAATTCTGGTATTTTTTATTAACACATATTTAGTTAGTAACACTTATTTCCATCAGAAGAGCTATGAGATAGAATTAATTCTGAAATGCATATGTAATTATGAAACGAAAAGGTGTTATCTAACTTAAAAGGGCAGAGGTTATAATTTCATAACGGAATCTGAATATACTGTGATTAAATGTTTTAACAAATGCCCTACTTGCATTAGAGACGTTATATCACAGAATAAATTAGAGTCTCTGTTGGCCATAACATGTGTTATTAAGGATAAATTATGATTATAATTATTATAAACCTAAGAACGGCATCGCCCTTCCTCTGCGTACACTAACGGCATAGAATGTTAAAGCACGTTGTCAAGATGTAGCGTACCAGTAATAAAATGTTCCACCTGCAGGTGAATGCACGTTTGTTTTGAAGTTCGGCGGTCTCACAGCAAATTGGGTCAAACCAAACTCCATCCCCAGCACGAAGTTCATGTTACACCAGAAAATATACAAAGATTTCTCTTGTGTACACGCTAGGCCATCAAATATCAACGTGCAAGCTCAATTAACAACACCAGGGGTGCCACATTAACGGCCGAAAGCCTTTCTGCATGAAACTTGCTTGTAACTCGAAAAACGTCACGCAAATGCCTCCGCGTATCTGCATCATTTATCAATCACACAATGCAGTGTACGTTTTTGTAAGGTTGGCATCTAAACGCTGACGAACAGTAATCTTCCACTTTGTGCGAATGAAGTTTTTTATGAGAAAGATATTGTACACTTGTTTTTTATTTTTCTGTTCTGTTTACTCGAAACCCCTCTCTTTTTATCAACAAATATTGCTCACATTCTGAAATAATAACTGCTTTAATTAATGCTTAATCCTTCATATTTAATATCACTCGTATAGATAAAAACATGTTCCATTTGCTATAAACAATTCCTTATACAAAGCGGACCAGTCAAGAGTTTGCGGTGTTTTCACGAGCAGAATGAGAGACGCGCTAATAGTGAATGCGCCGAATGCCTCCCACATTCATTTGGGTCCTTCTCGAGGGTGCATGGAATAAATAAATTAAAATAAATGTGCACATGAGAGCTGGTCTTTACCTCACCTAAATTTCACAATTAATGCTGAAAGTGATGCCCATGTTTGATTGATCTTCACTGTTTATGGCTACTTTTTAAACAAATAGACGATACACGGCTTTGATATTAATGTAGACTGCGGAAAGCATTTTCCAAACCTACACACGTGTATCATAAAACATCTCCTTTAAAAGACAGGTCTAATATATGTCCTGTTAGCATAGGCTCGCCTTCTACTGTAGACCGCACGCACCGAATAATCCTTGGGTACCTAAAGATCGCTGAAATGCCTGTGAACTCCCAGCACTGAAGTCTGGATAGTATTTTTTATGTACAAAAATATGTTCGACCAGAATATGTAGACATTTTTGCTCGTGTACATTGAATTGAATATATTTTACAGTGTGGTCTATCCAAGAGTTTAGGCTAGTTTCACGAGCAAAATGAGGAGTGTGTTAAGGGCGAACACGCCAGCTGCCTTCCATTTGCATTCCCTCTTTCTTTCTCTTGGGAATAATCGGAAGATATTAAAAATAATGTAGTAATCAATCTACCATAAAATAAATAAAATAAAACAAAATTATATTTATACTGCAAAATGTTATAATTATCATAATTAATATTCATAAAACCACAAACAAAAATTAACCTATATAAAACCTATAGCAAAAAATTGAGTTTTTAGCATTTTTTATATTTATTTATTATTTAAGTGATTCAACATCCATTTTAATTATCGTGACATCACATACAGTGAACACTGATGATGCTACATGGGATGAAATTATATACCACAACCACAAACACCACCACCACCACCACCACCACCACCACCAGCACCACTACTACTACTACTACTACTACTACTACTACTACTAGTGCTACAACCACCACCACTACCACCACCACTACTATTACTATACTACTGCTACTACTACTATTAACTACTATTATTACTACTACCATTACTGTTACTACTACTACTACACCTGCTACAATTACTATTACTATTAACTACTACTACTACCACCACCACCACTATTACTATCATTACACTACTACCACCACCACTACTACTACTACTGCTACTAGTACTACTACTACTCCTACTACTATAATTATTTCTTTCCATTTGAATATAAAGACTGCTTGACTCACTATCATGCATTAAGCGAGTTGAGGGCATAGAGCTGGCACTCAGACTTAAAGAAACTTTTATTGTAATTGTTTTTTTCAGTTAAACCAACTTAGTTCGTAGTATTCCATTCAAGCGAAAAACCGATACCTATTTAAGCCAGTTTTACGTTTCTTCAATCAATCATTCGCTCTTTTATTTTTTTTAACTCCATTATTTCAACCGACGGCGTTTCAGTCTTTCAGCATCGTTTACGGTCAGTTATTTCCTCTTCTTGGTTTGTTTTCTCTGGGGAATGGTGTGTTAAAATGGAAGTGTAAAAAATTGATAAGATTCATGATGCAAAGCAAACTTATTTGCTACTGTTTTATTTTCTGTCTTCCTTTCTCTCCGAAAGATTTCTGAGGCTATTTTTGGGTTAACTTTCATTACTCATAAGGACGTTTGTTTTCTTTCCCTTTCTTCTATCTCATCTGTCCTCTTTACTCTTTCTCTAGAGTCTAAATCCGCATTCATTTGTCTTCTCATTTCTTCATTGCTGGTTTTGCAGCAGTCTGACACTATCGCCATCCCACAAGCATTAATCTCTTCCCCATATTTTCCGTCACTCACACTTACTGCAGCTGAAAGGTTTTATTTTCTCTTTTTATTATAAACTTCGGTTTTCTCAAAAAGTTTTCTTTTCACTTTTGATATCAACGTTCATCTAAGTAATCTGTTGGCGCTTTTTGTTTCCAATGCTATGCTATCAAGAATTATTGACTTTATTACTAAAATATGTGAAGCCTTGAGCTTTCTTTTCTTGACTGTTCCCAGTTTTGGAACCATATCGCAAGTATTTACACAGGTTTGGTCTAAGACTGGACAACAGTGTGACTGTGGACAAATAGACACTCCGGAACATTCTTTTTGGGAATGTAATAATAAGCAAAACTTCAAACAAAACTTTCAAATAGGAATACAATGCAAACAATTTAACCATATATTGAGAAATAAAAAAAAAAAAAAAAAAAAAAAACTGGATTGTGGCTGACTCCTTTTCAAGTTTTGCTTTGAAAAAATTTTAGAGGTCAGTCATATCCCGGACATGAATAAAAAGAGTGGAGTGCGCTGTTGCGCCGGAGACCCTACATCTTTTTGAGTTCCAGGAGCCCTTCTTGACGACCGTAGAGGTCAAAGTTTCCGGAATCTTCCAGTGGACCCACTCCGAAATCCCAGACTTGGTTAGTTTTAAGTACCTTACTAACTTAATTAATACTCTTACTAATATTAGGTTTTAGAATAGAATTAACCTATCAAGAAAATAAATGTGATTGTGTAAAAAGTAAGACTAACAATTGTAAAAAAAAAAAAAAAAAAAATTATAGAATCAGTAGAGAATTTAAAACAAAAGTAGAGTAATAATGACTGCATCGTGCAGATAATTAAACATGTAGTAATGTAGAAATTGTAGCAATAGTAGAAAAAATATTATTGTAAAACTTATTGTAAAAGTAGTGAAATTAGTAGCCCTAACCAAGGTATAATTTGTAGTATTGTAGAATATTGTAGTAACAATCACTGTGCATTCTTTTTGTATGTAGTGTAGTTAGAAATATAACAAAATTGTAAATGGAAAACAAAACTAAGGATATGAGGCCCAGTTTAAAATATCAGGTAATGAGCTCAAAAAAGATATACTAGTACGTGCAGAGAATATGATTAATAAAATACAAATCACGTTATTAAAGCCATTGCCGTATTTTGCTCACCTACACCTGCTATTTTTTTTAAAATAAATTTTCTGGCACATGTGCAAATATAACATTTACTTTGCAGGGCCTTACTTGAACATGTTCACTAGTATTTTGTTACATGTTACAGAATCGTAATTAAACTACTAAGCGCTTGGGTATAGATAATGAGAGTGGATATCTTACAGAGCATTGCTTTGGAAGGACGAAGTAGCGGCTTTGCAATGATACCAGTTCCAAAAAATGTATCTTATTTTTGTAGTATATATATATATATATATATATATATATATATTTTACAAATTTTGTCAAACTTTAACTTAAAATTGAGATTCATTGTTAATATTTTGATTATATGTACCATGTAAGCTGTGTTTTGCTACAGGATCGAGCATTTTCATTTCAGATTCTCCAAGCACCCAATCTCTGATACATTAAGATATAGAAATTATAACTATACTAAAGAATTTCACGAATACGAGGGTGGTCCATAAGTTTCCGGACTAACCATTTTCTAAGTATGATAAAGACAAAAAGTATTTTTCACCTTTCAATATAGTTACTTTTTATTGCAACACACTTCTCACATCTTTGAATTAACATTTCAATACCCCCCACCCAAATATCAGAAGTCTTGTCTGCAAAATGGACATAAACAGCATCCTTCACTTCTTAGTCACCCTTAAATTTCCTTCCTAGAAGGTCCTTCTTGAGTTTTGAGAAGAGAAAATAGTCACTGGGAGCTAGATCTGAGCTGTAGGGTGAATGGTCGATCTTCTTGAAGCCACATTTCTTCACAGCTTCCTTTGCAACAAGAGCTGTGTGCACAGGCGCGTTGTCGTGAAGAAAGCGCACACCATCACTCAGCTTTCCTCGCCTTTTCACTTTGATGGAAGCACGTAGTCTGTGCAGTAGGCCAGCATAGTACTCCCCATTTACTGTGGTGTTCCTCTCCTTGAAGTCAAAGAAGAGCATTCCTTCACAGACCCAAAAGATTGCGGCCATGGTCTTCTTGGTTGACTGAGTGGCCTTGAACTTTAGAGGCGGTGCTTCGCCAGGTTTACACCATTCCATTGATTCTCTTTTGGACAAGGAGTCATAGTAGAGAACCATAGTTTCATCTTCTGTAACAATGGTTGCAGAACTTCTCTCTCATTGCTACAGCAGAGCTCGAAAAATGCCTGCAACAGATGACTCGTTGCTGCTTTTGGACTGAGGAAAGAAGTGTAGGCCCCCATCTTGCACTAACCTTATTCATGTTTAAATGTTCATGAATAATTCAAAGGGATATTGTTTTAGAAAGCCCCACCTTGCTATTATTTCTGTAACTTTGAGCCGCCGGTCTTCTATAATTTCTTATTCCTCAGAAGCGATGTTTTCAGGAGTGCGCACTTCCAAGGTCTGACCTACATGCTCTTCGTCTTCAATGCTTTCTCGACTAATTCGAAAATGTTTGGCCAATTCTTTTATGGAAGAATATGAGGGGGATGCTTCCCCATATACACCGTTCAATCGCCGTTTAACTTCATTTGGAATAAACCCTTCTTTTGTGAAAAACTTAATAACAGCTCGAAACTCCATTTTGAACATGTCACAATCTTCTACACATAGCCTTCTTTATGCAACTATATCTGAACAACTAAACACAGTGGAGCGGAAGTTACAGCTGCAATTGTTTACTTAACAGATAAGGTATGGCACCAGATAAGGCTTTTGTGAAGGCGATAATCCTTATCGGCGAGGCCGGAAACTTATGGACCTACCCTCGCAGACAGAAAAGATATTGTGCCAAACTTTTGGGCTCTGATTATATCACATCCCTTAGCGCATTTACTGGGGCGGAAGGATGGGGACAAGGCAGAGGTGGAAGGACTGTTGATTTCGCGTTAAACAGAGAATATTAGGGGGGAGGCGCTTCACTGTAGCTTGAACTGTTTAGACTCATCGTCATCCTATTCTGTGTTCACAGGCTTTATGAATGACGAAAACTTAACGTGCATCCAAAGTTACTGTATTTATTACTGATGCATTTGCTGTTACGAATGTTTCCACGACCAAAACATTATTTTTAATTCAAGAAGAATATTAAATATTTTTAAAGAAATGTTGCTCTAGAAGAGAGACATTCGATACGGGTGGTTTCATACAGACTGCGCGCCAGCTCATTTCACTATCTCTGCTATTGCGACTTGGCGTATATTCCTCCGATAAAATTTGGGATGCAAAAACTGTCTTTTGCCTTTGATTTGGCCAACAGGGAGTCGTATTTCATTGAGTTAATCCTGGATGAAGAAGCTTGAAACCGTGAATATGTCCTATTTAATGTACAAAATGGAAAACTAGCAAATGGCCCCAGAGACACACTAGTATGTGTAGAGAACATGATTAATAAAACACAAATCACGTTATTAAAGCCATTGCACGTATTTTGTTCCCCTACACCTGCTATTTTTTTTTAAAATAAATTTTCTTGTACATATGCAAATATAAATTTTACTTTGCAGGGCCTTACTTGGAAAGGTTCACTAGTATTTTGTTACATGTTACAGAATCGTAATTAAACTACTAAGCGCTTGGGTATAGATAATGAGAGTGGATATCTTACAGAGCATTGCTTTCAGTTTCATGACTGTAATAAACGTTTCGGGCAAATCTCGATCACACTGCAACGAACGCCTGGTACATGACTTCCTAAGGACTCAAGAAGATTAATATGGCAGAGTGTTTGGGTTGTCGCCTGGACACTGAACTTCAATTTAAACGCGCACGTTATCACCAAGCCGCTTTTCACTCCCCGTGTCCTTGTGGAGAGACGGTCTTCATAAATACTGATAGCGGCTTTGATTAAAACCAAACCTATGCGCGGAGGTGGAAGTTCTGAGTGTTTTAGTGCTGTAGTTAGATGTATAACGTTTCCAGTTTCCATATTAGTAAATGTAGAACATCTTATATTTATAGAGTTTGTAGCACTCAAAATTTATTTTGAATAAAAAAATAGAACAGTTTTTCACACCCCACATGTCAATAGAATTCAAGTGAACACATCGGGCACTATACGACATGTGCTATGGTTACGCATTATGCTACACCCTTGTGTGCAATTTTTCTCTTCATAATTATATTTTAGTAGATTTTCAGGAGGAAGGACGTACAAACATAACCTATCTTCTTTATTATAGTTAAAATTTTCATTCCTGTTCCGATCTGAGCTCCATATCTTTTTAGGTTTTCCCTCATTATAATATAATTCATCGTATGTTTACGATATCATATTCTCTATATATTCTTTACATTTTGTTTATATATTTATAATTTATTCAGTTATGTGTTATTTCTTAATTTCAAGATTAGTATTTTTTCAAATAGCAAATCTTTCATTTCAGCCTGTTATTTTAATTATATAATTTGTTTTTAATAACCACACTTTTAAGCTATAAAATTAGGTTTTATCTCAGGTCAGCGTCTCTGAACCTGTAGCCGGCGGACCCTCTCAGGTGGTCTATGAAGTACTGTTAACAGAATTTATTCAATTAATTAAAGCATATATCCTGTATATTTATTGAGATAATCGATTTGAAAGAGAATATTAGTTTTGGAAGGAACGTTCATTAGGCAAGCAGAAAACATGAATTTATATGCTCCGCCATAGTTACTCTAACAATAAACGCATCTTTCTGCGTAGGCTAGGGCTCGCCTGCCTCTCTTTGATTTTTTTCCCAGACTACCAAAAAAGGTCATGACTTTCGTAAGAACATGCATATTGAAAAATCATTCTCTGCTCTGATTTATCTAAAAAGCAAGTATAAAAGCCGTTTAAAAAACGTGGAATCAAAACTCAGAATATGTATTTCTCCTATTAAGCCCGGCAAGTTTGTAAGTGAAATGCAGCATCACCCCTCTCAATCAGGAATTAAATTTAACGAGTAATATATGCTATCATATATCGTTATTAACAGTATTGTTTCATGTGTATATAGGCTTTTAATATAATATAATGTTATGCTTATTACTGCTTAAGGATGTACTGAAATATAAAACAAAATATGGAAATAAATGCCATTGTTAGTATGTCTATAAATTTAGTAAAGCAGTAATTAGGAACTTAAAAATATATATAGAACGCAAATTAAGCATTGAGATTAATCTTTAAAGGAGGTGTGTGCAAAAGAAAAGTTTTAGAACCGCTATCCTACATAGGTATTTTTTATTTAATTGTTTACCTTGGTATGACAATAATTTAATGTTTAAATTAAACTGCTGACTACCTTTAGCTAATTAATATATTTACTTGTAGTTTATCTTTTGAATTTGATATTAAAACATGGTCAGTGACATTTAATTTTTTGAAATATATTATTCAACTTTATGTATTTATTAATTTCTTTATTATATTTTAATTATTTATTTTATATACAAATTAAATAAAACTGGAGAAGAAATGCAACCGTTTTTAGCTCCTTGATTGATATAAATGTATTACTTCTCTTGTTTCCCGTTTTAAAACAACAATTGTTTATTTTGTGTAGGTTCTTAATTAATTTATATTAATGTCTTAGAATTCAATGATCCATTAGGGCGGACTAAAGTTTTATTTTTTTTGCTTATCGACCTGTTTTACATATCAATAAATTCCATATGTGTTTATCAGGTCATTTTTTTTATCAATTCTTAAGTGTAAATATATTGCCCATACATGACACAGTTTAATCTAAGAAAATGCTAATCGAAGTCGTCACTAAATAAACTCTTTGGTTATTCATGCTACTGTGAGAGGAAAAAAAAAAAAAAACCCTGGAAAATTTAATAACACATTTACGTCATAGCTACGGTTTAACGTTAAAAAACACAAATATTTTCATTTTCGTCAAGCTCAACAGCGATAATATGTATCTCTCTCTCTCTCTCTCTCTCTCCCTATATATAATGTAATTAATAACAGTAATAATAAAAGTATATAAGGATAAAACACTTAGATAAAATCACACTTGAAATTACTATATTTCGAACTCGTCGAGTACTTCAATGGCAAGAAGCTAGACAAGTGAAGGTGATCACTTTATTATTCACCTTCACTTGTCTAGCTTCTTGCCATAGAAGAACTCCAGTAGTTCGCAATATAGCTATTTCAAGTGTGACTTTATCTAAGTGTTTTATCATTATCTACTTTTATTATTAATGTTAATTTGTTACATTGCTAATAGTGTTATTTTATTTTTATTTTTCATGTGTGTGTGTGTGTGTGTGTGTGTGTGTGTGTGTGTGTACGAACGATTTCACAAGAAACCGAGCCTAGCGCCAGCCTGCTCACTGTGACAAAGAAAGCAAGTAGTAATACATTCATTACTAGTTCATTGTAGTAATTCATTAATACAAATGAAACTACTTAAAGTTAGGCAGCCATTTTTCCTTACTTGGTATTATGTTGTACGTTTTCAAAATAATTTCTATTTTTGTGTTACATAAATCTATAAATTCCATGTCAAATACATACTTAAAAGAGCCCAAAATGATAAAGCTTTGAAATATTTGCTTTGAAATCAGCAACGTTGGAAAACTCTGTACGCAATTTAATGTGTTTTGATGATCATGAAAGTGGTTTAATAGTATGTGTTGTAACAGAACTAACACATTCATATTATGCATAAACAAATCTGGGGCATTCTACTTTCGTTTATACTATTTTAGAAAAAAAATTCTAGCAGCAAATTAATATAAAATGTGCTTCGAAATAAAATTTAGGTAACATTAAAACGTTGTATATCATAAAATTACTAATATAGGATCATTACTGATCAAGTATAGATTATTCTATTCATTTTGATTTAGAATTTGTTCTTAAAAGAATAACAAAGCAGCATGACCTAGAAAATTTAGAACGAATTAAAAGAAAACTAAATATTTGGTTATTATCAGTAAAACTGAAGACAAAATTGAAGAAAATATACACATTAAACAAATAATTCAAGTTAAACATTTAGAGATATTATTAAAAATGAACAAGACATTGAATTAAAAAAATACCGAATTCAACACAACAGAAAAATTATATCTTTGTTTAAATTTAATAGGCTGGGTTAAGAATATATGGAAGAAAAGATAGAAAATAGTACAGTGCAGAAATTTTAGTTGAATCTGTAATAAGTAATTGTAGTGAAGCGTAAGCTATATATATATATATATATATATATATATATATATATATATAAATTAGGTAATTTGTTGCTAAGGAAATGAACTATTAGAGAAGAAGTGCAAAAACTTTTATGTTTTAACATTTAAGAAATGAAGAAAAAATAATAAATATACAAGTAAATGTGTTGGATAAATTAAATAAAAAATACTTGAAATCGTTTGAACCTATGATGATGATGCAAAAAGGAAGATGGCAAAACAAAAAAAGGGGCGACAAATGAGAACACGAACCGCAGAAATGCTAATAGTTTATATGTAATGAAAGAGTAACTAACCTTTCGGAATCAACTACTCCTATATATATATATATATATATATATATATATATATATTTCAATTTCCAATTTAAATGTATTAAAGTAATAACAATACTAAATTAAATTGCAAAATAATTTTCATATAAAAACAGTGTTCTCGGTAAATACAATAAAAATTATTTTGATACTCTGACATTCAAATTCACGCTTTTGAAAATGATGACTTCATATGGAGGAACGGATTCTCCAGAGTAAAAAGTCAACCCTTGTCCTTCTCTTGAGAGCTCTCGAGCCACTTGAAACAATATCTGTGGCCGACCCGGCGCTTAAGTGCAAGTACTCCCTTCACACGGTCATCATAGAGCAGTGTTACCAACAATCCCATAAGTAATGAGATTAGAGTAGGCCATGGGAAACTCTGCATGTCTCCTCAGCCGAATATGCTGATATATATGTGGAGTTTGTCTAAGAATTATCAGTAAATAAAAGCGATAGAAAGAAAAATAGAATTATTTTATGTTCATTCATCAATATTTAATCAGAAACTCAGTAATCAGAAATATGAAGTAAATAAAATAATATTAAAGCAAGTCCTATAACAATAAAAATATATGCACAGTGTAAAAATAAGGTATGTCAACACTTTGGGGAAATATTCCTTGCATACAGAGATTGTAAATATATTATATGAACATGTCCAGACATGCTTTAGCTCTTTGTTTATAGCTCAGCCTAGAAGGGCAATATGCAAGATAGCATGCGAGCATAGAGTCCTTGGGCAATAAGCCCATAAAAGAACAATTGATTAATACTTACAGTAGGTATACGTTTGCTTTCACTCTGGTTAACCACGTGTTTTAACCACGGTTAGTTCCTTGGTTCACCATTGTTGTGGTTATTCTGTACCACATAGTGAGTTTGTTATGCTACTCACTTCATTGCTTGACGTAACACCGAGCATGCAGTTTCAGTTCTGTGTGTTTACGGACCTCGTTCCAGGTACAGTAAAATGAGATTTTTTTTTTTAATTCTGCAATACTTACATCCTGATATCTTGGTTCTACATCAGGACGTAATACTCCAGATTTCATTTATTTATTCCTCTTATATCTTTCAATACAATTTAAATTACAATTAAATTTTACAGATTTTAAAATCTACACTACTAATACTATGACTAAACAAAAGTAAAATGAGATATTCAAATGCGGAGTTGGCAGATGCTCATATGATCTATGGATTGGTCAAGGTGTACAGATCTTAGTGCTCGTATTCTGAAAGACTGCCAGAGGATTACGAGATACTCCAGGGATGCATGAGAGCATCAGGCAGTCCATGCGACGACGGTTTGATGGACGTATCCGTGCTAATGGAGGATATTTTGAACATTTAATGTGATTTTTCGTTACCCACAGTTCTGTTTTTGAATATTCTGCTATGTGATAGTACAGCTGTAGAAAAACGATCCCAACAAGGAAATAAAACAATTCCGGACCTATTTTCATGTCATGTTTTTTATTCTGTACATGTGAGCAAGGTTTACTCAAAGTTTTGACATGCCTGTATGTATACAGGAACTAAAGCAATGTATGTGAAAGATTCAATTTCAACCAGGGATCTTCAGCTTTCCGTGCCGATGCTCTAACCATCTGAGCTACCGGATCCTTCTCCAAGCATAAAATCCTTCTCCAAGCATAAAAATATAACCATTTTCATCAGATTCTATATACCCCGGAGACTTAACTTAAAAGTTCCTCTACTATGGGAAATTAATTTCTTAAGAGGCCCTTAATACTACGAGTACTTATGACCCCCAGGCTTCATCAAACCTAAACGTTTGTTTATTCCTATTACACACTGCATGTCTGGAAATTATCCAGCTATTCTGAACACTAGAAGACTGTTTAAGCAGCTCTGAACGCACTTAGAAGGGATCTTATTTCGCAAGCGGAACATGAACAACACCTCAAGAGCGGAATTGACTCCCTAAGGCTTCTTTTTTGATGATGGAAGAGTGTAGGCGAGATGTTTTAGTCGATGGTGATTTTGGGAAAAAAGAGAAATTTAGAAACTGGAAAAGTGGAAACGAGTTTTGCAGGTGTCGCTCTTGGTTTTCATGATTTTGAAACAAGCTACATGCGGTCGCTGCTGGGCCGGCCGAATTGAGCGAATCAAAATGCATTTAAAGCTTTTCTATTAAAAAGCACCGCAACTCCGCCCATCATCTGGATTATTTTATCTGTTAGCCATTTCTAATCCAGAAGCGTTGCACGGAAACCCAAAACTGCCCTAATGCTCGTAAACATTTTGAGGTAGCATGCAGAAGCAATTATTAATTGTACGGGAGTAGCTGGAAATTAAAGCAGTACTTTGGAGTTTATGGGATTTAATCCACGTAAAGAAGAAACGGTGTACCTGATTCATGTGGAAATTACAGATCCTCTGCGTGAAAGCGAGTGCTTGTTAGCGAGGCCTATAACTTTAATGACTGGAAAATCGTTACCCATGTTACTGCCATCCCTCCAATTATTTTCTGCATAAGAGATAAGATCCAGATATAGCGCACTGCCAGGCAACTTGTGGGCGAAGCAGGGGAGGGCTCGAAACATACCTGCCTTAGACTTCATTATATTTTTATTTTTTCAGCTTTTAAAGCCTTATAATATAATTAAAATATTTACACCACTTTTAAGAGCACATTTAAATAGTTTGTCTCCTTTATATTTGAATTAATAAAAATCTTAAAATAGAAAAGTTTTAATGCATTTAAAAAGCACAAAAATGTTTTAAAAGGCTGCTGAAAACAAGTCACCAGAAAGGGTGTGAGGTGTACAAATACACCTCAGATTTTAATCTGGGCTATCTAGAACGGATTCATTGCTTCACGTATAAACAAGTTCCTCAGTTACCGTCACCTTACTGGGTGGGTTTTGCTACACACCCATTCCTCAGGTGTGCAATGAATTAAGCGCTTTGGGTCGTAAAACAGAGCACTAGATGATTAATTTTTTAAATCTAGAGATTGTACGTAATTGAACAGAAATACACACACAGAATTAACATATTAAAAGAGAGTGAAATCTCAGTATGCAAGAAAAACGTAAGTGGAAAGGATCATGGTTCTTGCAAACTCAAAGTGCAAGAAATTTTGCAATAAATAGGTATGGGAAATTTGTGGATAAATAAGAGAATATCAAAACAGAGGTTTCTGGCAAGAAATAAACTAAGTTTGGAGACCATTGAAAGACAAGAAGTATTTGGTAGTACGAGAGAAAATAGTTCATTGAGACTTCGTAAGGAAATAAAAATAATATAAGGTAGGGAAAAATATGCAGAACAATGTGTTAAGGCAGATCGAGAAGGGCTAGAACTGGAGTTTTTTTTAAAGTAGTGTTTAACGTTCGTTTTTATTACTGAGGCATCACAAGTGGTGGACCCTGGTGATGCATAAGATGAAATAATAAATTGGGAAAGGATTTTTTTTTTAAAGAAGGAAGCGTTCCAGGCCTAAGTTTAGGGTACTTCCCGGCATTTGTCATGTATGAGGACTGAGGAAAACTTGAAAAAGCTCCAATCAAGGAGAACGGTCCTGGTGGGATTCGAACCCCAGACGAGTTCGCGCCTTAACGATCTCGGCCACCCGTGGCGGTCAAAAACTGGAGTTATGAATTTAAAAGGGTTAATATATGATAAAGTAGTAGAAATATGTCCAATGTCTGGAGAAACCAATACAAAATTTCATTGTTTATTATACTGCAAGCAAATAAAGTTATGGAGGGAACAGGATGGCAACCATAATGAAAGAATTTAGATGGGGAAATATTAATTAGAAAGATTTTTAACTGTAAAAGGAGAGAAGATTATAAAAGTGGCTGAAAACCATCTGGGCAAAGTTAGAGAGAAATGCATAACGGGAAGATAGAGGGGAAACATAACCTCAGAAGTACAATAGGTCAGATAAACAAATACAGGATAATACAGCAATAAATATGACAGTCACCTACACTAATAACCTGGAGTTGTGTATTGGGATCAGAATGTAAATAAGCAACTCTAGAAAGAAAATTTCTAATAAGTAAGACTAGTATTGTTTTATTTTATTTTTAGATTTTATTTTGTAATGGACTCATAAAGTATGTATTTTAGTGTAAAATATTATGTAGTCCACAGGGATATATTTTCAATAAATTTCAATGTAATTGAACAGTTGCTTCAATGCGGACCACTCAGCTAGCAGGACAATGCCACGGTCTCTCGAGGGTTAAGATTTTCTTTATTTGTTAGTTATTCCTGAACCAGATAACTCTACAAGAATACGAGAATAAAAGTCCCTAAGAACGAGAGAGGTCGTTATTAAAGTCATTCACTCTGATTGAGATTTTTCCAGGCTTTCCTCAGTCCACATCAATTGAAAATGTGGTGGAGGTATTCTAAATTTACGCCTGAAACATTTTTTTCCAAATTTCACCCCAACATCATCAATGTCCACCGCCAGTGATGCCTCAGTCAGCCAATTTGTTACATTTTGGCAGGATGGTTATTGGCCAGCCTACGTGTGTCTTCTACGCATGTTTCAGGCTTTACCTCAGTTATGTTTGATATTTGTAGGATGAGATTTTGGCATTTAGAATGGGTGGTGAGAGAAGGTAGTGCAGGGACTGCTCCATGTACGGGTTTTTAGACAATTCGATCATATTCTAATTAACACATGTTACCCAGCATAATCATAAAGCTTGTGTACCTCAAATTTTCATTTATTACGGCATCCAGAAAGTAAGTCCCGATCGCGCCTAGAGATGGCACCGCTGGTCGGATAGGAATACACATGCGCAGGAATAGAGAGGAAGTATGTGGTAATAATGCAGTAAAATTTCAGCCTTGTGACGGCCGAGATTACCGCGCTGTGCTAGGAGAAAATGGCAGTTCTGACATTGTCTCCCGCCAACTGCGAAGTTCGTGCAGTCATCCGAGGTTTGCACGCTCAAAAGCAAAGTCCAGCAGAGATCCATCGCCAATTGTGTCAAGCTTCCGGGAGACAATTTCGTGCACAAGGGAGCGAGACATCTGGGGAATTGACAAGAGAGTTCTGAAATTGTGAAGCGCCGGTTCTGCTCAAATGCTTGCCGCACACTTTCCAACAATTCTGCCGTCACCAGGGACGGTCGGCCACTACGGTCGTCGTCGTGAATATTGGTTCGTCCTTCAGTGAACTGCCTGCACCATCGTCTTACCATAATGTCGTGTCCATACACTTGACATACTCTCGTATAATGTTTTTGAGTCTTCCAGTAGCTCACCTTAAGCGTGCTGATCAATTAGTAAGTAATTTGTTTAAGGGGTGACCACCTTAATTTAATTTTAGATTTGGTGTTTACAGTTGAAGGGGAGCGATACGGCACTGTGCATGGATTGCATTGTTAGGGACGGAGAAAGATACCTCGGCACTTCATCCTTGTTCAAGCGTTGTACCTACGCTTTCAGTGGGATCACCTCCGAGAAAGAAGAATAATATCAGAAGCCGGGACTGAAATCTTTCCCAAGAGCAAGCCACATAACGCTACACCAACCCATCTCGTTCTGGTATTTCCGACCAGAACCAACGGAATGAAATCATATGGAATATGACAGCGGAAAATGGGGGGATAGGAAATGTCCACCTCAACAGGGAAAACGAAGGGAAAAACCTAAGGGTTTGACCCGAATGCGAGTGCCAAGCGTTATCGCCTATGTTATTGCCTAGTATTAGAGAAATAGGCAATTTTTTGTAAACATTATGATGTCAACTGCCGTGATTCTGCTACTAGCGTGTATGCTTGCCAACTGCCGTTGGCTGTGTAAGATTTCTCTATACTGAAAGGGTAAATATAAGGCCATTTTAAAGACTGAAGACATATTTTATTTCTGATTTCATTTATTTCTTTCCTTTAGAATGTTTTAGTAATTTGATGAACGTTAAAAGGTTACAAATTATTACAATTTCTTTGCTTTCTCTTCGGGAAAACAGTAAGAGAATTCTGGGAGTACAAAAAACTAAACTCCTAGGTCAAATCCTCAACAAAATAATAATAGAGATGAACGTTTGTGTAGAACCTGATAATACTGCAAAATAGGAAGTTAGATGCATGATTTACATGGAACAGGAAAAGTAGATAAATAAGGAAAACTGTCAAAAGCTCGACTTTTAAGAGCTGTAAGGTAATTGAGAAATGAAAAATTAAGTTTAATTGGCATTCCATCTAACATTGTGACAACGTACCGGAGATAAGCTATAAGTCATGGCAATTATTTTTTTTCCCTCGCGAACAAGAGAAACACGAAACATCTAAGAAATACGATTAAGCATATACAATGTACTTTCGAATGAAGCTATAGATAGTGTATGTGAGCAAAACTGCGTGTCTCAGCACGCTCCGAAGTTCAGCTGGTTATAGAAAGTGGCAAGGAATAGATGTCACGAAAAGTGAACAACGTCTGTTTGTGAAAATAGCATTTCTCCTCAACAGGAATGCACGAGAACGCCACACAGAGCTACCTGAAGCATTGGGTGTGCGTGCCATGCCCTATTAAACAGTGCCGAGGTGGACAGAAACCTTCAAATGGGACAGAATGTCGACTGCCGATCATGTTCATTCTGACTATTTTTTCATACGCATGTTGTTCACTCTTCATAATCTCAAATACTGATCACTGTCGCTTACCAATTGAGCTTCGGGACGTGCTGAGACACACAACTGTGCTCACACATACCATCTGGTGGTTTCATTCGAAAATACCAGTACATTTCATATACTTTTAATCAACAGGTGTTGGAAATGTTGTTCTGCTATATTCACAAATTTCTGGCATCTTTTTAGAAAATTAGCATTCATATGCAGCAGTTCTTTTTTTAAATTGAGTCAGATTAAACTTGAAAGCACACAAGGTCACTGTTGTTAATGAATTTAAGGTAGTGATTCTGATACTCAAGTAAATTTCTGTAATTGAATGTTACGGAACGTTAATGATAGAGTCATTGATTTACGCTTAATATTATTTACTCCTGAAGCAGGTTTCCATTTACGTGATCATGTTTCAGGTATCGAAACATAAATATCGAAAGATACTCGAATGTCACACATGAGGAAGTGAAAAAAGTAAGTGCATCATTAGAAGAACTGAGGAAAATATCGGTCGAGAAAAGAACTGATGAACTAATGCTGCACATGACAATTTTCTAAAAAAGATATTAGAAATGTGTGAATGTAGTGTGACAATATGTTCAACATCTCCTGTTATTAGGTAAGTGCGAGAACTTGAGGCATTTACGTGGATATTAAGTGTATCCCTTTGGCCGGGAATTACGGATCTAAATGCCGACCAGCTGCTGTGAAACGGACGACATAAGCATGAAAAATTCAGTATTTGTAAAGCGGAACTCGAAATGGATATTCAGCCTAAAATCCCCCGTATTTAACGAGTTGAAATGAAGGCATACAAATAAAAACGCACATAATGCAGATATAATGACGGTATGCAAAGGAAAATAGTTAATAATGTCTGGGTATTGGAAGATGGTCTAAAAAATTACTTGAATGGATATCTGCAGCAACCAGACATCGACTTAGTACGCCGAAGTTAATAAGAACATAAAAAAAAATTCTCCTAAATCTTGCAATGAAACATCCAATTAACCGGAATTTGCTAGCACTTTCGAAAGTATTAATACAACTGCGTTGCTGTTAGGAGAGCACTGGACCACCCTGAATATTAGTGTACTGTGATTATATCAGTTTTTAATGATACAACCTTGAACAAAAACACAAAAAACTTAACTTCATGGAGCAAAGCATTTTCTCAGTTTCATAATTTGATTCGTGGTCTGTGCGTAACGAATCGCACAGATTAGATTTACACGCGCTTCCTGAAGGAGATTGTCAATTATCTGTGATTTCCTCGTTCTTCAATCAGGGCGGCTAGCGGTGATCAAGGTTGGGCGGCCGTAATTGCATAACGCGACTGCTCAGGGCGCATACAACTTCTTGCTACACTCTCAAAGCAACTAACTTTAGAGCTGCTTCTTACTTCAACGAAATAATTATACGATTTCGTTCGTAGTTTCGCTAAAAACCTTTTATGTTGCTGCCAAAATCAACGAAGGGGATGTGTAAATTCATCTCTTTAATTTCAAAATTTGACTAGTGGGGTGTAGTTTCTCAGAAAGGGTTATGATGTTTATATACCCACATTTAAAAGTTATCATTATTTGCAACTGTTAAAATTGAGCGTAAATGCTCTAAGCCTCTCGTAACAATACGTACAATATTTTTTAAAATGATGTTAATGGTCTAACGTAAACAACTTGTAGAAAAAAAAAGCATATACATACAACCTCGTTTGAACCGTTGTCTTTATTTAGAATCTTCATTTTATGAGAATTGATTTTCGACTTTATTCTTTAGCAATTTTAAATTGAGGAGTTTGTTAAAGATGTGTAGGAATGTTTATCTAAGTATGCTCAATTGTTCATGTTAGTGATGTAAATCCGTGGATACAAAAGCATATTAACTGTGGCTGTGCTATGAATGTAATTATTGTGTTTTGTAATTTGTAAAAATAAATGGTAGACCTATAGTGTGTAATATGCACACGTGTACATGCTATACAAATTTAATTTCAACATCCATATACCTGGATGTAGAAGATTTCCGAACCCACCTACCCCGAATAAAAAATAAAATATCTGCTGTATATGCATTTTAATAGTATATTTTTTCATTTTAAAATTGTTACTACTTTTATGAAGAGCGATGGAAAATGATTTACAATTCCAGTGTTTTATGAATACCATACAGATGCTAGATGGCGTTGTAAGCAGAAGGACAGTGTTCGTTTGCTTTCAAGTAAAGCAAGACGTGGAAAATATGAAACACGATTCTCATGAGCAAAGATGGACTGTATGCTTTTCGTGTAAGGAAGGTGTCAAAAGTGCAGAAATTCCTAGCAATTTAACTGCGGTATGAGATCAAAGCTAATGCTCAAATGACCGTTTACAACTGGGTCAATGGGTTCGCCAGCGACAGCGAATCTGCATACAAGAATGGAGTACTGGTCATCCGTCAACATTGCGGTCTCCCAGAAACATTGAGGTTGTGTCTGAATTGATTATGACTGATAGGTGCATAAACTTTGATGAACTGATGTGTCGCGCTACCGTGCACACCGTTATTCACGACGATATGAATATGAAAAAAGGTGTACGCACATTGGCTTCATACAAGCACAGGACAAACGGGTTGAAATCTGTCGTCGGTTGCTGGAAATGCATAATGAAGACCCTGAATACGAATAAAAATATTATACAGGTTATATATTAACTGTTTCAATAACATTTGAATATAAATTATTGGTAACACAAAATAAAACAACTGCAATGTAGCATGTTTTTGCTTTTAAAGAATGTGTTGTGCTAAATATAAAACCTTAAAACTTTACATTAAATTTTTAAAAACAAACAACTATACGCAAAAATTATTTACAACATACTGATTAGATTGGTAAACAATATTCATAACAATTTTCACGGTTATTCTAATATCAGTATTTCATGGTGGCTGTTAATATGAAAGGAGTGCTCTTTAAACTCCTGCACAGCGCCGCCCCCACTAATCATTTTCTTGAACGGACACTTCTTCTCTTGGTCCAAGTCCATTACGTCATGATATGAACGCAAATCTCACCTACCAGCAACCACCACCAGTCTCTGCTAATTACTATTAGAATATTATTAATACTACTTTATGGAAAGATGCAACAGTGATGGCTGCGAATAAAAGAGTCGTTATAAAACAACAAATTATATTTTAATATAATTCTACTAGAACATTAAAAGTAGCTATGACTAGTTGACATTTTTACGTAGATACTAAACATGCAAAAAGTAGTTTTATTAATTAAAACCTACTTTTTGAAAGAATTAATTAAAATTTAGGAATACTTTCAACTAATACTGAAACAAAAGTACTAAGTTTGATATTCCTGTTCTTTAAATTGTAGAAATTTAGTATCTTAAAAAAAAATTAATTTAGCCACGTTTCTATTTAATTTCTGTTGCAATGCTTGCAATAGAGGAGAAGGTATAACCCATGCTTTTTGGTCTTATATTATGACGACATCTAGTGAGTGCTACTTCAAACTATTCTTATCCTGCCAGTTGTGCCGCTGAGCTCTTCTTGCAAGTATTGTAGAAAAGTGGTATGATTTCCTGTTTTACGGATTTTGTTTATATGTAAGGCATATTATTTCATGGTTTGTTTACTACTGAGGATCCTGTGCTTATAGAAATGTAGTACACGAACTAGTTTTATTAGTAATGTAACTTGAAGACCTGCATATCTAGTAATGAATAATGAATGGTGTTTAACGCCCGTTTTTGCTACAGAGGCACCACAGGCGATGGACCCTGATGATACATGAGATGAAATGATATATTGGGAAAGGATTTATTTTTAAGGAAGCAATCGTTCCAGATCTAAGTTTAGGGCACCTCCCTGGCATTTGCCATTTATGAGGACTGAGGAAAACCTGGAAAAAACCCAAGTCAAGGAGGAAGGTCCTGGTGGGATTGGAACCCCAGATCTCCCGCTTACAAGTCCGCGCCTTATAGACCTTGGCCACCCATGCCGATGCATATCTAATAGAAAATGTATTTATTTTAGGTTATTGTGTAACATGGCGGTGATGGTAATATAGCACCCTTTCATATTTGGGAATATAAAAGGAATTTGGCAGACGGGGAGAAGAAACGCAGGACCAAGAAAGATTGACCTGCTCAGCCATCACTTCCTGATGCACAGAATAAGGTGAAAAATGCGAGAGGAAGGAACGCTTCGTGATGAATTTGGCGCATCTGAAGTTTCTGATGATCACGTGTCCATTGCTACTGAGAGCACTGAAACCGAGAACCGTCGCCAAACGAGGAGGACGCGGAGCTTTTTCTGTAATGAGACATTTTGGAAGAAAGCAAGAAAAAGAATGTGGTGTCACAGGCCTGTGTTGAAAGTGACAGAGGAGACTATACTTGCGATTACTAAGTGAAATTAATCTAGAGACTCCCTCCTGAAGGCTGTTTTTCATCTTTTTATGCAGTTTTTTGATAAATCTGTGCATTAGTAAAACAGAAGTATAGTGTACCTCGTTCAATGCAGTGTTACTTTGTTTATTTCTCTTTCCTGTCCAGTAATTGTACTGAATATACTGGGGGGGGGGGGGCTGTGTTTCCAGCACATTCGATCATGAAGGAATAGTTTACATATGTTTACTATAAATAAAATATGCATGCTTTGAATGATTGCACGGGATGCAAAAATATATTATTTATCTACTAATTATAACGCTTAAGGGTTTCCCTCAAAGAGGTAAAAACAATGCTGGGTGCCATATTACCACTTTTTCCTCTAACCTGATTTTTATAATGAAAGCTTTGTTGTTATGTGCAGCACTATGATGAAACAATTTAATGGATTTAAGTATATAGCTGAATTTCTGTGGGCTTCAACTCATAGCAAGAAAAATACACCTCGTTAACCTCAGAGTGGAGTGCCTAGAACGTCAGTTTGTAAGATTGCAAAGCTCGATAAACAAAATAGCGATTGTTCCCTCACCTTAATTGAAGTGCGTTGTAATGTTTCTCCATCATTAGTCATACGTTTGTTTATCACTAGGATCAACTTGCGTGACAACGGGGCTCATCACATCCGGAGAATGGGGGCGAGTGTCTTCCGGATGGATACACGCGACTCAATTCGTAACCGCCACCGGAAAGCCTTCTTCCTTTTTTTTCTTGAGGTTTAACATTTCAGCCCGAGAGAAGTGTACTGTCTGTCATTCTCGACGTTTTGTTATCACGGGAGGCCAAATCACGACAGGAAATAACAAACACGTTTTGAATGAACTTTTCTTCTCAAGAGTCCAATGAGTGCTTGTAGAATTTCCGACCTAAGTATTTATACCATCCGTTATAGAAGTGTCAAAGGTACACAAACGCACAATGAAAATACAAAGCGACTTCCAGAATGGCTGCGATTAAGTCACAAAAAATTCAAAATTATGGGGAATATAAAACAGCCTAGATGTAAAATAAGATTGCAGTTTGTCGTAACCACTTTTTAAACATATATTTATACAGATAAAGCTGTTAAGGCACTGAATGGCTAACACCCCATTTGACTTTAGAACTTTTATAGAAACGTTTGCTATGATATTTGTTTCCTGTCGATCAGATTATTATTTACAGCTCGGAGAATAATTTACAAAAATCAATGTATGAACAGCAACGAAATACAAAATGAAGATATCCACGAATAAAAGTAAAGCTAAGACGTTTAAAGGGAAAGAAAGTAACAGGTTAAAATTGTAATAGAAAAATATGATAATATAAGAAGGAATTCAATACAAAAATATAACTGACCAAACAAAGAAAATGGAAATGTTTAATTATATGAATAAAAAGTAAACGAGATGAAATTTGTAATAGCAATTCCTAGCACAACGCTGCAAATGTTTATATATATATTATTTGTAGAAGAAATGAGTTTTGATATTCTTATAATGAAAAATTCGGCTTCGTGTGTCTTAAGCCTTGAAATTTGTAATGAAACATCAATGCTCAAAACGATCAGTTACTGTATTCACAATTTAAAAATAATCGCATTAACAAATTCAGAAATCCAGGAGTCCCAACTGCACTTTCATGGGAATGCTTGAATTGCTTTTATTGCCAATATCTTAAGGGCTGACATAAGTTTATCAATCTGACAATAACTGTTGCACAGTTTATAGACCAAACATGTAACATGTCAATGAAATGTTTGGAAAAATTACACTATTGCCAAGGATCCGCACTTGGGCCGATTTCAGTTTTAGTTTATTAGTTTATTATTCACTTAATATATGAACAGTGAGCGAAAGAAAGAAAGAAAGAAAGAAAGAAAGAAAGAAAGAAAGAAAGAAAGAAAGAAAGAAAATTCCATCACGCAGGATCTGGTAAATCAAGTGAATTTATCAGCAACTTGAAAAAATTTAAAAAGTAATATGAAATCCAAATTATTTCCTTATTAGTTAATGAAATGAAATAAGTTATGGCACTAGTGTGTGGTATTAGGGGAACAAAAGTAGAACTCTTGCAATCTATAAGTATTAAAAACATATTTTAGAACTATTATAATGATAATTGACATTAAAACATAAAAATTAATGTTATACTATGAATTAAATGAAATATATGACCACTGATAGATTAAGCTAAACTATAAACTGAGCCTTTGGTATCTTGACATTAATTTAAATAAAGAAGTAACCGAAAGTTTCGAGTTACATTGTGTATTTAAGAACATGATGCTCATATGTTACAATAAAACAAAAACCTGTTACTATTTAAAAACAATTACAGAGCACTAAGCAATTATACACAATCGAAAATTCCGTCGATACTCAATGGCTTTGAAATTTAATTTAAATGTTATTGCAGTAAAAATATGTAACGCAAACGTTTTCTGAAGCTTATTACAGAACTTTCTTACATACAAATTTAATTCTGAAATACATTTTAGGTTAGAACAACATTTCTGAATTTCTAAGCCCCAGTTAATAGAAATAGTGTAGGCAGCGAAAAAAATAAAAAGTTGCTTACATCAGGTTGATTTGCAGAACGTGGAGAATTAGTATTTCATTTCCAGAGACAGATTATGACATGTCATTGTTCGGACGAACCTTTCTTTTGTTTTTCTTATCGCAATATCTTGCGAGAGCCTTGAAACTGTTGTGCGAGTATAATGCAGAGAATATAAAATGTACGTTGGTGTCCTAATGCTTCTCGCCTTAATATAATTGTCTTTCTAATGATGCTATATTGCTCTTTGTTTTTTCTGGACAGCAGCAAAGGAAGTGGACAGGTTTCAGTGTCATAAAAACTCTTCTCTCTGTGAAACCTGACTTATGAAGACGACAGTAATAAATACTGTGTTCTTTTTCTTGTAAATTTGCAATAGAGTTTTCAAAAACATTTTTTATCTACTGTTGCCTTACCTTGTCTATAAATAATCTATTTTATAGCATCTGCGCGATTTTCTGCACTATTTTCATCTTAGGCACGTTCTCTGCTGCATTTACATTTGTTAAACATTCTTACCTCTTGAGTATCGAGGTGTCGGTAGTAGTGAGAGATGCTTCTAGTTTAAAGATATTCTATTTCATTTGGGGATACCATGTGAAATCGGAAGATAATTATAACAACTAACCTTCTGTTAAATTTAAACACATATATACATGTTTGTTTGTGTTACAACATATAAAAAACTTGCCGGGTTTTAATAAAATTGTCTTTTTTATAGAAATGTATTTCTGGGCATTCTTAAAGTAGAAATTTGAGCATTAGCTCATTTTAAAGCTCATATATTGCTGAATGTAATGATTAGAAAAACATAATCATTAATTTACAAGAGTGGAAGAAATTTTTTACACATATTTAACAATTTCCTCCATAAAGACAAATGTATCAGCATTGCAAATTTTGAAGATAAATAAATATGGATTTAAGACTTACGTTCTAAGATAAACGAACATAGAAAAATGGTTAGGTATGCCTAAAAGTTGAGTAATTATATCCTATCTATTACGCCAATAGATTACCTAGTGGTGTAGTGGTAATCATACTTGCCCCTTGAACCCAAGATCGCGGGTTCCACCCAGGGCAGGGTTGATGCATTTTTTCGGACTTAAAAATCCTAAATATGGCTTCCTTCGGAAGGGAAGTAAAGACATAGGTCACGTATTGTACATTTACGGCATGTAAAAGAACCTCAAGATGGTAGAAGAGGCTTCTGACCAAAATTTGTAGGCCGCTTCACGCCCTGGTTTGAATGGAACGCTGATGACCTGAGACGTTAACGAACATCAGTAAATAAAACAAATCAATCGATTAAACGACTTCTTGCTCAGCCCGCAAGCACTTAACTAGCAAAGCCGATGTTCCGAATATGCTATTCCTCTTGGCGCGATATCCTTGACCTACTGCAGTGACCGCTGCATGCTCTACCTTCGCCTTGCGATAGCATTGATAGAGGGCAGCGGTACATGTGATAGCATGCCGACACCCCACCGGTCGCCTGTCATGCGGCTTCCGAGATCGAATTACTCCACCTCTCTATTAGTCAGCTCCCCACTTGTCGTTACGAGACTGGGTGGACCCCGTTTCAGACCTGCTAAGAAGGTACTGAGCCCTTCCAGATATTAGCCAGCCACGCTGACCACTAGACAAAGATGACTGTATTCCAAGTATAATTAAACGCAATTAATTTTTATGAAAGTCCTTGATGGAACATCAAAATAGTATCCACATTTTTTGGTCAGAAAGAGAAAGAGAGCAATTATCGATATTTTTGTTTTTACGGTTTTCCTTGGAAAAATAAATAAAATATTAATTAATCGATATATGTCCCAGTTGATATTTTAATGTGTGCTATCAGCTATAACATCAGTTTTCATAATTTATACATTAGCTTTCTTGAGTTTATGTCATTCGAAATTGTTCACACAATCATTTGTTTCTAAACCATGCTTATATTTTTTTAAGGCAATACTAATTTGTAAGAATTCTTACATGAAAAACAAAATATGGTAAATATTATCGATGTCAAAATTTCACGATGAACATGAAATGCAACGCTTCATTAAATTAATGTAAGAGCTCCATAAAATGAAGTTATCATTTAATTTTAATTGCAAATGCACGTTTCTTTTAAAAACCATGTATAGTCCCGTACCGGCTTGTCTTTCATTCCCGACTGGATGTTAATGAAGCGAGAGTATTCATACAAAGGTCACGCAGCATGGGTTACATTCATGGAGGAATTGAAGCAGTATTTAGCAATCACTCGTCTTGCTAATATGTATATAATATGTATATATGTTAAATAACATGCTCTTATGGTATATATAGAGGGATAAGTTAAGTCAGCGCCTGTAGTGCTTCAGTAGTAAAAACGGGGGTTAAACACTGTTAAAAAAAAGTTAAAAGTCATAACACCTTTTTTTTTGTCGCGAACAAAGGACAACATGTAATTCAATATATATATGATTGAAAGTATATAGAATGTATTTTGGAATGAAGTCACCATATGGCAAATGTACATGAAGCTGCATGTTCCAGCACGCCCCGAAGTTCAATTGGAGATGAACAGTAGTCAGGAAAGAGAGTCAGTAAGAGTGTAAAAACAGTAGCTGTCCCTTGTTTGCAAGAGGGGGAAAAAAAAATAGTTGCCATGACTTAATGACCTATCTCCATATGCGCACGTGTGTGATTGTGTGTGTGTGTGTGTAACTTAAGTTGTAATATTGAAATACAACAAAATTCTTACATTACACGCACAACACACACATATATCTAATTGGTAGTGCCCCGGCATTCTTTGGCAACTCTTACTCAGCGATTCATGCACATACAGAATTCTCTCACGGACTGCAAGAAATATTTATAATGACATTAATACATCATTGATTTCATCATCTTCATTGTTTTGATGTGTATTAATGTCAGAAGTGGGTAAATCCGGAATACAAGAACGAAGATGAACTATTATTATTATTATTATTATTATTATTATTATTAATATTATTATTATTATTATTTTTATTTACAGACGCTCTTTAACATCTCAGGTCATCAGCGTCCCATTCAATTGAGGGAGTGAAACGGCCGACAGATTTTGCTCAGAGGTCTCTTTCTTCAGGCTTGAGGTTCTTTTTCGTGCCGTAAATGTACGACACGGGAACCACGGCTTTACTTCCCTTCCGAAGAAAGCCATACTTATGAATTTTAAGCCAAAAAAAAAAAATCCATCGATCCTGGCTGGGATTGAACCCTAGATCTAACAACAATACCATTGTTATACCACTTGTGTAGGCCATTCCCCGATTACGACTTCATTGTTAACCTCTGCCACTTTTATTTCTCCAGTCAAAGTCGTACAGAGATAGTATGTTTGCCCTAAATGAATTCTGGAAGTTCCTTCTGTTTTTACAAGTAATCTGTCAATCTAAAAATTACACTACCTGCAAAGTAAATTTTAAAGAGCTCACAGAATGTTAGTAGCGTTCCAACGCACACAAACTACCTATTAAGGTTTCTTTTTGAACTCAATAGACACTATTCCTTTCTGTTTATTGAGTTAGTTAGAAAGCATAAAATGCGCCTAAAGCGCTAACACGTAAATCTAGGAAAATATTTACCTAGACTTTGTTCCACTAGCCGTAAGCGATGTGAATGGCCGATGGAGTCATGTTGGATAGCATTTGTTCCGCTGAATGTTATATTTTAAAACATGTTTTGTACTGTTTCATAATGTTGACCGCTTTTCATAGCAAATACATTTCCTGTTACCTAAAATCAATTTCATTAATACGAAGATCACTTCTCTTACACGTGTTAAAAATAAAGAGGATCGAAGTGATTTAAAAACACGTAGATCTTACACATACAACCTGTTAATACTGAAATAAGTAACGGCAAAACCGGGTACAGTTATAGAAGAAATGCATTTTGGGTATACTTAGGGAAGGTTGTGAACAGAGTGTAGAAATGTTAAATTATTTGTAATTATTATAAAATACATTACTATAATGAAGTATATGACGTTTATTAAAATTTGGAGTAATTTAAATGAAAATATATGGAAAAATATTCAAAAGCATACCTAATAATTTATGATGAAGCTTTCGTATATGCACGCCATAGAAATTAAAGTGTTAGGCTTACTTAGGGGGTGCATAAATGCATTTTAGGAGATGATGTAATTTGGTTAAAAGCTAGTACTCCACCTACCCTTCCAGGAGGATATTTCTGTATAATGTGTTTATGTCACGGTTGTACCAACGGTTAGATACGAGAATGTAAGGGATAACATTGAATTAGGGAAATGTCATAAACAATGTAAAAATTTAACTAAAATAAAACTTATGTGCAGACATTATTACTAGATAAAAGTGATGCGTTTCCAAATTATCAAATAAAATATAGATGGAATAATGGATAATGGTATACAGCAAACTACCGCTCTTAGACATTTCGTTATTAACATTCCAAAATAGCACACGGTCATGTTGAAATATAATGAAGACAGAAAACAAACGACAAATGGATTCATGTTAATAATGGATCATCTAAAAAAAAAAAATGCAATTAATCAACTCATAAACAATGAAACCGGAGGACCCTTGGTTTATGCGGCTTGCTACGGCTCGACGGCCTCCGTTCGCCTCCTATTCGAAAAAAAAAACATGCGATCATTTTGATACACCGTAAAACTAAATCCCAGTTGCGTTGGTAGTTCTGAAAAACAAATGTGAGTCGCTCAAGCAGATTACCAACATTGAGAAAAATCTGAAGCTGAGGCACAGAGTTGTCCTGGTGGTGAAAAATATAAAGACATACAACGGAACAGTACAATGGTAAAATCATATAGATGTTGGAAACCCTGAAAAATAAACAGCGAAACACTGAAAATAGGTCGCAGGTTGTCCTGGTGAGGGAAAAAAAAAAACACGAAAGAGAAGTACGCAAACATAATAATGTGAAAATTTGCTTTATTCATCTAATTTTATCACTGGATATTTGCAACCACAAACTCCGAATAATAATAATAATAATAATAATAATAATAATAATAATAATAATAATATTAATAATAATATCTTCACTCATTCTCCTGTAATTATATTTGCTGTAATAATATGCACACTCACTTTGTTTGTAATACGTTTATACATTTTGGTTGAGTGATGTACCTATAGGGAAGTTGGTATTTATAGATAGAAGTTAATACTTGACATGATGAAAATAATTACAAAAATAAACATTGGATTAAAATAGAGGTTGTATCTTCAGATTTTCTTCACGTTGGATCAGTTTTACTTTCTGAGACTGATAGTATGTAAAGTTAAATAAAACAAATTATAGATTCAGGAATAATAAGATGCGGAAATATCAGTTCAAATACCAAGATAAACAAATGTTAGGTGAAAGATAAAATTGTTGGTCCTCATCCATTACATATGTCGCTTTTGCATGCGGTAATGGTTCCGCCTCAATAAGACAACGCGTGGCAAAGTGATGCAATACGAACAATCAAATTTTATAAATTAAATTTCAGGGACAGTTCTTTAAACAAAAGATTTAACTTATTATTTGTGATTAATTAATAATTCCGATATTGTTGGAAAGTACTAATTTTGACAGAAAAAGAGTAAAACTAATATTGTTATCTATTAAGGAAACAAACTAATATAAACAGAAAAGTAAAGGAAAGCTGTTTTACTAACACCAAACCTATGCCAAGTATTTAAACGTTGTAAGTAGGTTTTACTTGCTGCGGTATTCCTCCATGTATAGGTGACAAGGGGAATTGTGTTACCTGTTGCCGATACAAAGCTGCCTTAATGAGTTTAATTTTGGAACTTTACACACTGCACTACGCACTAAAAAAATCGTAGAAGTTTGCAAGACTTACTCCCTTCCCCAAACAAAAAGAAAATATTTAAGAAAATTAATTATATTTTTATGTAAAATAGTTGTTACACATTTAAAATTTTATTTTTAACCAACTTTGAGAATAACTGCAAGATAAAAGGAAATGAAATATACATTTTAATAAAATTTCATTTATGTTAAAAAAAAAAGGGTTCAAAAAGGATAAATAAAACACCACCAGAAAGATTTCTTTTTCATTATTTGTGTACATTTACTGAAAACCTTTAATTCAATAGACTTTTTCTTAAAGTTCCGATATAGACTGAAAACACAATTACCTCTATTTATGACGCATGCTTTACAACATATGCAGTCTTCGTGATGAGAATTATTTTGCAGGTGAGTATAGAGGATTAAAATTCCTTCCTAATCATCTTATAGGTTCTGGCGTAAGGTTTAGCTTCTGATTTTTTGTGGTCTATACAGCAAAAATCTACCAATAGCATATTATCACAAAATTGAATGCTACGCAATTGAACGAAGGAAAAAAATTGTGTCTTACCTTATTATATGTTGAATCCATAACGACCGTCAGCATACAACAAGCAAAATGTTCCATTTTATATCAAAATTACCGAAATGAATTACATTTATTTTCTTTCGAGTCTTCATAACGTGATCTAAACATCCAAGGTGAAATGAACAAGCTCTGCGATCTCACAGAACAAACAAACTGACCGTAACCTGCGATCCTTGCGCTGCAAGGTCCCACACACGTTCTTTGGTGTCTGCTCATAACAGGCACCGAGTGTGCGGTGGGACTCTTTATCGTTAAAATGGATATGAGATGCTTGCAGAGGAACATTTCTGCAGTTTGTTCGATTTGTTTTAAAATGATATGAGTTTTGATTTTAAGTTTAATATAATTAGAGCTTTAACACTGATTTTTATCTACTTTGTCGCACAGATTTTAGGCTCTTTAATAAAATATTCACAAGACACAGAAGTTTTATAGTAGCTACTTAAAATGGAGTATTTTAGTACAAGTGCCTACTTCTAGAATTGAAGCCTATAAACTATATTTTGGTCTGTTATCTTTTCAATGTTTGAAATCAATCGCTTTCTACTTTGCACTGCAACATAATAAATTGAAAACTTTGTCAAGTGAATACCTCACAGAGTAGAGTAACCTCATAAAAGAATTTAAAATGCAAATTATGGCCTTTTTAATTAATGAAAATAAATAAGTTATGATATTATTGTGTGGTATTAAGGGAATAAAATCAGAATTCTTGCAATCTCAAGTGTCACAAAAATAAAATACGTTTTATTATTATTATTATTATTATTATTATTATTATTATTAAAATTAATAGTATACTGTTAATTAATTATGATCATGATAGACAAAGTTATACTGTGTTGGTATATTTAAATGTTTTTAAGTGTAGCCATGTTTATGAACTGAGCTCTTGATATTACCTGAACATTCACTAAAATTGAGAGGAATAACAGAAAGTTTCGAGTTACATTACGTATTTAAAAAGAAGAAAATGTTCATATATTTCCAAACAAAAGCATGTTACTATTTAAAAACAATTACATTGCACAAAACAAATAAAAACGAACGAAAGCTACATTAATTTTCATTGACTTTGAAATTTAATTTAAATGTTAATTGTAGTAAAAATATAAAGAAAAAGGTTTTATGAAGGTTATTACAAAGCGCTTCTCAAACACATATTACATTTATATTTCACGTTTACTATCTTCACGATGATGGTTTTGTTAAATATAAAACATTTGCATATTATACATACAGTTTATAAGTCGAATTAATTTTTTTTTTTTTTTTTTTTGAGTAGTGTTTAACGCCCGTTTTTACTACTGAGGCACCACAGGCGGTGGACACTGATGATACATGAGATGAAATGATATATTGGGAAAGGATATTTTTTTTTTAAGGAAGGAAGCGTTCCAGGCCTAGGTTTAGGTACCTCCCCGGCATTTGCCAGTTATGAAGACTGAGGAAAACCTGGAAAAAACCCCAGTCAGGGAGGACGGTCCTGGCGGGATTCGAACCGCAGACCTCCCGCTCACGAGTCCGTGCCTTAACGACCTCGGCCACCCGTGGCGGTCGAATTAATTTGACCTAATATTTCAAAACAATGTAGAAAAAGTTGAACGCAACAGCACTTTTGAAATTTTGGTTTTCAAGTAAACCGCTACTCCTAATGCTCTAATTTCCCTGATTTTCAGGAATTAGTTTTCTTGTTTTATTTAAATGTATATCCAGAGTTTTATTGTGAAGAAACAAATATTGGGTGCTTCTAAAGCGAATTTTAAATTTGGGTTTCAAGTAAACTCTCTCTCCTTATAATCTGATTTCATTGATTTTCAGGAACTGTTTTCTTATTTGAATTAAATGGAACATGCCGAGTTTTCTTGTGAAAAAATAAATATTGATGCCGCTAGAGCGATGCTTAAATTTTGGGTTCCAGATAAACCCCGACTTTTATTAACTCAATTTTCCTGATTTTCAGAAACTATTTTTCTTATTATATTAAATGGTATATACGGATCTTTTTGCGAAAAAATAAACATTAATGACCCTTGAGACATTTTTAAATTTTGGGTTTCAGTTAAACCCTCCCACCGATTTTCAAAAGCTATTTTTGTTGTTTTATTTCAATGGTATATACCGAGTTTCCTTTATAAGAATTTAAATTTGCGGCCTCTAGAGCGATTTTTAAATTTCGCTCCAAGACCCACCCATTCGTTTTTCAGGTATACCCCTCTCCTAATGACCCGATTACTCTCATTTTTGGAAACTACTTAATCATTTTATTTTAATATACAGAGTTTCGCCGAGAAAAACAAATATTCCCACCACTAGAGCGATTTTTAATTTTTTTTTTTTAATTTTCACTTTAAGTCCCCCCCCCCAATTGTCCAATTTTTCTGATTAACGAACTTGACGAATCATTTGTTAAGTCACGGTTATATGTCGAGTTTCGAACAAAAATTGCGTCCGCTAGAGCGTTAAATTTTCGAAAATCATTTCATAGGCACAACTGCAAATGCTGTTAAAAAAAAAGACCATGACTGAAAAAGTATTGTCCCCCTAACTATTTGTCGAGGATGTACTTGTAAATATATCAATGAAAATCGTGTAACTTTGAATATTTAACATCAAACTGTGTCATGGTCGGCATCTAAGTTCGATAATACATATAGGCGTCACTATTTTATTGCAGATATTATTAAAATTGCGTTTATTTATTTATTTATTTATTTTTGTCGTTTGTAACATTGTATTTTTGAATCATGGTGGATTCTAGCCTTATATATTAAGCTAAAACAATGCCAAAGCAATCATGCTTTACGAGTGAAATGCTAAAACAAATGGTTATTAGCACTTTCTAATCCTCAAAAACCACTTATCAAAGAATCCCTGCCACTCATTTTCTTCAAGGCTGAACTTTCAATTTCATAAGCATCCACAGTCTCTGTAGGACTGGAAAATTGCTTACCTCGCATGCGATTTTTGCTAATGGGAAGAGAAAATAATCGCATGGAACCAGATCAGGACGTTAGGAAGGATGAATCTTATTTCTGTGGACTGCAGGAGCTGGATGGTGATATTAGGCGTGTGAGTGGAGACGTCGTGCTGAAGCAGGACCCCCCTCAGTTCTGTCCTTGAACGGCGTTCTCAGAGCTTGTCGAAAACTTTCGGCAGACAGACTGTGGTGTACCATTGAGCATTAGCTGTCCTTTGCTCCTTCAGAGGAATTGTGGCCACCATTTTCTTCCCAACTCATCGACACCTCTTCATTTTCGTTGGTGGATCGTCATCTGGAAAGATCTAAACTGCAGACTGTAGTTTGGTCTCCGAGTCAAATTGGTATATCCACGTTTTATCACCCATGATGAAATCAGAAACACGCCTTGAGCTCCCTCCAGCGATTCTCTGCAGCATTTCTTCACACCATTCGACGCGGGTGCGCTTTTGTGCCTCTGTCAAATTGTGGGGCAGGAAATCTTCGTGACAAAATGAAGATCATGCAGGATTTTGCTGGCGATCCAATCTGGATGGCTGCCTCAAGTTCTTAAATGTTACGCGATTCTTTTCGTGTACCATTTTTTTTCCATCACGACAATGTTTTCCTCAGTCACCGCTGTTGCCGGATGCTCACTTCTCTTCTCCTTTTCAATTCTGCAACTAGCAGGAAACTGCTGCCTTACGAATAAGGAGCAAGGTCCCCAAAAGCCTGTTTCAAACTCTCAAGGTTTTGGGACTCATTTAAAATAATGTTAAAATCATAAAGAATAATAACGCGAAAATGCTCTCTCTTGGACTCCATCGTAACGACTGGCTGCCTGTGCACGGGATAATTTGTTTACCCTCACACTTTCCAATGAGGGAGTGGAGGGTCGCTACCTGGTACCGTTTTACTCGTAAAGAATGAGGCTACCACATGCCTCATGAGTGCGATGGCTTAGGCTGTAATGTCTGGGACTCTCATTCACGATGTATCGGGTTTAAATCCCTTGAAGTCGAACGTTTGAATTTGGGTGTTTCTGTGGTTTCCCCTGGTTCGCTTTTCCAATTCATTCCGATAGTTCTGAGGGTAGAAAATTCCAGGGCGAGGTGGGTTGGCACGATATGATGGTGATGTGTGCTTTGTAAAGGGTTTTATGAAAGTAGATCTTCTCAAGGGCTCAAACCCCTTGGGGGGGGGTGACTCCACCAGCATCGGGGTGTTCTAGCTGAGAACATGTTAGGGACCCAGCAGTTCCTGATCGCACCTCAACCATTTTTATTCGGGGTGCTTCCATTGGGGGCGTAGGCTCAAATGACCAGCCGTGAGTCAAATTGAAAAACCCAAGTATTTTCCTCTGACACAAACAATCTAATCCAAGTCTTACAGGTGCATTTCTCTAACCCCGTTAGTGAGGGAATGGTTTCAAGATGTATAGAGTTTTTTCTCTTGTATTCAGGTTGAACGTGAAAAAATGACAGACGCAACATAAAAATACAGCAAATCCTCTAAGCAACGCTGCCAGGCAACAAAAATCAATGCAGAGCTGTGTAACCACAATTTTCTTCCGGACTGTTTGCCGTGGTCTGCTGGAATTCCAGACGTTTCGTACGCAACTACGGCCGACATCTTCGGTGGCGTGGACGGAGTCTCCTCTCGGAGAAAATAACTTGATGCGTTACCAACTATTGGTGCTGAAAGTTTGCTCAGAGATCAGATAAAGAGTTGACAGCTATATTTTTTTAATAAAGCGCGTACACAACCAGTTTATATCTTAAGTATCAATACATATTTTTCTCTTTTCGTTATTGCTGCTTGTTTAACGTTTCCACGTTATTTCTTTAACTTCGAGATTCAACATTTATTTTTACCACCTTTTTTGTCTTCTGTCTTTGAAGAAGAACGATGTTTTTGGTCCTGTAGACCGAAAATCGGTATCAAAACCATCTTTATTGTTTAATTAAACGTTTTAGCTCATTAGATATGTAAACTTAAGCTTTGGGGAAAACACATTAGATAAATGACTGACAATAGAATGCAGTTTGCTATCCTATTAATAATAATTAAACTTATCTTAACTTTTTAAAGCACTAAGAGAGAGTAATTTATTTTCTAGAGTTCACGGGCGGAGGGTTTATTTCTCTTTTTTTACTACAGTCTCCCGCAGAAACATGTCTTTAAAGTAATAACGAATTTTTGTATCCATCTCGCTCGTACGTTGCCCTGTACGGCATCATGCAGTCCACCCACGTCAACAGTTACACCCAAAGCCACGTAATGATGAGTCGACAGGTTATTTCACATGTGTAGCTGAGCGCACGTGGCGGCCTCCCCCCTCATGTTGTAGTGTTAGGGTGAGGAATACACGAGTAGCTTGGGGTCCCTGACCACTGAGGTGCTGACGGAAATGAAATGTTGATTCCACTGATAGCACAAACAGTCACAATTTTTTTGTTTTCGAGTATTCAATATGGGATCTAACCAAGGACCTCGACACAGCGAGATATGGCTCTGGAAAAACATGTCAACCAAATATACCACTTTCAAGCTAATTAATGACGTTTAAAAACCTCTTGATAATAAACTTAATACGCCAGGTGACATTCTGTCATCTATCAAAAGATTTTGTCTGTGTAAATCATAACAAAAGCATTCTATTATTATATTAAGGACTCTTTACGAATGGATTGTATCAAACATAAACCAAACGTTATGATTCATTCTTCAGACAATTAAAACGTGTACTCAAAATGATCAGCAGTAAAGCATCAAGGTTCTATTTTGGGTCCATCATTATTTTTATTATGTGTCAATGATCATCCCTCAATAATAATAAACAAACATCCACGTCAAATTATTTTTGCAATTACAAGTATTCTCAATGATCAATCACGAAAGCCGCGTGGTACGTAACATGCGGAGTACCGGCATGATGATTACATGCTCCCCCCTTGCAATACTGCCCTCTATCAGTGAAGTCGTAAGACGGAGATAGAGGATGCAAAAGTTGCCGCGGCAGGCCAAGGTTCACCCCGCTGTAGCGCCAAATGAGTCCAAAAATGTTTTCAGTACACCAAATAACTGCAAACACCATATTAATTACATTTTACCCAAACTAAGCTTACTTACATTCCTTAATCACTTATGGAATGGGTAAATTAAGTAAATAATAAAAATGCTTCATATACAAAAAAATTGACAAGATTATGACGGGGCAAAATGATCAACTAATTGTAAACCACAATTCAAAACATTTGTAATTTTACTATTACAGTTTTAGTTGTACTTTTATTTGTAGTAGACAATTTGGAAGTATTCATAAAAAAAAAAAAAAAACCGTAGATATACACAGCAAAGAAGAACAGCAGAACACACGGGCAGAACTTAACAAGTTGTAGACACTCCAAAAAGTGTTTAATACAATGGTATATTGTTATTTAATTCACTTCCATCATCTATAAAGGAAATGCATTATAAAAATAAATTTAGGTTAGCATTAAAATGTACCTTATCACTCACACCTTCTATATGGAGGAGGATTTCATACAATAAAAAATAATACTGCTAATTTTTCTCCATTGAATTAATTCAGTTTTGTAAATATAGTAAGTACAAATACTTTAAGTTACCCTTTTGTAAATATTTTAGAGATAAGAAATTTAAGGTACCATTAATATGTATTTGTTTTCTAAGATGACATTTTAATTCAATTTATGTAAAAATGACCATCTCTTACAAATTCTGCTTCAGAGTTAAAATTTGTAAATATGAAGAGTGTCAATTTCATCAATACACGTAATATATGAAATTTCTAACGAAATCTACGTCCTGGACTTAAGAGTTGGCTAAGCTCATCATAGGATCAATAGATTGAAGTGATGTGAATACAATACATGATAGAATGGTGTTCAATGCCCGTTTTTACTACTGAGACATCATAGGCGGTGAACACTGATGATACATGAAATGAAATGATATATTGGGAAAGGATTTTTTTTTTTTTTAAGGGAAGGAAACGTTCCAGACCTAGGTTTAGGGTACCTCCCCGACATTTGCCAGTTATGAAGACTGAGGAAAACCTGGAAAAAAAAAACCTCAGTCAGGGAGGACGGTCCTGGCGGGATTCGAACCTAAGACCTCCCGTTCACGAGTCCGCGCTCTAAAGACCTCGGCCACCCGTGGCGGTGAATACAATACACGAGCACTGACTGAAACAACCTTTACCATTTGCAATTTTTATAAACCTTGGTGAATTTACTAAAGAATGTAAAATAAAATATTAAAAATTAAAATTACTTTAATAGACAAAGTTTAAAAACATGAAAAACTAATGAAATTTTATCAAAATATTTAAAATGTTAGAAAATATTATGAAATATGTAAAATAAAAATGCGCTGATTCTGGATTCCTCACACGCTAAAAATAAAAATTATGCTTTTCAGTACTGTAATGTCCTAAATGTGAAATTTTGTACTTTTACGCATTCTAATTCTTAAATAAGTATATTGTTTGTTCTAGTAGTAAAATTTAAATGCAATATATCTTTTGTACATTGACGCCATTCTATCTACAGAACTTCTTCAGCTCTCTCTACAAACAGAGCAGCTGTGTTCTAATTGACTGATTTCTTAAGTTTAAGTTAGAAGTACACCCTAACCTTGGACCTTGCAAGCTTCTAAGTTTACGTCTAATTGTACGTTTATTTTTATGTTTACGTGATTCATTGTGAATGGTTCCATTACAATACATAGCATCTAGCTTTTACGTTTAAGTTTACATTACGTTTAATTATCATTGTGAATGGGGCCTTAAACTTCAATCCCCCCCCCCCTTCTAATGGGAGTAAGTTTTTTTTCATATTTATTTGAGATCGATTAGATCGAGATACTTTAAGCATTGTGCATTTTGAAATGTTACACTTATTTATTGTTAACAGTGAATAAGCAACATTCTTAAAATCAAAGAAATCACTTGACTCTATTGCAGCTACATGAAAAGTATTTATAGATTTAGCTTAATATACAATCCTATGTAAATCTTGGGGAATGAAGGTCTTGTTTACCCTTATTCTTTTCTCTGTAATAGCGAAACCTCTATCACAAATCAAAAAGCTATGGCCACTTAGCAAACATTTTTGTACTATAAATATTTTCCCTTGAAAAGTAATGTTATCTTGCATGGCACTTAGAACACAGCATAGCTTGGCTTTTAGAGCTGTACTATCTGTTCACGAGTATTTGCACTACTTCATCCATGTGTAGGCACGTAGAACACGCTGGGAATAAGCATCTGGGCAAATAGAACGTACTTTTGAAATAAAAGGATTAAATTTAGTAATGGTACTTAGAACGTTCGGTTCTCTTCAAATATGTCTGACGAATGTCGCTCTAAATATGTAGCTTTTACATTTCATTGAATATAATATGAGAATAATGAACATTTAGAAAATAAAGTTAATGTCTTGAAATTTCAAAAGATAATATCAGAACATACACAAATTTAAATTCTTCTGCTATAGAGCTTGTAAACGCTCATATTACAACAACATTTGGTCAATACTCTAAGGTTAATACTGAAAAAATAAAAACACACGACTAACGGTGCACGCATAGAAATTGTGGATTAACTGTGTTTATATAGAGAACACCTGCTTGGGTGTGAATGATTACAAGTTATTCTCTAGAAATATAACAATAAACAATGAAAATGTACACGAAGAAGTGTGCATCTTGTCAAGATATTTTCCTTCTCCTATACAAATTCCTCAGACGGCAGCAGAAGGTCAGAATCTGAAAAGCATGCACTGCTGGAATTATGAACGTTGTGACTGACAGTCCTTGCATGATAATTACGACATGGGCGTATTCTTGTTGTAGCTATTAAATTTGCAAGCAGTCGGCGCGGCTGTAATGGATGATATGCCTCGCTAATTCAATATTATATTGATAACTATATAGAGGTTGTCATTAGCAGCGGGTAGGGCGGGCTTATTTTTACTGTTGTTTGTTACGTGAGCACGGAGTGGATGTTAATCTACGCGTAAAAATAGAGAAACCAGTTTACCTTGTGTAGCATATGCTCGCGTTTTCAAACTGCAGCACTTTTTTTTTTTATCGGAATCCCTACTACTAATTCAACCATATTTCTTTATTTCATTTTCCATCATTACCACTTTCGATTCCGGTTGAGGTCAGTGGCATTTTTGTTTTTTTAGGGAGGACGTTTCAAAGCTTGTTTTCCTTCGAAAACAGGTAATCCGTTATAGCGTATTATTTATAACTAAGTCAGTAAAACTAATGAGTAGACATTGGATTTTATTGCAAATGCCTATTTCTTTCCTTTAGGGGGAAGGAAAAAATAATTATTAATATTTATGTTTCAATTTATGAACATTGAAAGTTCTTCTTGGGGTTTGACAGTGCCCTAGAATGTCTTAAAACTATTGTTAGAGTTTAATTTGTTAATATTCGGCTAAAATTCCCAAATTAATGTAAAAGTTTTATTATTTCACTATTTATTCACATTCTTATATGTTTAAGCAATATTACAGGCACGTTATTTTTGGATTAACACTATCAGGAAATGCAACGATTGGTGGAAAGTTGTATTTTCATCAAATACAATTTCAACAACGGTAGTTTGAATGTATGTTTTCCTCTTTCATTCTTCTTATTTGTGATGAAAAGTTTGAAATGGTGCGACGTTATCCTGTGCAGTTTAATATGCCAAAAAATAAAATTGCAAAACCTAAGCTGATCGGGTAATGGCTTACAGGGTTTCCACGCCTCATTTACGACGGAAAAAATAATATTCTGCAAGATTTGTAGCAAACAGGCATGTGATAATAGTTGAAATATATTTTAATAAGTAGGCCTGTATAATATTTATACATTTGACTGGGATGAAATTCTTTTAAAGACTTTAAGCTATTAACTTTCCATAGTTAAGTGTTTACGGGTATTTGAGATTTTGATAATCTCAAGTAATTGCCCTTTGTGATAGAAATACAGCTACAACATTTAGGATTTTAATACAGTTAACTGAGGCAGCACGTGCAAAAGGTGGAGGGCATAAGGCAAAAGCTCAGCAGGAAAATCAAAATGAACAAGCTCAATTGACAGAGCCTACTTCATCCAACCCCAGCAGCAACTTCTATGCCGACTTTAGCAGGGCGTTTGTTGCTGCCAACATACTATGGAGTGTATTAAACATCCGGTTTTAACAGTGTTTTTTTATATAAAAATTCTAAAAACAAGATATTCCCGCTGAATCTGCCTTAAGGAAAAAGTATTTACTCAGAATGTACAATAAAACTTTCGGGAGAATGTATAAGAGAATATGGGTCTCTGTAGATGAGATCCCAGATGCTTTGAACAGATATAGAGTAAGTATGATAGTAGGGAAACTTGACCCTGATGCACTTTTTATCCCAACATATTCATGTAACCTGTAGAGATCATGCCCTTCCAGATTTCTGAAACAATCAAGAACGAATTCCCTCTTGTCAGTCTGTTCATTTGCAAAGCACCATTCAGGATTTCAATGTTCAGAGAGAAATACCCAGATATTCTACTCTCACCTCAGGCGGTTGTAACACGATGGGAAACACGGATTGAGTCAATGGTGAATTGTTTTAAATGTTATAAAGAAGTGGGGGATGTAAGTGAGTCAATTTACTAAAAGAGAATATAGGGATTTTTATTGTTGGAAAAAGTATGAAGTGTGATACTGGAGAAAATAATGTAAATGCTCCATGGGTATTAATGTTTCTACTACAGCTAATTTAGAATTTACTCCTCTGATATCTGTTGCAGTAGAAACAAGTTGTTCTGCTTTGAAAATGATTTTCGCTGACAAAAGACAAAGATTAACTGTGAACAATTTAGAAATAATTCTGATGATGTACTGTGCAGATAAGGGGTTAAAATCTCGATGGGGGATGGAGCAGTACATCAAAACAGGGACTCGCATGATTTAGACTTGGAGCATGGTGGCAAATGAGAATGTCAGGTGAAAATGGACTGAGAATTCGCCCTTTATGTGGAGAGGAAGAAACAAGGCGCACATCCTAGCGAACTGTAGCAGCACTGAGGTGTTGATAATAAAGTTTCTGTGGTCTTCTTTTACTGCTTCTAACACAGAGCAAAGGGCATGCTGGACTCTGCTGGTAGGCAAGGATGAGGAGCAGGTAAGCAAATTCATGTGGAAGATGAGACAGCCCAGGTCACAAAACCGGGGAGAGGTGCTAAACTGAATTAAAAAAATGAATGTATGTATTGTGTTTACTTATTCCACTGACAAGGGGAAAGAGGTTCCATATTCTGTATGAAGCAAATATTGAGTTGTTAATTATTATTATTATTATTATTATTATTATTATTTTAACTGGTTACGCAATGGAGGTATGACATATTTACTTATTTATTTAAATAATGTACTTTTTGTATATTATGAAAGGCACGTACGGTCAGGTGGAGCAGTGCGAAGTTTGTAAAGCTATTAGTATGCATGTTAACTTAAATAAATACACTCATTCATTTAATTATGTAAGAGAATTAGCATGGAACTGAATTAAAAACACGTTAAAAAAGGATATTTTTTTCAATATGTTCAATTTGTATAGGTGTGTTGATATAATACATTTGTCTGCCTCCATTTCTTAAATATGTTTTTTTTTGTGCTATGTTTTGTGTATTTTAATGTAAAGTGTGTTAATTTTAGCGAAATAAATAGGGTTGTAGTCATGGTCATATGTGCCTAAAATTTTTGGTTTTATTGAAACAGGGCTTAATTATTGAATTTTGAACTTATTTTAGACATCTAAAAATGTTAGTATCTTATGAGTAATAATGGAAAAAGACAAATACTAATGGCAAAAGCAACTGTCAATGAATAAACAGAGTGTTTCTAAAACAACAGGTGAAGTGTTGCCGACAAACAATAAATATAGATACGTACAGAAGCGAGAACGGTGCAAGATTATGGATCGAAAATATTTAAGAAGCTGTAAAGTGATAAACTACAGACATATGAAGATTTCTTTTAAAATCAGAGCGAAAATTAATGTCGGGGGGGGGGGAGAAAGAAATGACGCAAAGAAACCAATATGCAAAGTGTATATGCAAGTTATACAGGTTGGTGTTAAAACACCTATAATGATAGTAGAGAAAGGTTTTTTTGTTAATTGCTGTTTTTATATTTATGTATCTGTCTGAAAACTTAAAAACGTGATAAGTCAGGGCATAAGGACATTATTCAAGTTTAATGCTACAACATTTTACATATTTTCAATAACATTAAATATTTTTAAAATCAACAAACATTTTTACATAAAATGAACAATCATGTCAAATGCCGTTTATTTAAGTGTACCTAATTATAGGATTTTATACACTATTATTATTAAATACGTAGTTTTAAACTGAAAATTGTCGCAATGGGATATATAGTATTTCAGTTCAGCATTCACAATGGGTCAATCACTCAGATAAAATCTTGTCTTTTCCTGCCAACTTAACTGTTCATTTTGCACTATAAAACCTGGTTGACAAATATACCTGTACATGTTAGCTGGTGTTTATAACACAGTGAAATGTCTAGGTTATAGAGATGGAGAATGTATGTCTTGTTATATTTCAAATAAAGTTTATTTATTCCAATGTTAACGTAAATATTTCATTGCTACAGTACAGTCATATATCCAATGCAATTATTTGACACCGGATGATTCCAGTCGAAAGTTCTTTAGCCGCGTAACTATGATTCTGGATAACTATGGACCGCTGATGAAAAAGTGATGCTATGTCAAGTGTGTGACAACAAAAAATAAACAGTTCCGTTTATTTAAAAAGAACACAAGGTTCATAAAGCAACGTATGAATCCAAGACAGCAGCAAATATACAATGGCTTTGATTGACTTTAAAGTTTGACACAGTTTTATGGCCTACCCCAACTGAAATATAAATGTAATACAATATGCATTTGCAAACCTAATTATCACCAGTAATATCACCAGAGGGTCTGAGATTACCGATAAATTCACGAAAATAATGAGTAATTATATACTTGTACTTAAACTTTTCAAGCCGATTGCAGTAATGCCAATAGAGCAGAGCAAAATACGGGTTTAGGACTACTTCACGAACCGTTCCTAGAATGTGCTCAGTATGGAAATAAGAGAGGTACTAACCTGATTCCCCTTTAAACGCATAAGCAGAAAATGAACTGCACCAGAAACCACAGTGCATCTTTTGCTCATTCGCCAGGACTATTAAAATACTTTACGATGTAATCTATCAACTCATCAATTGTCGTAGGTTTGCTTTGGAATACTATTTGTTCAGATGATTCCATTAGCAACAAACTGTTGAGTAAAGGTCCAGCGATCTCTAGAAACAACTAAAATTTCATGGTCCAGCTCTTAAACCATTTTGACCATGAATTCGCCGAAAGACTGCTGAAAATCTGCGTCCTCGTTCGAAACAATATTAAATAAGCCCATAAAAATATTTCACCACAAATATAAATTAATAGAACAAACTCTTACTTAGGTTAAAAATCTGCAATTCAACCACAATTATAAGAAAAATAAAACAAATTCTTGTCATGGTGGTACAAAAAAATTGCATTTATAATGTAAAATGTGTCGTGTCGGAAATTTTAGATTGTGCAGTAATTAATTGTGTTAAAATCCCCATAGATATAAACCACCACTTAAAGCATGTATTTTCATTGCACAGTATGGAAGCATTTGGACCTTGTGTTGGAATGCAAGGGTCGAGTGATGGATTATTTGCAAGTCACGAGCCTGGATGGAGGCACAAAGTCAAGATACCTGGTTCAAGCCTCGTGTGCGGCTCTCTAGTATACTTCACATAGGGTCTTATTATCTTTCTAGGGCTTTCTGCTACAAAGAGTGCATTTCACCATCGATCCCTCAGTTCTCCAGTCCTCCAAGCTATGCGTCAGCTAACACAAGACGTCCAGAAACGCATTGCAGATTTGCTTATATAGTTCTAACATAACAGAGTAAATATAAATTAAAAAAATAAAACATATTAAGGCAATAGGAAGAAATTTTAATGCTGGAGAAGTTAATTTGCTTTAGAGTTTTACATTTGTTTATATAACATCTTCTTAATAGATTAAAATGTAATTTGGAGGAATATTATTTTTAATATTTACGCTTTTAACGGAAAGACAACAGTATAAAAATGTATATGCCTACCGAGCGAGTTAACTCAGGCGGTAATACTTGGGATTCAAATTCGGAAGGTTCTGGGTATATTTTTTTAATAGTGTTTAACGCCCGTTTTAATTATTGAGTCATCGCAGGCGGGATCACTGGTACATTAGATGAAATTATAAATTGGGGGAGGGTTTTGTTTAAAGGAAGCGTTCCAGGCCTAAATTTAGGTTACCTATGCGGCACTGCCATTTATGAGGACTGAGGAAAACCGGGAAAAAACCTCAGTCAGGGAGGACGGTCCTGGCGGGATTCGAACCCCATACCTTTCGCTAAAGAGTCCGCGCCTTAACGACCTCGGCCACCCGTGGCTGTTGTTCTGGGTTGTGGCCGGCCTTGTGAATTTTCCTGGCACAATAGGCCAATGCTAGAATAAATATTTACTTTACACCAATATTCCGCTCTCCCATTTCATTCCATTACAGAGTAAAAAGTTCTAGGCGAAGTGGGTTGGTGCTGTGCGCGGAGTGACGGTAACGGTCCGACGTCTAGTATGGAAGCAGTCTTTTTGAGGGACTTAAACTACTTGAAAAAGGAGGGGGTTTTCCGTCTGCGCCGCTTTTTTTTTTTTTTTTTTTTAATCTGGAAACACTGTTAGAAATGCATACCTCACCGCTCCTGGATTCCGGTAGCGGGTGCTCTCAAAGGTGCTACTCACAAACGGTCAATCCTTCAGCAAAGCTGAAGTAACGAAATGCCTAACAATCCAATTTTTGTGTTGGACGCGAAACAGGAATATTAGACTTATAGTACTAAATCTTTAACCTTTCAGCTATTGCGTCCTGCCTTTGAAGGCTATCTGATTATTTGGCTACAGAAAGTCGATACTAAGGCGTCGGTTCAAATAAAAACTTTAAATATTTTTAAAATATAATTTATTGAGAAAAATTGCTTTCTATGCAGTCTGCATTGTGTTCAATGCAAATCTTCAGCGTTTGCTAAGTGCATGGAATCCTCTAGAAAAATTATTTTTGTGGTCTGCGCAGCCACTCGTGAACCCGTTCATCCACAATCGAATGATTTGATGTGCTGAGCTATGATTAACACCATTATCTCTTCAATTTCATCTACTTGATGATTTTCCATTACTAATATCTGGCAGCATAACTTGATGTGTCTTGATATAGCACGTTCTTCTTCTGTGTATATCTGAAGTAGGGCGATAATTCTTAAACTGGCAGTATGATAACGTTTACTAAAACAACCAATTCAGATATTCATAGTGATGTTTAATTCTATTGTCGATTATATTTAGGTTTTATTTACCAATAAAATTTTCCCGCCACTAGTGACCCCTACTTTGAAATGTCTAATATTACCACAATTTGACATTTAAATTTAAAAACAATTCAAGGTGAGTTGGGGTGGCCATGAAATAGACCCACTCTGTCCAATTCATTTATTATTAAATATGTCGGGCATTGTGACATTCCCCCTTGGCATAGCGGTACTGTAGCGGACTTAATGAGACTAGGATGCCCATCTGGACCTTAAACCTATAAATACTAAACGTAGTCTATAGGTATAAATGGAATGAATTAATGATCTTCTCACGGTAAGGAGAAACACCGAAATAAACTTTACCAGATCTGACGGTGAATGCAACGCAGGACCTCCGGATTAGTGATTGTAAATGCTACCACTAGACCACAGAGGCGGTTTGATTGTAATATTATTGGTAGTTTTTGAGATCAATTACTTGATGTAAGATACACCGTTCTTTCAGTAAAACCATTATTATGCACTTAGTGCCAATTTTGCTTAATGCTTGTAAATGCACATAATAATCAATTAAACACACAAGTACTATAATCACATCAATTAATTTTAATATATTCATATAAAGGGGTTTCATTTCAAAACTTGTCCGTTCTGGTGACTTAGTAGTAACCGTAATTGCCTCATGGACCCAAGGTCGCGGATTCAAACCCGGCCAGGGTCGATGGAGTTTATAGGGCGTATAAAATCATAAGTATTAACTATTTCTTTCGGAAGGAAAGTAAAGCCATTGGTTCCGTGTCGTAGATTTATGCCATGTAAAGGTTGAAAGATTAGGCCTCTGAGCAAACTGTATCAGCTGTTTCACGCAATGCTTTGAATGGGGGGGGGGGCTAATGACCAATGATGTCAAATAACATCCTTAAATAATAGTAATAATAATCATAATAATGTTCAAATTTGCCAGTATAAATACCTACCTATTCAAAATTAATAAAAACAAAGTCAAATCAAATATTCACAATGAAGGTTAAAACAATCACATTCTGATCCTTTCTAATAGTCAAACTCGGTCTTCCAGCACTTAATTCTTACCAATTTAACTCAAAGTTTGCTTGCATGGGACTGTCTTCAAACATATTGGTTCTGTCAGAAGACAACTCCGTGGAATTGAGGTGGGTGCCAAGCTATCGAAGTGTGACAGGGAATGAAGAAGCAAAATACCCAAGAAGGGGGCATCTAGCTCTTATTTTGGACCTGAACCAGCCTAGTAAATCCGTAGCTAGAACCACAATAAGATTATGGACAAAAAACGATTGACCAAACTTTTTTGTCAATGAAAAAATTTGTCACTGGACGTAACCCCACACTTACTAAAACACTCCTGAAGTTGGGAAGCAAGAAGTTAAGACCAGTAGTGGGATTAATTAGTAGACTTGGTCATTTCAGAAAACAGAACATGGAGCTCTTCCAGGGAGAACCGATCTAGAAAACTTTGTAAACAATATTACGAAACTGCGAAGCACATAATCTTCGAGTGTGAGGTTTTGGAGAGAAGGAGGTTCAAACTCTTCGGTCCACAACCATATGACAATCCATTCATAGGAGTAAAGGCTCTGGACCTTGTTCGAACTGCTATAAGTGGTACGGAGTTGCACAAAAAGCCTATGGCTGAAGTACAAGAGTCTATAAATCTCATATACCCCTACTATTACTACTATTGCTACTGCTACTGCTATTATCGTTCCCCATCACTAGCCACCTCTACTTTGAAATTTCTAATGCCACCCGACTTTTATGATATTTAAATTTAAAAAGAATTGAAGATGAGCGGGGTGGTGGACCCAGCCAGTTCAATTAATTTATTGTGAACTTTGTTGTTTAATAGTTCGCGTGTACGTCTTGCGAAGTGTGGTGGTGCTCCATCTTGTTGGTACCACATTTTTTTCCCGTACACTTGCACGAAAATTTTCCAATAGTGTATGTAATTCATTCCTGATAGTTACCAGAATTTTAGTAGTGTCTTTTGTTTTCTAATTGTTCCTTTTCTAATCACAAATTATATATTAAATGCTGTTTCAAAAGTATAACTTTTCAATATTTAATTTTGGAACTAACTGTTTTAAACAAAAGTTCCTTAATTACTTAAGGAGTAAAAATAAAACATCATTCCATTAAAAATTCTGAAGTTACCCCAATCCTCGAGCCCAGTATGGGAGGTCAATTAAGTTTTGTCCTTGGTTTTATTATGAAGGCCTCTCATGTAATAAGTTCATTAGAGATATTAGCTTGTAACAGATTTTTTTTTGATTGATTTATTTATGAACGCTCTTTAACATCTCAGGTCATCAGCGTCCCATTCAACTCAGGGCGTGAACGGCCGACAAATTTTGCTCAGAGGCCTTTCTTTCAGGCTTGAGGTTCTTTTTCGTGCCGTAAATGTACGACACGGGACCCACGGCTTTACTTCCCTTCCGAAGGAAGCCATACTTAGGATTTTTACGCCCGAAAAAATCCATCGGTCCTGGCCGGGTTCGAACCCGCGATTTGGGTATAGAAGGCAAGTATGGTGACTACACCACCAGGACCAACTTGTAACAGATTGTATAGGTAACTCTGCATACATACTTATCAATAAATTATTATTTTATTTATTTTTGTAACATAACGTCTTTATCAGTAAAATCTGTGATCTTAAAGCGATTTTGATTAAAATAACTTTCAAGCTTTGCCGTGTCTTATTAGTAATTTTTCAGCGTTTGCCTAAATTGTTGGTTACAGGGTTTATGCCACAAAATATTGCGAATATTTAGCAAATGTAATCTGTAAAATATATCAACGCTAATGAACTTTAGTTGGTAACCCACGATATATATATATTATTAAATATTTGCTAACCAAGAACTTAATGCAACGCCCAGCGATTTCAAATCTAGAACAGTTTAAAAGATAAAGAGGCTATAAATCAAATACATAAACATTTCGGAAAGATTTGCAACGCTACAATGCATGTCTGAAAGCAAACGGAGAAACTTTTCAACGTCAATTTTGAAAAGTTAAATCTTTTTAGATACATTTAAGATTTTCAAAATGTTTGTGAACTCCAGATAAATCACATGTACTGTACTTATAAACTCCTGCCCTACTACCACATTTCTTGAACGCACAGGTATATTTATACTCGACATAAGATGCCGAGAAGTAAACTTTCAATAAAGTCAGGTCTCGACGCCATAACTCTCAGCTTTACTGACGAACGGAATAAAAACGTCTTTGAGAGTGTCAGTCACTACCCATTTAGTACGTACAAGTTTATTTTTGGTCATAATTGGTACACTGTAAGACGGTTTCTGTTACATTTAACAGGGTAATGCAGCAGTCATTTATTCCACAGACAGAAGAGCCTACCATTTGGCTGCCTTTTTTTTTTTACTTCACGGCTTCCACGCTGGTTCCCATTGCCCGTCTGCAACGGATTTTTTTTGTGAGCGAGCGATCAACAGAATGGAAAATAGAATGACCCGCCTTTTTTCCCCTTCCTTCTCTTTGGACTTAACAACTGACTGACTTCTAGGTCTGGCTCTGAAAGGGAACCCTACTTTTTCTTCTTCTTCCATGCTGGTGTTATCGTCTTCGAGCTGTATAGATTCAAAGTCTTCAATCATCTGTGTCGAATTCTGGTCTCAAGTCATTTCTTACCTATAAGCAGTGTGAAGGTCATTGTTCTTTTTATTTTTCAACTCTCAAATGCTGTCGAAGAGATGGGCGTTAGGGGAGTTAAATTTAGACAACACAACACAACTCTATTAAGATCACTATTGAATAATTCATTCCAAAACATGAAAATGATAAATGGAAATCAAATAAATAAATAAACGATCGTTCTCATCTACTTACATCCGTTATTTTACGATTTGAATACATGTTAGAAAGCCTCAATATACCGGGTGTCTCACCTAACTCTGCGATCTCAAATATTTCGAAATGAAACAAGATGTGAAAAATTTAGTTACGTAAAAATGTATCCATGCCAGGTGCTCACAAAATGAAAGGGTATGCACTTCCAGAAAATTAAAAAATATCGCTTTCAACTTAAAGTTACATTTTTTAAATGGAATATGTGTGTTTTTTCTAACGAACCGAAAACTAGAGGTCAAATCAGTGATAACAGAATTGGTTTCATTGTTTTAAACCGCATTACTTCTGAATTAGGCAATGAATTCAAAGAGTGGCAATGGATACACTGTTTCTGACGTTATGCAAAAAGTGTAGTGTGTACACAGAGCATGGATTGCTTGCAATGTAGCTGTAGTAAAAGCATACAGTAAAAAAATCATAATCAGCCTGCACAATGAATTGTCTCTTGATCTGGTCAGCTGCACTGTTTTCAATTTCAAGTGCGTACTGTAATGGGCTTTACTGTTTCTCAGCCAATAGTATTTTCCGTATCGATATGTCGGTCCTGGTGGTGTAGTGGTTACCATACTTGCCTCCTAAACCCAAGATCGCGGGTTCGAACCCGGCCAGGACTGATGGATTTTTCGGGCGTAAAAATCCTAAGTATGGCTGTTTTTGCTCTCTTTCCTTTCTCCTCGATCGATGTAATGAATCTTTCTTCATCCTTTTCTTACGTGCCTCTACGTATGCACGTCCTAATTGCCAGCTGTATGCCTATTGGCTGCAACAGATGTATGTTAACGAAATTAAAGAGGTCCCCAGACACTTCTTGGCCTCTCTTCCCTATAGGACGCAGTAAGGAGACCTCAGCTTACGTGAGATGTACATTTTTTGGCTTCCTAATTAAATAATTCAGCTCTGGAGCCTTCTTTTCTGTATACAGTGACCAAGGTTTAATATATTTATAAAACGTTTTGTTTCTAAATTTTGTTTGGCACATGGTACATTTTGTAATATTTTGTTATTGTTTATTGCCACGAAATGCAATTGCTAAACCAAGTCATTAAATTATGATAATTAGCAATTTGCTTAGACAATAATTATTCGATTATAATATGCTGATTGAGGCAAACTATGCAATATTTACGACTTGAGATTTAATGATTTACTGTTTACGTTTAAAGACTTTAAGCGTGTTATAAATATTTCAATGTTTTACGTTCTCTCAATCGTATATTAAAATATTTTGCTATTTTATAATTATTTATCTTACAAAATTCAAGTTTATTTTACATAAAAGATTGTAAATTGTCCATAACTATGGCAAAGAACGTGACGCAGCGGTGGAGAGATAGGGAATAACTGCCATTGTTGATGCCATTCTGACGCAATGGAGCCGTAGAACGCTACAAACCGGGCTTTCGTGGTGAAGGCGTTCTTGAAAACAAATGAATCCACAGCTCTTACTCAACGCCGGTTTCGACATGGGCAAGTCCCCCTGTAATACAAATACAAATGTGTTATGGATAAGGGATTCTGAAAGACTACTTCTGTTTCAAAACAACTGTCACTAGGAAGACTAAGGACCGTCTGTATGCTAGAAACATCGGGGTAGTTCAGGCTAGCCCTCAACGTTCATCATTAGGACACGCCTCAGCTCTGCGTCTTTCTGATAGGTCGGTAAGCAGAATTCTGCATCAAGATTTAAACTTTCACCCCCACAAAATGCTGGTTGTATAACAGTTGGGCCGTAATGACTGAGCAAATTGAAGAGCTTTCTCAGAAACCATGCTCGAAAAGATGATGGTGATAATGTGCGCAAAACACACTTCCGTCTCTCCAGTTTTGTTAAGAAACAAAACTTTAAATATTGGGTAGACACAAATTCCTATGCCATGCTTCACTGTGAACGTGTGGAGTGGATACAACATTCGGAGTGGTTGGTCCATATTTCTTCGAGGAAGACGATGCAATTACTCTGAATTCGGATCTCTACATTGCGATGTTGCCAGAATTCCTCAGTCGATATATGCACCTTTGGTTCCAACAAGATGGTGCCACTGCGCAGACATCTAGAGCTTCAATAGAAGGTCTGCAGCAGATGTCTCCAGGATGGAAATATACAGCGGCCAGCTCAATCACCCGATCTCAATGTCTATGACTATTTTCTTTGGGGGTTACCTCAAAGCAAACGTTTACATCGACAAACACCGAACAATTAATGACATGAAGGAAGCAATTCGTCGAGAGGTTAACGCAATCAAAAGACATAGTACAGTGTGCAATGCTGGACTTCAGAGGCAGACTCCAGGAGTGAATGAGAACAAATGGAAAACATTTGGGGGGTCTAATTTTCAAAACCTAACTTTGCCCTTTGTGTCAGTGAATAGCAATAATGCCTCTTTTTGATGAAAGAATAAAAACCAACCTACATTGAAATATAATTGTTCATATTCATTTTAAAAATTGTCAGATTTTAAAAAATTCAGATCCTGTATCATGTACTGATTTTATTGTTCAACAAATTATATTGAAATGTTTATTGTTAAATTTTGTGAAATGTTATTCTTCTTCTCCCCTACTGCTGAGAAACGTTTCCATGGCTATTTCATGGGAGGTTTCCTCCAGCACATTCCTGAAGTTAAAACTTACCTGACACTAAAGGGAAGACGTCCAAACTCAAGTTATTGAACCATTAACTTTATAAAGGATATAATATTTCTGTGCGCTATATGAAAAATATTTCAAAGAATTCAAATCTGTTGCAGGTGAGATTTATAATTCCCTGATGTTAAAAACTATAGATACAAAAAGGTTCCCTATTTTTAATTACTACGAGTATTTGTTAAAGCTTTCAGTATATCGACACAAATGGCCTAGATCGCTAATGGCAGGTCTGGGGTTCGATTCCCGCCAGTACCTTCTCTCTACCTAGGATTTTTTCTAGTCCTCATCAAGGCAAATGCCAGTGAAATACCCTAAATTATGGTCTGCACACTTCTTTCCATTCAAAAAATAAACCCTATTCTAATTTATCATTTCACTTTATATAACACCTTGTGGTGCAGCAGTAATGAAAACGGGCGTTGAACGCTACTGAAAAAAGAAAAATATATCCGAAGTTCCGCAGTTCAGCATATCTTTGTCGGTGTTAGCATTGTAAATAAATACAATACATAACAACCTTTTTTCCAGTTTGTAACCACAGAACTTTTATTCCATACATCTCAAACAACCATGCCGAGGATACATCAAAAGAAAATTGCAAATGAAGTACATGGTGCTCCATAGAAAAAAATGTGCAGAGAAACATTTACCGTGTTTATTAACTGTAACGTTAGTTTGCGAATCTAGGAAAGCCGTTAAGAAGCATAACAATAAAACACTTTGCATGAACATTGACCCCAGCCGGGACTCGAGTCACAACCGTATCCTTTCGTCGAGAGTTGAACCAGAGGTCAACTTCAGTTGCGCGGATTGCATTTTTGTAGATGACCGTAAGGAATACTGGCAGTTTTGTAAAGTTCCACATTTTTGTAAAGCTTTTTCTGAAACTTCCACTACAATTGCAATGCTGTTAAGTTAATATGCATTTAAACAGGTCAAACACTTTGCGAGCTATAAATTATTTCATAAATTTTATTACATAAATATGTTCTATAATCAAAATGTCCCACGCGACTCGTGAGTTGAGAAAATTCATTAGCATTTTTTAAATTGAAACTTTGGACCACACATAAAAGTGGTATAGGAAAATATTTTAAATAAATTTGATGAGTGAAATGAGAAAAATTTTTAAAACTATGAGAAATTTTAATCTTTTTAATTACTAAGTTTTTTCAAAGGAAATATTTTTTAAAATTACTGTTGGATTTAGCATGTATTTTGTTCTTTAGAACATTACAATGGATACTTCTACAATTCCTGAATTTGAGAAAAAAGCTGTTTAAAAAAAGTATGCTGGGGAACAGTGTGATTTAAAATGACAACCGGAGCTCTTTAAATGGTATAGAACCCCAATTGCGGGGGGACATACAAATGTTGACTCTCTGTGGACTCCTAAAGGTACAAGGAACCCTTGTGGCAATAAATAAATAAAAAAATTAAAATATGATTTTTGATCGATTTTGACAAAAACTCAATTCCAGCGTCACTTAAAATAAAGTGATTTATAAAACCATAGGTGAAAATATAGTAAAACATAAAAAATGGGCATTTACTTTCATGCTTTGGAAAAATTAGAAGAGGTTTTAAGTAGGACAGAACACTGTATAATGTTTGTGATAGTCTGGACCACTAACAATGAGAGATTCTAAATGTCCACTACATGGAGTACGTAAATGTAAAAATAAAATTTACAATTTACAATGGGACATCAAGTAAGTAATATTTTTGTAATAGATATCAGATAACTTTGATTAAAATAACAGATATCAAATTTGTAGTTACTATATAAAAAGTCAAGAAAGAAGAATAAACCTCGAGGGGGATAAAATGACCACTATCAGTACCCTAAACCTATTGCAACCCAGCTTGATGGCTCAGGCGGTTACACTTGAAACTCATTTTCAGAAGATATCGGTTTCAAAACTCTCAGGGACGCCGAACAGGTCCTTTTTCCCTCCCAGTTTTCTTTGGTCGCTTTGGCTAATGCTGGGATGAGTGTTTTCTTTCCCGAAATTTCCACTCTTCTACTTCATCTCATTGCATTCCTTTGGTTTTATTACAGGGTCGAAAGTGGCATAGTGAAATGGGCTGGTGCGGTTTTACAGTGGCTTGCCCTGAAAAATGTTTCTACTCCGGTATTTGGAGTGGGGCTACGCCGGCGCTGGATGTTCTACCTGGAAATAAACTCCGTCTACGCCCGTTCTTCACCGCCCGGTATCTAACTCAACGCATCCCTTCCTCTCGGAAGCTCACCCACCAGCAGATTATGAGCAAACGGCCAGCTCTTGAGCAAGGCTGAAATGTAATCCTCTGTCCTGAATAATCCAATTCAACCTTGCTAGTGATACATGCCGAATGTAATCACTACATATAGGATATTTATTTCACAAGATCAATGAGTTGTTGAAATATATATTCACTGCAAAATAAACGAATTAAACTGAAGTACTCTATTAGAGCAGTATGTGCATTATTGACAGTATTAATTATGTTTAAATGATTTTAGGTCATGTACAGCATATTTTACATTTTAAAGCTTTTTAAAGCTTTTGTATATTTTAACTTGATTTTCTTCCTTCTTTGAATTTCTTAGAAATATATTTTTTCAATGCTCTCTAGAAAAGTGTAACATTTACTTTTCCTCTATTACATGGAATATGCAAAATAGACCTGACTCTTAAATGGTCACAACAAATATGTTTTCATTGTTTGGCGATAACCAGTACAGAAAGGGTTGGGTTGAGCAATTTTTGGAAACAATTGGTTATGAAAGTAGATAAAACCACTGTATTGTGAAATTTATTTTATAAGGGTGTATGTGAGAGAGATACGAAGAGGAATGAGAGAGATAGAAAACATGGCAAAATCGAAGTCGAAGAAAATGAAGGTGACTTTGGATATCAAACATTGTATTTCATTGCAAAGATGTGTTAGAAGAAAACTTTTCTGTTGATAATTCTGGATTAGAGTAAAATGATATTGTTCATGTTAAATTTGCTGAAAACAGGATATTATTTGCAGTTAAATATTTATACAAGGTGTTTACTGTATATTGCAACTCAGGGGTACAATGAAAGAGAAGTTGTAATAATATTCTTTACAGTTTTGAATAACATCTACATATCCTGAAAGTCTTTAAATGTTACTTTTAGCTAATTCCGAAGGAATGTAACTATTGCGGTTGTACCCATAAAAAGATTTTTGAAAATTTTCCTCAAATCTCCATCGATCATACCTACTAGGCACAGAAAATAATAAATAATATATATACTCATGTCTTCTAACGCTCTAGCTGTCAAAATTTTTGTTTTTTCTCAACGAAACTCGATATATAACAATCAATTCGTCAAGTTCATTAACCAGTAAAATTGGACCATTTATAGCGAATTATAGCGAAAATATAAAATAAAATTTAAAAATCACTCTAGCAGCCGCAATTTTTGCTTTTTATAAACGAAATTTCGTATATGCCATTAAAATAAATGAATACAAATAGTGTCCAAAAATCAGTGAAATAAGATTATTAGGAGTGGGGATTTACGAGAAACCAAAATTTAACCATCGCTCTAGTGGCACCAATATGTTTTTTTTTTTTCAGAACAAAATTCGGTATATGCCATTTAAAGAAAACAAGAAAAGTAGTTTCTGAAAATTAGCGAATTCGGACCTTTAGGAATAAGGATATACAGATAACAAAATTTAAAAAGCGCTCTAGAGTTTAACTTTCTCTCAATTATTTAAAATACAAGGCCAAATTAACTCAGCATATAAACTGTATTCATAACGATGCATACGTTTTATATTTAACAAAAGTATTGTCGTAAAGAGAGCAACTGTGAAATATTAATCTAATATTAGTCTGAGAATTAAATTTGTATGTAAGAGGACTTTGTAATAATATTCAGAAAAAGTTCGTAATATGTTTTTACTACAAAAACATATAAATTAAATTTCAAAGCTAACAAAAATCGATGAAACTTTCGAGTGTGTATTTTTTATTGTGTATGTTTGCTTAGTACATTGTAGTAACAATTTTTTTTTGAGTGGTATTTAACGCCAGTTTTTACCACTGAGGCACCATAGGCGGTTGACACTGATGATACCTAGATGAAATGATATATTGGGAATGGATTTTTAAGAAGGTTCTAGGCTTAAGTTTAGGGTACCTCCCCGGCATTTGCCAGTTATGAGGACTGAGGAAAACCTGGAAAAAACCTCACTCAGGAAGGACGGTCCTGGCGGGATTCGCACTCTAGACCTCCCGCTCACGAGTCCGCGCCTTAACAACCTCGGCCACCTGTGGCGGGCGGTAGTAACACGCTTTTGTTTTATTGGCACATATAAACTTCTTAAATACACAAGATTTCTTCCTGTTATTGCTCTCTATTTTATTAAATGTAGAGATATAAAGGGTTTAAGTTCATTAATATTGTTACATTATTTAAAAATGTTTAAAAATACCCAAGTAATATATCTTTACCTGTTGGTGGTCATATATTTCATTTAATTGACATTGTAACATTTATTTTTTGTGGTTTCATTTCAATAATAATAATTGCAAAGATGTGATCTCTCTTTTTAAATATTTATAGATTAAAAATTCCAATTTTGTTCCCCTTCCTTTTGAAAATTAGAGTAATTTCACTATAGACATTTATTTTCAAGTGATTTTGAAGGGAAAAGCAATTAAACTAGTTCAGTAATGTATTGTAATTCAGTTTCCTTTTATTAGTTAGCTTTAGAGTTTGCCATGCTAATGCTACAGAGTGAAGCCATTACTTATTTCGTTAATTAATAAGGCCACAATTTGGATTTTATATTCTTTTTTGAAGTTGTTTTATTTGTGAGGAATTTGCTTAGTTTACGCAGCTCCTGGTTTCATCTCCTGGTTGTCAACCTACTATTTTAACATAAATGATAAAAAATAAAATCGTTAAATATGTTAAGGCATATTTTTATATTACAAAATAGAGTTCTGCTATTTTCATGTTCAAATGGTATTTTTATTTTGCATGTGCTATACCAACAACTAGAGAAATAAATGAGATATAAGCCAGGGGCCACATTATGGACCGCACTAAGATCACATATGGAAATCATTTATGGAGATGACTATACGCAACTATTTATGGTCCTAATGAACTCAGATTTAGGTTGGTGCAGTAAACCATGGAAGTGCTTACTGCAGATTTTGTTCCCTTCCCAACCACAAAATCCTGTGCCAATCCTGCTCCTTCATAAACCCGTTGGATTATAGCTATAAATTTACTAGACATAATTTATTTCCCGGACTGTGTTATCAATGTAAGTATGACATATGAGCTTCTCTGGGCAGAGCTGGGAAACTGTTACTGCGGCTTGTGCATTGGCAACTAGACCATCTACTAGATCTTCATGATTGAATCACGTTATAGAAGAACAAAACTATCCACTATGGCTAAATCTACGTCCTGGTTTATTATCGGACTGTGCACAGTTCAAGCAATAAAATATTAATGCTGAAATTTCGTTTTGCTTTAATGATGTGTTAAATATTATCAACATTAACCTCTCTTTATTATTTCAGCTCTTTTCTTTGATGGTTTGTAGTGCATTCAAAATGTCAGTTTTGTGGTAATGAATAAACACTGTTTCATTCATTAAAATCTGCGTTTTCGTATGTTTTATTCTTTCACTTTTGAGATTAGATATTTTAATTTGCTGCAATATTTTACCATCATTTTAGAAATGTTATTCTAAAAATTGGAAAGCAGACTTTAACGTCAAGATTACTGGGGAAGAACGGCTAGCGTTAGATTTTGTTTGCAAATGATTTTCTAACAGTAATTTTATTTAATCAGCATGATTGACATGTTAATTGCTCTAGGCTAAGAAATTAAAATAAAATTACAGATATTGAAATACTGTTATAAGGTAAATAAAGGGCATAAAACACATTTAATTGCTTATATAAAACTTGTAAAATCAAGTCCATATGAATTTACGGAACAAACAAGGAGAAATAGTAAAACAAAACAACCTTTAGCACATTAAAATTAAATCTACACTTTCTGTAACCTCTGAGGCAGTATTTGTCAGCTGCCACTCCCATATTTAATTAGACTGATTATAGCAAATAGTTTTATGTAACTTTCTCATTATAGCCACGAGTAAAATGTCATTTTCCTGTACAAGTGTTGAACTATTGTGTGTAAAATGTTATTTTCTCGCAAGTGCGCAGAAAGCTACCCCAGTCATAAAATCTTACCTGGGAATTTCTTGCCTGTTGTAACATTATTTGTAAAGAATCGTTTATTGGTATTCTGTTAGAAAATTTCTTAAGCAGAGTAGGCATTACAAAACATTTAGCAACTGCAGGGATGAAAAGACTGGACGATAGCCTCTTCAAGGGAAGAAGCCAAGCGCTTGAGTTGATTCTACATGGAAAAAATCACGTAGACCATGTTTATTTAGTCTTGCAATTTTGTGGCCCTGCAGTCAATTTTGCAAGAATATTCAGCGGGGCAATGTCAGTGGAAGTGCTTTCTCAGTTCACTTTAGTTAGTGGGAAGCTGTAGTTAGTATTGGAAGAGTATTAAGTGGTCGAGCTTTATTAATTAAGTGCAATAGTGCAACGGTTTATTTACAATAGTGTATGAATAATAAATTGTGTCAAATTCCATAACGAAAATATTATGACCTGCAGGACTCCTTCCTCTATGGTCACAGGACCATAAAAATATCCAGCATCAGAGTCTCAACAGCCGAGGCGAAACTGTAAGACAGCGGTAACCATCGTCGGAGAGGAAGGAATTATTTACCCCTGAGATTACATCCAAAACCTATCAATCTTTTCCAAAACCTTTCTCTCCATCCATAAATAACAGAATTAAAAATGAGTCACCTCATTTAATACCGCTGCACCACATTACAAGTCAGTTGCCGAAGAAAAGAAAAACCCTAAAGATAAATTACAGTAGATTAGCGTAGATATTCAAATATGCGATGTAAATATAATTTAGGATTTTTATGCCCCAAAAAATCCAACGACCCTAGTGGGCATTAAACCCGTGATCTTTGGTCTGCAAGGCAAGTATGGTCCACTAGATTACCTTCACCGAGAAGACTACAGGTGAACGAAACGTTGAGTAGGAGGATTCGATCAAACTACGGTTTTTATCCCGGAAATTTCTTGCGATTCCCAGTCCTGAAATCCTAGGCTTTTATATATTGAGTATCAAAGATAGGCGATGAATTTGAGATTATGTCTGTTTGTTAATGAAGCGCATTATTTTCGTTTGAAGAGTTAAGAACATAATGGAAACTTGTTGTATATCTAATGCAAATGTTTTAGTTGCAAGGTGGACCACAGAAAAAATTATATTACTACTTGTTCATAAATGAAATAAGGGCTCCAAATAGGTATAATATTCTACTAAAGAATGGTAATGCATCTTTTAAGCAATAAATTAGAAGAAATTTGAATTTAGACACACTTACTGTTAGATAATAATTGCGTAATGCTCCAAAAATCAGATATCGGATCGCTCGATAATTTCTACTTTATCGCTTTCTAGGAATCAAACGCGTTTCTGAAGGTTCCATCTCTTGATTCGTTTTATTTACGGACACTCTTTAACATCTCAGGTCATCAGCTTCAACTTAGGGTGTGAAATGACGATAAATTTTGCTTAGAGGCCTCTTTTTTCAGGCTTGAGGTTCTTTTTCGTGCCGTAAATGTACGACACGGGACCCACGGCTTTACTTCCCTTCCGAAGGAAGCCATACATAGAATTTTTACGCCCGAAAATATCCATCGATCCTGGCCGGGGTTGAACCCCTGATCTTGGGTTTAGGAAGTAAGTATGGTTACCACTACACCACCAGGACCGACAGTTTCCATATTACATATTTCTCTCAGATAGATCTTTTTAGTATAAAGCTAAGATTTAAAACGTTTGGAAAGCGCCGCACATAGAGCTTACTCTCTAAGAAAACATATGAGACAGGAAGAGCCAGCCATACCTCTAGCACTTACAGATGATGATGGTTGGGATGAGGTGTTTTATAATGAGTAAAGTACACTAAAGTAATTGTAACATCAAAAAGTATGGGCGGGTCTCTGAAAACCAATAAATTAAATTTTGATGTGAGAGATTGCGTTCGAAGCACAGTCTTGGCAAGGTTCGAGAGAGGGGGAAACGGATACGACTGTGGTAACTAAAGTCACGCCTGACTGCATGCATGCGCGTGAGAGATTCACCTCTTGTACCAAATAGAAACATTGCGCAATCTTGCGTCAGTTACGCATGAATACAACAGAAGAACTAATTGTTTTTCGTATTTCAGTTGTTTTAACAGACATCCGCGCTGCAAAATTAGATACATTATGGTGAATGAGACTAAAAATGAATTAAATTACGTCACCATTGCGGTTTCAAACACTTGGCTAGCACATTTGGAACGCCGCTATAAAGCGCTTGTTCTATTTCATTAATTCGCAAGTGATAGCAGTAGTAAAATATGGAGAACCAGCATAAAAAAAATAATCGTGCTATATCTACTATAATACTATAGCAATGAGAAACTCGTAAATAAAATTGTAAAAATGTTCATTGCGAATATTACTTTTAAGTGTATATTCATATTTATTTCATATGCTCTAAAAAGCAAACCAGTATATTTTAAACATATATAACCCCAAACTGTAATACATCATTAGAATTGTCTTACTTGCTAACATTAATTTCTTTGTTTTAATTTGTAAGAAAACATATCACAATTATTTGACTTCTTTTTTAATTAATAATACAATTTTATATATATATTTTTTTTTTTACTAAATGAACAAAATTGGCTTTAAAAATAATGATTTCAGTTATCTTCGAAAGTCCAACTTTTGGTTTGTTTAATACAAAGTTACGTACACAAATTAATCATTATAAAACTTACGATACCAATATATTGGTCAAATAAAATTGATTAGAAATAACGAACTTTTAACATTAGAATGCCCTAGGTCCAAATACCCCCTAAAACGCCCATTAGAGGTCAATTGACAGCTATTACTTTCGTATGCATTTTAATAATTTTTCTCGCTGAAAACTATAGAATTTCTTACTTAGTACATTCTAGCCCGCTTTTATGGTATGGAGGGAACGATTTTGCTTCTAGATTGCAGGCCAGGTTCGAAATCAATTTGTATTACTTCCAGCGTGAGGTTGTATATATTGGTTTCTGCTCAATATCACATATTTAAGTGCTCATCTGACTCAGGTCGATGACATTTCTCACTTGTCGCTTACTAGACAACTGTAGTAATGTAGAGGGAACGAACAACATGGTTTCTGAGCTGCGAGTCAGATTCGAATCCAGCTTGACTCGAGTTTCTGGTTTTAGATATCTCATATATATAAGGGAGTGCTTATTTTCATTATAATTGTAGTTTTCACTGCTTTTTTATTTTGGTTTATTTACAGACGCTCTTTAACATCTCAGGTCATCAGCGTCCCATTCATTCAAGGCTGAAACGGCCAACAGATTTTGCTCAGAGGCCTCTTATTTCGGCTTGAGGTTTCTTTGTGACTGCGAGAGCTTGAATCAGTTGCGCGAATATTACAATAGTTTCGCCGGGAATTACCGCTTTGACTGCCGATCCGCCAGCTGCCGGGAAACGGGCGCCAACATTATGAAAAATAGAGTATTTTAAAAGAACATTATATACTTAGAGTCTTCATAACGACTAAGTAGGGCGAGAAAATATAATCTAATAGTGCTGTTTTTACTTAGAAAAATTACTTTACTTACTGAAACGTTTTACAAGCTAATGAAAATTTTACACTGATTTCTAGCTGTCAGATATAACCAATGCATTTTCATTTGCTTTAAAATTAGGCTGTGGAAATTTGGAACAAATTTAACGAAGTGAGTTTTTTTTTATCTCTGTATCATTCATTTTAGAAAAATAATTATAATATTTATACTGAATTTATTTTTTTTTCCTAAAATATAATGCATTATATGACCAAGGGTTTTATTAAACAATATTTTTATTTCAGTTTAGATGAAATGAAGCGTTACTTTTATATAAATTTATATGGGTTTCTATGATTAAAAGGAGAGAAATGTGTTTCTAAAATTGTTATTAAAATAAAGTAGCACATTGGAACAGGTATTATTGTTCCCCCACAGTTGGGTGCCAATTTGGAACGGTTATTATTTTGAGGTTCCACTATAGGGGGGGATAATTTGCAGTAGGTTAATATGGTAGTTCCAATGTAGGGGGATGATGGGTTCTCAGGGTAAATTTGGACTGTTTTTAACGACTTGAAAGTCGTTAGGGGGGGAAGGAGATTGTTCACTCTATTAATAAGTCCGGCACTGTTTGAACATTTGATTTACGTAATAACTTAGCAGGTTACTTCCTGACGGCTCGTATCTGACCTCACTACACACTTAGACTGACTTTAGAAAATGATTTACACTGCCCTCAACTGAACTTTAGAAATGATCTAGACTGATTACTTTCGGATGACCCAGACTGCCTGATTCCGTATATTTCTTTCGCGTCTCTCGTATGATGTCCCTGTTTTTCTTGAATGTCTGAATCTCAATCTGCGAAGGTCTGAATGTGCGAGAGGATGTCTCCGTGAATGTCCTTCTGAATCTATGACTAAGTGTATACTGAGTGCCCGAATGTGTCTCTCCTGAATGTCTGAATCTGAATCTATGAATATGTGTCTACGGAGTGCCCCTCTGACTTCTGTACTCTAGTTTTTCTACTACATCGCCACGCCTTTCGCTAAATTAAATTCCCTCGTATTTTATCTATTTCTGTGTTACATGTTCGTCATTGGCTATCCTAAAATCATTTATTTGTATCTAAGTTCTCCTGATTCGTTAACTTTTATCCGAAGACCATTGGCTAGAATTATTCTTTCCCCCTTGATCTAAGGTCTTCCCACGAACTTGAATTTTCCCAGAACCGCCTGTCATAAATTTCGGCTCGTTCCTTACATTCGATTTCTATTGATAATCTTTTGCCTTCCTTAGTTTGTAGATTTCCAAATGTTCTCAGAAATACGGCACGTGTTGATGGGCTGTTTTTCGGCTTTCCTGTAATAAAACATTTTCGTCTCCGTTCTGACATTTTCATTTTCTCTTAAATTATTGCTACCTCTGACTTTGTTAAACACTGTCCCGTTACGGCCACATGTTTCTCTTATTGTCAACTCCTAAGTATTTCCTGGGTAGAAGGTTCGTGACCTAACAAAAGATAGTGTACCCTTTCTTCAGCCTTGTCTAAGGAGCGGCAAGCGATCGAGTCGTCAGGTATACATCTGTCTCTTTCTCACAGATTTTACACAAAATGTATACAAAAACCCTTTTGTAAGTTGCAAGTTACAAATTATTTCTATTTCTGATACCTATCTCTAAAATATTTCTTATACCTATACATAATAATTATCCTTATCAAATCTAATGCCTTTATAAATATAGCTCTGCAGATTAAATTAATAAAGGCAGCATTATTTCCTGCTTCAACATTCGTTAATAAGTTAATGTATTTTAAATAAAAACATGTTCGAACTAACAGAGGCACTGCAGGGACTATTTCTTTTTGCGGCGTATTCTACAGTCGATACATTTTAGGGCGTATATAGGGTCGGTCCTTTGTATACAGAACATAAACCACCATTCACAGAAATACATGAATATATTTTTTGTGTCTTCTTTTCTCAGAGCAAAGTCAGTCAAAGTAGAAGGCTTAAGAATACCCTACAAAGCATATGTCAAAAATTAAGATACGCTTAACGGCAAGAGCATGTTTCGTTTAACTTCACACTCCTGAAATCTGCCCATCACACACTCTGACGTGACCGAGAGTTCAAGATAAAGCCAGTATACAATTGCCTTACGGAGAAGAGCAGGAACTCTCGGATCCTTTTCTTATCTCTTTTCCAGGTCAGCAGAGTGTTACGGCCTGCCGTTCTTTTTACAATACTTCGTTCCTCGCCCTGCCATAAAGCCCCGCGCCGCGTAACAACCGATTTTCTGCAAATTAACCAGTGTAATATCCACCTTATTCAATAACGTAGGTTTGCATATGACGCGAAAGAAATCTCTTATGGGAATCATGGGGACGTTGAAACCGCAAGCTTTTTTTTTTAAAGCATATCCTGTAAAGTGCTTTTGGCTTCGAAATGTTCTAAAGTATATGCACTTTTAACAGTACATCAAAGTTTCAAGATATAAGTAGATTGGAAAGCTTTATCAGGATAAGATACAGTCCATAAATTCCTACCTACGTAAGGCTGGCTCGATCATGCAGAATAGAGCAGCATTTGCTCTCAAGTTTGCGTTATAAAACTTTGAAAAGAAGCAAAATTAGAATTCTTGCAACCTATAAGTATTACAAAAGAGAAATTACATTATTATTATTATTATTATTATTATTATTATTATTATTATTATTATTATTATTATTATTATTATTATTATTATTTATGGTATACAATTATTTAAATTAAATATATGACCACTGATAGACAAAGATATTTCATGTATTTCTATACATTTTTAAATATAACCATGTATATGAACTGAGCCCTTGATATCATTAAAATACATGGAAATAACAGAAAGTTTTGGAGTTAACACTGTGTACTTAAGAAGATGTTCATATGTTTCAATAACACAAAAACATGTTATTAATTAAAAACAATTACAAAGTACAAAGTAAATAAAAACAATCGAAAGTTACATCCATTTTCACTGGCTTTGAAAATTTATTTGAAATGTTACGGTAGTAAAAACATAACGCAAAAGTTTTCTGAAGGTTATTACAGAGCGCTCTTACATACAAATATAATTCTAAAATATATTATATTAATATTTCGCATTTGCTATCTTTACGAAGATGCTTTTGTTAATGTAAAAAGTATGCCGTGCTATAAACTTAGTTAATATGCTAAGTTATTTTTTTTTATTTTAAAAAAATATAGAGAAAATTAAACGCTAGAGTGTTTTTTAAATTTCGGTTTTCAAGTATACCTCTACTCCTAGTGGTCTAATTTTCCTAATTTTGTTGCCAAAAGCCAAATATTAACGCCGCTAGAACGATTTTTTAATTTTGGCGTTTCAGGAGAAAACCCCCTCTTAATATTCACATTTCACTGATTTTCGGAAACTATTTTCCATGTTTTATTTTAATGGCATATGCTAAGTTTCCTTTAAAAATTAAACTGTGTTCACTAGAGCGATTTTAAAATTTCGCTTTAACTCCCATTTGTTTTTCATGTATATCCCACTCATAATGGCCGAGAGCCATGATTTATGAAAACCATATTTATCAATATATTTTAAAGAGATTCATCGAGTTTCTTCACGAATAAACAAATATTGCGGCCGCTAGAGAGATTTTTTATATTTAAAAAAAATCGCTTTAGGTTAACCCTCACCTCCAATGGTCCTATTTTGCTGGTTAACAAACTCGACGAATAATATATATATGTAAAACCTTTTTGTCTTTTTCGCCACCTAGTAGGTGGGATGGATGAAGATTTGGAAAGATCATTCTTAACGATTTCCGTGGGCACAACCGCAATAACTGAACATTCCTTCGGAATTCCCTAAAATCTTGTACACAATGAAGAAAAAAACTTCCTCATTTTTTGAGAATGTACATTAAAAACAAAACATGAAGTATTAGTTTAAAAACAATGCTTCCTTTTCATGTCGTCCAATCCTTATAAATAACAAAAGTTAAATAAACAAATCGGATACAAAGAATTACTGTAACATCTTTTTTAATTATATAGGGCGGATCAGTCAAATGTTTAATCTTTTTCTTGGGCGGAGTGAAGATTGTTAGCGATGACTGCTACTACTGAGGCACCACAGGCGGTGGACACTGATGAATTAAAATGATAAACTGGGAAAGGCTTTTTAAGGAAGGAAAAGTTCCAGGCCTAAGTTTAGGGTACCTCCCTGGCATTTGCAATTTATGAGGACTGAGGAAAACCTGGAAAAAACCTCAGTCAGGAAGGACGGTTCTGGCGGGTTTCGAACCCTAGACTTTCCGTTCACGAGTCCGCCCCTTAAACGACCTCGGCCACCCGTGGGGGTATAAATACTTTAAAGTCTATACTTAATGAACACTAATAGTTAGACAATAAGGAAATAATATGCTGTTCCACAAAAAAAAAAAAAAAAAAAAAAAAAAAAAAACTTTCTTGAGTACTAAATTAATGGAATCTACGTATATTTTCCATGCCGAGTTCAAATGTACTTTCAGATTTTTCCCATCAAGCGCGGTTTCTTTGAGGCATGTGTTTAAAGATTTAAAAGAATTACTAATTCTTGTGTTAGAATTCTAATTCTAACACAAGATCTCAACAAATACAATAAACTATTATTTATGAACACATCATGACAAACAGCCAAGTAACACCCGTTAGAATCAACTCAACAACACTAAAATACGTAACAGAGTATATAACTTAGGACAAATAGTTGCTTTCCAGTATCACATGGGCAAAGAAAGCAACAAAAGATCTCCCCAGCATGGAGAGCATTTTGGTCATTGAAATGCACAATGATGGACAATATTTTGAGTCGAAAGACTTGCTGGACTCATACCACTATTACGTGGATGCCAAACTTGGTTCCTAACAGCAGTGGAAAAGAACAGTATTAGCTTCAGTCAACGTTGTTGTTGATTTGTTTTATTTACGGACGGTCTTTAAGATCTCAGGTCATCAGCAGAGCGTTCAATTCAGAGCGTGAAAAGGCCGATAAATTTTGCTCAGAGGCCTCTTCTTTCAGGCTTGAGGGTCTTTTTCGTGCCGTAAATGTACAACACGGGACCCACGGCTTTATTTCCCTTCCGAAGAAAGCCATACTTAGGATTTTACACCCGAAAAAAGTCATCGGTCCTGGCCAGGATTGAACCCGCGATCTTGGGTTTAGGAGGCAAGTATGGATACCACTAGACCACCAGAACCGACAGAACCAACGTAAAATGAAGCAGAAAGAACTAGGGATATCCTTCATGGATAACATATCATCTGTGAAATTAAGAAAGTTGTCGGGACTAGACGACATGGCTCAACGTGCAAACAGCCTGAGGTAGAAATGGGGCGGACATTAGTAAGGTTACCTAGCAGCAGATGGGGGCATGTAGATGGGTTATTCGTAAAGGTTTATTCACAAGAGGTTAAACAGGATTATTTTTAGCTATGCGTTATTCAGCTAATATTGAATTAGCATCTATAGAATTGCTCACATTTGTCGAGACGTGAGCTATGGATGATTTCTACGAACACTTCGTTCAAATGGAGCTACCACATGGGATATGCGTATCGGTAGGAGAAGAAGAAGAGGGAGACCGAGAACGAGAACGAGGTGGGTAGATTCCTTCAGGAAAGCAATCGTGGATCAGCGTAGCACGGAACCGCAGTACCAGAGCTGCAGATAGAAGAGAACAACCGAAGCAAACAGTGAAAGTGATACCAAACTTATAATACAAAAACTTAATAGACTCAACACTTGAACCTTCTAGTTAACTTGGAGTTAAAATTGTAAAATAAGAAACATTATAGACTTAACAAAGTCATAGGGACAATAGTTCACTATATGAGAAATCAAGAGTCTCCTGCTTGCGGAGGCCCTAGCCCTGTATGGACATAAATGGCTAATTCAATCAAAAGATAAAGTGCAAAAAAATTGGCATATCTAAAAAGATGAAGATGATGATTTTCGGTCATTTGCTGGGGTACTTTCTTTTATATAGTAGAAATCTGCTGATGAAAACGTTCACCATGCTCATCAGAGACAACCCAAGATTTTCTGGTAAGAAGTCCAAGAAGAAAGACATGTTGTATTCCATAGCTTTGTATGAATTCACAAAATCACTCACAATTTCACTGCAATTTTCTTCTTTATTATTGCCAAGAAACGACACCAGATATTTTTGAATGGTTTCCAATCTAATTTGGAATAGATTGCAAATTTTGAGCCTGGAACTTAAAACCTCAGCCAACTGTTTAGACAAATTTAAATCCTATGTAAGAGCATTAACATCTTCTTGAGTTAAAAAGTGAACTTCTGTTGAGCTACTTGCTTCAAATGTAGGATCATTTCTCTTTGGTCTTCAATACAAGTTGGAGTTGTCACTTAAGATCACGAAATCTGGACACTTTGGTAAAGAATCGGAAGCTTTCACGGCCGGAGTCAGAATTATAACTAGAAGTTTCTTCCGGGCTTAGGAGCCGTGGTCTCTTGGAGCTAAGGAGTCCAAACGTTTCATCCTCAACTGCGGAGGACATCTTCAATGGCGATATTAGAGCACATAAAATAAGCCCACACTAGTAAAATCCATGCGAACCAATCACCGATCAGAACGGAGATGACCCGCCCTCCGAGTACAACCCCTCTGCTGCAGCCGAACCAATCCCCTTCGAGCAGTTCATATATAAATATAACACCTCCAGCTGGCATTTCAGTCGTGGCAGGACCTTCGTCCAAAATACTCAGACCGCGCCACTGAAGATGTCCTCCGCAGTTGAGGATGAAACGTTTGCACTCCTTAGCTCCAAGAGACCACGGCTCCTAAGCCCGGAAGAAACTTCTAGTTATAACTTTGGTAAAGGATACTGTTCACTGTAGTCCCACTGCTGTTTACAAATTGGTATAGTTAACTCTATATTTAGTTTTAGATGCAATTCCTTTAAATACAAACAACAACCAGTTGAATGATGTTTCTGTTCTCTCCAAACCATAAGAGCTGCAAATGATATATAATGTGCACCATTTTTCCATCTAGTGAGAAGCCTAACACATGATACACAGCATATTTGGGGCCCAGTCTTTATCAAAATCACCAGCTTTACTCCCAAAATAAAGTTCATAACACTGTCACAAGAGGTGTGAAGTGTCACCTCGCAGACGCGACAGTTAGTTCACAACACACGTAGCAGAAATCGTTTGGATTATTTAAACACTTTCTTGGCACATTGAAACTAATAAAAATAATACAGCAGAAAACACTGTATGTGTTTACGGGCTCACTACGATTTCAATATTGGCTATTTATTGGCTGTCTGTTTACTGCAACGACACAATATTTAAACGGGTTAGAACATGTTTGAACCCGATAAGCCTGCACAGATAAAATATCTTTGAACATGGACCAGTCTACAGTGTTACCAAATTATTCTGAATAAAATTGTCATTTCTATGGTTTAAAAAAATTATAACCAAAAAGCCTTATAGACAAAAGTTTATTATAAAAATGATCGTCGCAAAAAACTCTCAGATGGAATAATTCTAAGTACATATTTGAATTGAGAATAAAAATTGCACTGAAGTCAGTATTCAGTTTTCTTGTGAAAACAGATTGACCGTGTAATTAGTTTTATCTATGCATTATTCCAAACGTTATTCCAAATACTAACCTAACCTAAACTAACCTAGGACTTGTGACATTATCGAGAGGCAGTGAGATTGGTGGTCGGAGACAACTAAAGCATTCACCGTTAGCGCGTACCTCAGTCTGTCTGTGATTCACATGTAAAGTCTTCGCTGGTCCATGCTGTAGATGCGCAAATTCAACATACTTGGCAGCAGAAATCAAAGAATATGGAGAACTAATTTCAGATTGTGACTTTAATTACGTGTTTCAGTTGAATACCCAAGGAAAGGATCAACAAGAGCAGTATTCTAGATATGATTTCACGATTGAATTTGCTTCTTACATTTTACTGATTCCACTTCCATTCTGCATACATATTTTCTTAATTCTTATACCCTAGAGTAGCAGTTCTCCAATTTGCCTTGACCACGGACTCCGTTTAAGGAACTTCCACTGTCGCGAACTCCTAAAATTTAACTCACAGCTTACAATCCTAAATTTGCATCCTGTTCATCACTGGTTTACAAAATTTAAAGATGCAAATAGACAAATATATAAATAATTTTAACATTTACTTTTGTTGCTTGTCCTTACTCATTAGTATTAATTATAATGTTATTGTATTAAAATTAATAGAACGCATGAAAAATTAATTTTAATAATAACTAACAATATATTAAGGATAACATTATTCGTTAATTTAATTCCTGAATGAGAGGGATGATTGTGCACTTACAAACCTGATATTGGACTTAATTGGAGAAATTTGGCTAACTGTTCCAATTTTGCGTTTTCAAGTTGTTTTCTTTACTTACTTTTAGTTAAATGAGCGCAGAAATGTTTTTTCCCCCACACAAGCCGTTACGAAAGGCCCCAATTATTCTTTCATGGCCTTCTTAGATATTACAAAAAACCTGTCACTCACTGAGCTTATTTTACCTGAATAAATGCACATCGTAACTTTTGTAGATCTCATTTTCTCGAATTCATTGTTTGTATCTATACATTCAGGAATAACTGCTTGATGCTTTTCCTTGCATTGTTCTTGCACATCCGAATTTTTTCGTTGTTATATAATTACATTACAAAAATGTGTTTATATATTACATGCTATCTTATGGCATAATTTTGTACAGTTTGAGTCACTGAAGTGTTGTTTGTTGTCTTAGCATTGTTGGGGACAAATGTCCATTAAGCAAAAACGTCCTTTGCCAGTGTGGCTTAAAGCTTTACGGTCTTACACTTTAGCCTGATTGGTGGTTTGCAGTTCTGCCATCTATATAGCAATTAAAATGAGCATAGGTAATGCTAGTTCGAGAGGGATTTGCAAGCAGATCTCAGCAATAAGTTTTGATACACAATATAATAAATTCACAATGTGATTTAGTGAACTGCAGAAATCTAATTTAACAAATTTCTTCTGATCTTTCTAGCCAAACGAGTGTAATAATAACCATGTCTTTCAGTTAGTTAAACCCCATAGGACTATGTTGATATTCTTTGAACGTGTGGTTGCATTAATAAGATTGTTATGAACGTTTTAATCAATGTGAAAAACAGAGCCTTCATTAGGAGCGTGGCCTGTTTAAGGAAGATTTGCCTGCCCTATTTCTAACGTTCGTTCCACACCTCCAATTTCCCGCCTCTCCGTGTGCCTACACGAAGTCTTTGTGCTGTACAGGAGTTGAACGTTGTGAGACCACGTGTTTCAGTGTTATAATATGTTAGTGCTGTTATAATGCCGAAAATTCCGCATACTTTGAAACATAGAATCTTCATGTATGATTCCTATGTGACAATAAACTTATGTAGAGAAGTGAGACGGCGATTTACAGACAGATTCCCTGCTGTTCGTGAGTCTCACAGAGAAACAGCTCGTAACCTTGTGAATAGATTCAGGAAAACCTATTCACAAGGTTCTTGATAAGAAACCGAAAGTAAAACGCCGTGTTCTTCAGATAAAAAATTGATGGCATTGGAGAAAAATTAGAACGAGGTCCAAAGAAATACCTGAGAAATCTTGCACGGGAATCGGAATGGCACTAAACTTTTAAAATTAAAACCCTATAAGATAACTGTAGTTCAGAAATTGGAACCACGCGATAATATCAGTAGAGTTCATTTCTGCAGTTGGTGTTGACTAATGCTAATGCTCTTTCTATTGACTGTATTTAATTTTTTTTATGGACGCAGCATGGTTTTATTAACATGGTTCATGTACCAACACAAAACAATAGGTAGTAATGGAAAAAACCGATCTTGTACACTAAATGCCATTATATGACAAAAAAAATGGTGTTTGGTGTGCTGTAGAAATCTATGCGCTTGAATTTAAGGGGCTATGAATATCCGACTCCGCCGGGAAACAGCGTGCTTCCAGGTGCCAGGCAAATTCACGTTAAGCCGGCCACGTGTCCAAACGAAGGCTCTATATTACTTTGTTGTCTGTACAGTATATATAAAAAAGTTATTGTAGATTTTATGCATTTTATAAATTATCTAAGTTATGCTAAATTTTTGCTTTGCCATTGGGAGATTTGTTGTGAACTCGTATGTATTAAAGAACCCTAAACATATCAGACATCTCTAGCGATTTCATGTCTCTTCGGAAAGAGGAGGACCCCAGATCTGTGAGAGTTACTATTTAAAGTATATATTTCGAAAAACCCCATATACCTCACCCGGTCCGCAGCATGAGGGTATAATCTTGAACCCGCAGTGGTAAAATTGTAATTAAGACCTCTTTCGTACTCTTTCACTTCCTCTGCCAGTTTCTTTTCTTCAGATTCTTCCGTTCCCCTCGGCGGTTCCTTTTGTGTATTTACATGACGTCATGGATCAATTTCTTCATCTCCTTAGCTGAAATTACACCTTCAGGAGTGCTTGTCTCTGCAAAGTGCTATAAACGTGATAATGTGAAATTAATTTAGATCCCAGGTTAAGTTGTAAGCCTCCTCGTTCTCTCACGATTAGGAGAGGGTGTAACAAAATCCGCCCTTTGGCGCTCCCACCCTGGGAGGCGTTACGAATATTATAACGCTGGTTCCAGAGTCCATACATAATCATGTTAGCAGAAATTGGACAAGCAAATGCTGAAAAGCGCATTAATCTTTCCCTTTACCTCAGACCGTTGTCTTTTCTTGTTTGAACATTGGACACGGGCTACCTGACTCTCGTTTTCTCTTTTTCTTCCATCCTGCCAAGAAAACGATATTTCCAGTGCCAATCTACTGGTCTCTAAGGAAGTGGGATTCCAGATACCCGATACTTCAAATAGTGGCTTTGTTGCGTCTTCTTGATGTCGAAAGAAACAGGAGTGCAGTCCAGCTAAAAATATAAAATACAATAAGAAAGATCACTAAGAGAAGTAAACGTCTATGAAAAGCTCTGATAAAAACCAATAATGGAATATTTTCTGCGTGTTCTCGGTTATTTATATCTTTTTAAAAGTTTCGTGGAAATAAAAGCATATATAACTGGAGAAAAGTAATCAGAAAACAAAGTCTGGCGTTTTTATCAATAAATTGACTTCAGTTAACGTTTTAAAATGTCAATGAGGGATCTTTCGTGATGCTTAACAATATATTTGTATTTATACTCCATAATTTTGCTTTTAGACTCAAAGATGAGTTGAAAACCTAACCTAACCTAACCTAACCTAACCTAACCTAACCTAACCTATTTACACAGGGTTCTTATACAGATTTTAATGGGTTTTATTCCATTAGCATTAAAAATACTAATTCTATAAGATAGCGACATTTTCAATATTAGCATTGGTGTTTGTTAATTCAGCTTGTACAGTCTGTTCATCATGCCAACTATTTCAGTTGTATTTCTGTACAAAGTGGCTGTTAGACTTTTTACTGTGTGATTTGTAAAAATTGCGGAGTATGCCGAGGGCGAAATATGCTCTAGAACAAAAAAACGTTTATTTATGATTGTTATGTGCAATAAGGGACAACATCTCCAATATTAGCCCAAATAACATCAACCACAGATATCGCAGATAGAGCCGTCAGACTGAAGTAGAAACGGGAAGGCCATATTGCGAGGATGCAGGACGACAGATGAACGTATAAGACCACCAAGTGGGACACGCGGTTAAGCAAATGAGAAGACTTTTGCGCGACACAGGCAAATCGACGATGGTCCAGAATAACAAGAAACAGGAATACACGGAAAACATTGAACGTCAACTTCGAAACGAGTGAAATCTGATGAACAAAAGTGTAGCATACAGGGTAATAGAAACAACCCTAATCGAATTAGCTCATCGCATTAGCGAATAAGAGTTACCCTCTTGTAGGAGACCTTTGACCTTCTTTAGGAACATTCGGACGTATTATTATTATTATTATTATTATTATTATTATTATTATTATTGTTATTATTATTATTATTATTATTGCGTGCAAACGAAATCGTACAATAATTGTAGGAAAGAATTTCGTGCTAAATTTCCAGGAGTAATGCAATTTTCAGATTGGTGAATAAAACTCGAACCCAGGGCGTTTTTATCACAAGAAGCCGGAACTAAAAAAGCGGGTCTTAAAAGACAAGAAGCTTGATGAAGTAGGCTATCGATTAAAAACTTCTCAAACGATTTTAACACGATTAGCACAGCAAGTTGGTGTCTCTGTCGGCAGTGCGAATAAAGCCACTGAATTACCGCAACTTCGTTCATATAAAATTACTGCTATAACTGAAATAAAATCTATAGAGGCGCTGAAAGAAATTATCCAGGAAGCATATAAAATATTCTGGAGAAGGCATTGCGGCGAGAGTCCCAAAATATTTTCAAAAGGACTCAAGCATGTCTTTCATTCAAAGAAAAGTCACATAACCAATTCTGTGGGGTGATGGTGGAGTACGTGGATTTTTCTAGGCTTCATTTTCCACAAATCTGCTGTTGATCTGCATCAGACGCATTTTGGTGCAAAAGTAACGTCCTTGAAGTTCCTGTTTTTGGACATCGCCGCCTCAGTCTCTCAAATAAAGAATCCATGTAACATAGTATGCTCCATTCATTGTCGATCTTTCTAGCATTCAGTCAGCCAGAGTTGAACAAAATGAACAGCTAGTCTTGAATCGTTGCCAGCAAGTGAAATGCAGTTCTGAGTTTTATTTGGAATGGTATACACACACGCACGCACGCACACACACGCACAAGCGAAAATGTTTGTCAAGTAGAATCTGTAGAACATACTATATGCTACTACCAAGTTGCATGGGGATTTAGGTAGGGGGGGGGGATCCGCCTAGTCTCACACAGCTACTTCGTTTGGCAATAGCATCATGTCCGAGCAAGAGGCACATTCGTCGATTACGCAATTATTATTGTTAACTTTCTGGCGCGAGGGATGTAAAATCTGCTGAAATGTATTAAAGGCTAGGAGTACAGTCTGGGATTGGAAGCGGTATAAGAAATACTTATTGTATGAAAGACACGAAAGTTTCACAGAAAGACGGAAAACTATGGAAAATGAAAACCAACAACGTCTGCCTCAAACGAGCGTAGCGAAAACAAATATTAAGTGTCTTTTGGGATCTTATCAAGTGTGACCGACTTCTGAAATCGCTTCAGCGGCTGGGGTGTTATGGAAGTGTTCAAAACATCATTTCAGAGGACTTGGTTTATCGAAAAGTCTCGGCATGGTGGGCTTGCTAAAGATTAAAAGTCTGCTCGTGTGGGAGTGCGTCAGAAGCTTTTGGTTCATTACCGGGGTCAAGGAGAGGTGTTTCTGCATCGAATCGCAACTACGATGAAATATGGGTAGGTACATTCATGAGTCGAAGCAAGCGAGCAAGGAGTGGAGGAAAAGCGGGGAAACGCTCTTCTCAAAGAAAAAACTCGCCTGTACTCTTGACAGTTTTCTGGGACTCCCAAGGCCTTTTTTTATCGATTTTCTTCATAAACGTCAAACAGTCAATGCAACTTTCAGTTGCCAGCTTCTGGTTCAGGCGAAATGTGCTTTCTGCTGAAAAAGGCTCAACAGCAATTCGAGGAGTTCTCTTTCAAGACTATCACATACAGTTGCTTTGAGAAGGGAACATCTTAAGGAAATCCACTGGACAACATGGGAAAACTCTCTCTACAGTTCTGTCATATGTTTGGACCGTTGGGAGGTTGGCAATTCGACAGTGACGAAGGTGTGGAAGCATTGATGCGCAAGTTACTAGAAACTCAATGCAGTTCTTTTTAATGGGGTTAACAGCTTTCATTTCGCTGATAAAAGTGTGTTTGTAAATGGAAAAAGTATTTAGAAAAGTGAAATATTATTAAATTTATCCTACACTAGTGTAATAAACATGTTCACACTAACTCCACATACACGGCACTAGGACATCAATCGCTCCCAACATCAGCTGTTGACCGACTACTATTCGAAGCGATGGCTGGATCCCAAGGTGACTCTGTGTCGCTCTCTGGTAGTTCTAGTACGAACTTCATCCACGGGGTGAAACATCACAATTCATTAAGATTTTCTCATTTTTAGAATGGTTTTTTTTCCAAATTGGATAGTTCTATTGGGTTGTGAAGCTCTTTCAGCACTTCAGCACACTCTGATTTAATTGACTTTTGATCCAAAAGTGAGCTGCCACTACTAATTTATCATCATCATCATCATCATCATCATCATCATCATCATCATCATCATCATCAATCACGGTTTAAGCCTTTATTGGCTTGTTCCGGTCCCACAATTTAGAACTGCTCTGTCCATCTTCTTTTGGGTCGGCCAACGTTACTAATTTATCAATTTGCTTAAAACGAATATTACTAAAGTGTTCTTTTCTCCGAATTTTCAAATTTCTCTTCGTTTTTCCTATTTATTTCTGATCACAGTCTGCACATTTGATTTCAATAATTCCTGATTTCTGTTCTGTTGGTATGTCTACATTATCTACAAATTCGTAAGTCAACTTTATTTAATTATTTAATTTATTATAAAAATCAGGTTTATATTTTAATTACCCTTGTGTTTACGGTTGTACATCAGATATTGATCAAACGGTGGAATTCAATGGTTTTTTTTTTATTAAAATCAAGTTAAAACTTGCAAAATGTACATTTTTATAGCTTAAAGTCCACTGTTACCAACCATATTGGTTGCAGTTTTACATTTATTATCTAGTACATAGACTGTTGCAAAAATTTGAAATGCCCTTTCTAAACAGAGGCCTAAATGAAACTAATACACTAATTATTTGTTTTTTTTTTTGTTTTTTTTTTGTGAATGACTGTATTTTTCCAAAGGGCTGCGGAGGTGTAAATTTCAGCTGTTGGTACTGTTCGAGAGAGCATCATTAACTAATCCAAAATTCTGAAAGAAATATGCCAGTGGATATAACATTATCAGAAATCATTTTTTAACTATTTCTAATCAAGGAACTATTCAAAATTTACTGCACTCGACAGAGAATAGTTTTTTTTTTTTTTTTTGCTTCGTATGCAATTTTTATGATTTTTATTGGAAGTACCAATACTTTAATTTTGTTTTTGTCTTGTTTCTAGTACTTGCAGTGATTATGTCAATATACGAACACATTCAGTAACTTTGCAATAGTTTGGCTCACATTCATAACTGCCAAGCTACCATAATTTTCATTTCTTTATTTCGCCATGCCATAATTCTGAAGTTGTTACAGCTTAATTAAACACCACTGCGTTATCTACTCTCATAATTCACATTTATATCCATTTTCAATTCACTAGTTTAAACGGTTCGTTGGGTGTATTTAAACATCTAGTTAAGTAATATATTCCAATATTATTAAATTCTATTTCATTCAAAGGAAGTAATGGTTCTAAATCTTTGTAAACTATAATTTTGTATCTATAAATAATTGGTGAAGTAATTTAACGCAAATATGTATGACTATGCATAGCAAACGGTCGACAAATAAATAAAATACAGTTGCCGAGGACAGCGAGGGAGGGATGGGAGAGAGGGGGAAAGAGGAAAATGTGGTCTTCATGAATTATTGACGCTGTGCTAATGTTGAGAGTGGAAAGCTAAAGAGGTGGGGGTAAACCCAGTCGGATGCATGCCAATATAAACATATTACTAATTTTGAAAGGTGGGGATATGTTCCAAACCAGCCATACTGTCCTGTGCTAGGCTAACATACCCTGAGGAAGCGAGAGAGGGTAAACACGGAAGTCGGAGCTTGTATACTCTTTTCACTTCAGTATACATCAAAACAATTTTTACTCCTTGTTCAGATTATCTTTAGCTATTTCTTTTACACTAGATAGTCAAAATAAAGAGCAGAGTTTCGGTTATCCAAATAATTGGGTCCAGCTATAGTTTGGATGGCCGAATCTAAGCATCCTAGAGTGCAAAAAATTTAAAGGTTTCTATAAGGCAATGTTACCATAAAATGCATTGTCATTTGCGTCTCTGATACTTTTTTTTTTCTCTAAACTACCCCCAGTTACAAGTTTGGACGCAAATTGTAAAATTTTTATTATTTATTTTGATATAAGCGATTAATTTTTTTAACGTATATACACTTGCTAGATAAGGTTGGTCCGTTCCTTTTACTACATACTTTAAATTGTGCTATTTTGTTATTTTGTATCTATTGCTAACACATTACGCCATATTTCTTAATATATACAGCACTTTTTATAAAGCACAAACACATTAACAAAGAACAGGAAAAAAAAAAAAACACGACTCTTCAAACATGTTTTTCAAACTGAAAATTTGTTCGCGTTTATTGAAGTCATATGATAGACAAGGAACAGTAACTTATGATATATGTGAGGAATGGAGTCATTTAAACTCGATAAACAGTGCGTATAAGTGAGATTTTGATGCACTGGATATCCCTGCTATGTAACGGTACTGACCAGGTTTACTGAAAAGTTTCCAAAATAATCTATAGTGCATTAGAAAATGTCGCCAGTAATGGCATTTTAGGTAAGATTTCCGGAAGATCTTAAATAAAAATTAATAACAGATAAAGGATAAGTGATCATTTTTATTATTATTAACATATGAAAATGTTCAAAACAAATTTGGAAAATTTCAATATATGTGTAGAGCAATAAAACATACTATATATAACATTAAACGTTTTATAAAGTTATGGCAATGCTAAAATTGAAGTATGGATTAGAAAACTGGATATTGACAAGATCACGCCGGAGATAGATTGAGTCAGCTGAGATGAGATTTCTAAGGAGGGTGGCTGAGTGTACACGGCCAGACGAAATACATAATGATGTAACTAGAAAGGAATTATATATTATTTATTTAAAGGATAAGATTACAGAAAGAAAATAAGATTGTTATGGCTATTTTTGGAATGGGAAGTGATGGTTAAGAAGATAGAACTGAACACCTGGTCATTAAGAAGTGGACTTATTAGAACGAATGACTGTTCCTGTGTGATCGGAAAGGATATTTGGTTCACCTTAAAGAAAAAGAAGAAGAAAAAATGCTATTTTTTAATAGTAATCAAATCTCGATTTTACTTCTGAGGCACCACAAGCGGCGAACACTGATAATACATGGGATGAATTAATAATTTGGGAAAGAGATTTTTTTAAGTAAGATAACGTCCCAGGCCTAAGTTTAGAATATCTCCGCGGCATTTGCCAGTTATGACGACTGGGAAAAAAAAAAAAAAAAAAAAAAAACGGTCCTGGAGCAAATTGAACCCCAGACATCCCACTCGCAGGTCTGTGTCTTAACGACTTCAGCCAACCGTGTTGGTGGTGAAATGATTTATAGTGTGTGGGTTTAAACTCAGTCTTGCAGTCTGTTTAATGGGTTCGGATAAAAAAAAAAGTAAAAAAAATAAATAAAAAAACTGTTTGGCATTTATGTTTAGGAAACCTTACGATTTGAAGAGTTTCATATGGGCAGGAAACACTCGACACAGCCCCCCTCCCATTCTGTAAGACCGGATTTCATTGTTGGATTAGTAGGTATATACCACAAGAACATTTTCAAACATTTTCAAAAAAGGAGACAGATCACATTGAGTCATTCCATGAAATACCAACACACCATGAAACCATATCGATTCAGACTTTCATAAAAACGCAAAACATATTATTGCAATTAGTTATTACGTTTGAATAAGTCAATAGGAAAATACAGGTTGTATCTAAAGTTACTATCCAATGGTTTAATTCATTTCTTCTTAGTACACAACATAGAGGGAGCTTCTATATAATTCTCCTGAAATTTGATGAAGTTATTGTCAATATATTCCTCTTCTCACACAAAATATTAGGATGGGAGGAGTAGTGAATTATTTTATTATTATACCATTTGTTGATTTGGTTTATTTATCAACGCTCTTTAACACCTCAAGTCATCAGTGTCCCATTCAATTCTGGACTTGAAACGGCCGATAAAAATTTTGCTTAGAAGTCTTTTCTTTCACACTTGAGCTTTTTTACATGCCGTAAATCTACGACATGGAACCCACAACTTTACTTTCCTTCAGGAGGAATTTTTTATAATTATACCATGAATATGATTATTGTGGGTACTGTATATTTTTAAAAATATAGCACACTAGACTATTGACTAACTTGGAATATAGTGAACATCTGTCAATTCTTCATGGAGTGTGTTGAAGGTTCCTTAACTCTTTAACTCTGTGAGTGCCCACATCAATATGGTTACCACTTTGTATATGGTTTGTATAATTCTGGAAAGCATTGTCGGTTATAAACATCAGTTAAAGAATGACGTGGCAACCCTGTTCACTCATATTGTTATGCTTCTGCCCTGATCAGTTGTTGTGACATCCCGACATGCAGATGAAAGATGAGATAATGTTACTGTTACGTTTATGTTTATGTCTTCATTGTGTATTATACGATTTAACATATTCCGAAATAATTTATTTTTATTGTACTATGAAAATACACTATATATTATACCTAAACTGAGTTGAAAACATAATGCGTTCATCTGAGCAAGTTATGCAGCGTTCGAGCATTGCATGTTCGTGTTTGTGCTATCTTAAATATGGCCTATATTGGTTATAAAAGAGACACAACACTCCAGAAAAAACTGGACATTCTCAAATCTGAAGAACTGTCAGATGTTTATAATCCTGTACACAGCCTTCGTGACAAGTCTATTAGCTTTGGCTATAAAGTCTCACTCACTCGAGCTATCTTGTAAAACTTGACATTTACAAATGTGGCAATGCTGCTCCAAAAGTAAACATGATCTTGAGTGAGCTTCTTGACCCTCCAAAATATTTGGACATCTTATTCTGGTTCGAAGTTGCTGGCTCATCTTAAAACTTGTGGATATGCCGCGACAGGAACGATTAGAGACAACAGAATTCTCTCATGTTTCCAAAAGTGATGGAGAACGTGTACGCGTACCTGTGACATAACTGAGAAATCTGATGGCATTAACATTGCTCGATAACTCGATGCTTCCACAGCGTTAATACTTAGAAGCTTGTTCAGCAATAGTAGTGTATTTATTTACAAAACATATTTGTTACATATCTAACTCATCCACATTGCATGGGTCCTGGGACAGTATGTACTTTCCCCAAACCGCCACGGGTGGCCGAGGTCGTTAAGGCGCGGACTCGTGAGGTTTGAATACCGCCAGGAACGTCCTCCCTGACTGAGGTTTTTTCCAGGTTTTCCTCAGTCCTCATAAATGTCGGGGAGTTACCCTAAACTTAGGCCTGGAACGCTTCCTTCCTTTAAAAAAAATATACTTTCCAATTTATCATTTCATCTCATGTATCTCAGTGTCCACCGCCTGTGGTGCTTCAGCAGTAAAAACGGGCGTTAAACACCATTCATATCATGCTTTCCCCATACATTAGGAAATACAAGAACGTGATTTAACTTAATCAACATTTAACTTTTTAAATATATAAATAAAATAAACAGTAAAGCAAAGAAACATATATACAAATAATTCAAAAAAATATTATGACCCCTGTTGCCTTATCCTCCCTCCCCCCTCCCCGGTTGTATGCCTCATCTGATTTGAGCCTCCACACTTTGTTTAAAAATTTATCTACTCCTGCCTCCTCTTTTCTCTCTGCCAGCAAAGTCCATGCCCTCCCTCCCGTTAACAAATGGGGCCTGTAGATATCTCTTTCTCCATTCCTCCGTTCCCTTGCAGTATGCCAGAAAAACACAAAAACTCTAGTGAAGTGAAATATTAAGATAAAAATAAGAAGGTAATGGTTAAAGCTAAGTGAGCAATATTAAACTTATAAAACTTTTATTAATAAAAAGTAACTAGAATTAATAATAATAATAATAATAATAATAATAATAATAATAATAATAATAATAATAATGTAGTATACTTAAAGGGAAGGTAACTTTCAAATTAAACTAGGTTTTAAGGTAGAAACTGTACAGTAAATAGTTAAATTTGTTTTATATATAATTAACAAGAATTAAATTAAATTTACGTAACGTATTTGTGATACAGAAGAAAGAAATATAAGGGAAATTATAATTGTACAAAATACCAGTGCACACTTTCGCCGGAAACCGGTGGAACAGTTTTGTTCTAATTTAGTAAGTAAATAATAGTGTTGTTTTGTATTTGTATTTTTGTCTTAACAGGTGCTACCAGTTGTAGGTCAGTACTTGCTTCCAGCATGAATGGGGATTTATAATTTAGTTTAGTTTTATGTATATGTCTTATTGTATATGTTAAATTAGATATTCTTATAGTAATTTTTCCCTATATCGATTTATTATAATAATTATTTTAATCGTCTTTTATTTCAGTTTGTTTTTAGATTTAGATAAATCTGAACAATAATAATGTAACAAATGTAAACATGTAAGTTTTCAAATAAAGAATAAAATATCTGGAATATACATTTCGGTGTAGAAAATGTATTATTAGAGATTTTATATTTATTTATTTTTATTTTATTTTAGTATGCCAGAATATGCCCACAAGATTTTTTCTCCGCACTTGTAGGGAAGTTTCTCATACCCTCTCTGTCTGTTACTTTAGTGAATCTCCTCTCGCCTAATTAAACCAAGCAAGCCCCTGTTTTGGATGTAATGCTCCATCCCTCATCCGATATATCTCAAGATAAACTTTTTCTGCACACTCTGAAAGAGTTAGCTGCCTATTACTGTTCTTAGCTTCTGCAGTATCAAAATATTCACAAGCAGGAAAACGAAAAGTACGTTAATCGACAGGCTTACAAAGTAGAGCTAATATAATAGAACAAAACGTGTCGACCACAGAACCGGGATCCGTAGAAAGAAATTTGTGCTAGTCTCTGTTCAAATGGTTGCAGGATATATTGATTCAAAATTCCTGGTTACTTCTAAAGAAATCTAGCAAGAATATTTTAAATCTCCACTGTCAAAGGTAGTGAGAATTGATGAATACAGAATTTATATTACGCTACACAAAGTGAAAATTTGGAATGATTTTATCCAGTGAACACATGTTTGTGTATAAGCCATAACTTCAGCCTTTACTCTTTGTATCATGTTGTTTCCCCTCTTGCCCAGTTTTCTTGTCCCAGCGCAAAGCAAATGTATGACTTTCTATGGCAAAAACAACGTGGCTGTGTATTGGGAGAGTGCCAAATGTTAGGGCCTTATGATGCATGTGCATATAGCAGCTTGTAGTTAGTTTTAGAGAGGCTTTTTCAGCGAATGCATGTGGGTCAGTGCTTACATTGTGTGTAAGTTCTGTGCTATTGGTTCTTCTTTAGTTATGCCACCACCTAAGTACAATCTTGATGAAAGGATTATTATGTATGATATATAAAGAAAATCTTTATTTTTTTTTTTTTTTTTTTTTTTTTGGAGATGACTAAGGCGATTCGCAAGAAAGTACCCTGATAATCGTGTTATAGGTAGAGAAATTGTTCGTCTGCCAACTTATTATAAAATTACGAGGGACAGAATTTCTCAATGACAAGAAGCAATGTATTGCCCCTGAGGAGCACCCTTTATCAGCATCTCTCATAACACAAGTTAGTGTTTATTATTATCCGTTTTAAATACAGAATCAATTAATATTTTCAGTAATTATATAAATAATGAAATGTAATGCTACTTATGCGCGACGACCCTTGTCTTCCTTTTCCCGGTTGTGGCGGCAGCACTTCTGCAGCATCTATCGTGCTCAGTCAGCCCGTAATACAAATAGTCTCACTGTATTTGAGAAAGTCTTTAGTTAAATGTTGTTTTTATTTAGCTATATCTCTTTCATTGGTGATTATAAGTGCCTATCTCCCCAAATGTTGCATATATTCTACAAGTGTGGTTGGGCTCAGTTTCCTTCAACTATCCAGCTGTTATAAAACATGTTACTTCATTTGTATCTTTCGGAATGTTCACAAATACATCTCAACGCCTTGCTTGTACAGTTTTTTCCAAGTGCAAAAGCGAAGCAAAGAAGAGTTTTAAAGAGTAGCCGTCACTGCTTGGTATGAAAGAGAGGACTGATATTCAAGTACATGGTTGAGAATGTGGAAGAGTGTTAGCTTCGCCAGAGAAGCACTGTTTGCAAATATTGGCTGCCATATTGTAGCAGGAAACTTGAATAAAAACACAGGCAGAGTTGTAAAGGCATCTTAGAGCACATAATCATAATAAAACCATACACGAAAGAGGCAGGTTGTTCTCATTCTTATGAAAATGCAATGCAGAGTACAGTTTTATAGGCAGGAACCTTTTAGTATTACGCTTTTCTAAGAAGACACAAGAAAAAAATGGAAGTATTTCCTTCCTCTTATCATTCCGGCAACCTCACACAGAAAACATTTTATAATATCAGTAAAATCCTTGAGCTCCGCAACAGGAGGTGGAGTTAAGGCTTCCTATGTCGTCGTGCATTTTTCTTTGGATCACAGATTTCCAAAATGTACTGTTGAATTAACCAGAATCCAGCTAGCCCACAATTGAGGATGTTATTTTATTCTTGAGGTAATCACCTTAAGATATTAAAGGAGAAGGTGGTAATATGGCTCCCGGTTGTAATATGACATCCCTGCATTTTTGGTCTTGTATTATGCTGATATCTATGAATGCTGATTCAAACTATTGTTATGGTGATTGCCTAGTTGTGCTGCTGAGCTCTCCGTGCAAGTATTGTAGACATATTTTGCGATTTTCTGTTTTATTGCAGTCATTGTTGATAGGTAATGAACTGCATATTATTTCATGGTTTATTTACTACTGAGAATCTTGTGCTTCCAGAAACGTAGTACACGAACTAGTTTTATTAGTAATTAACTTGAAATTCTATACAGCTTGTAGAAAATGCATTTCTTTTAGGTTATGTTTAACATGGTACACGCACCTCTCTTAAATACCAAGTGATGAAAGTGTATTATTTCAGGTATGACTAGAAAGCCGTTAGGGGCAAGAGAATGAAATTTGAAGAAGAAATTTGGGGGTTTTCAGTTCCTAAGACTGCTTTACGGCGTTTGGTTGCAGAAACGGAGATATCTCCAGAGGATGTAGTGTCTAACAAGTTAGTTAGGGTGACAATTTTGCCTACTGGGTTAGAAGAAGAACTCGTCAAGTATCTGCTTGTTATGGAAAGCATGTATTACGGTTTCACTAGAAAAGACCCTATAAACTTGCTGAACGAAATGAGTCACCTGCTGTCAGTCTTCATGTTTCTCCCACTTCAAGTGTTAAAAGGGCATGTTTCTCCAGAACATGTGTATCCTGATCCTCAGCCAAAGAAGAAGACTCGAACTGTGGTCGGAAGACATCCACAGCAACCCTTAATACAGTCTCCCCATATAAAAAGTATTTAACAGAGGAGGAGAAGAAACGCAGGATCAAGAAAGATAGGCCTCATTTATGCACAGAATAAGACGAAAAATGCAAGAGGAAGAAAGAAAAGAATCCTTCGTGATAAATATGACGCATCTGAAGTTTCTGATGATCACGTGTCCATTGTTACTGAAAGCACTGAAACCGAGAACCGTCGCCAAACGAGGAGGACGCAGAGCTTTTTCTGTAATGGAAAACTTTTGGAAGAAAACCGAGTAGAAGATAAGTAAAATATGGTGTCACAGGCCTGTGTTGGATTTGAAGGAGCAGATTATATTTGCGATTATTGTAAATTATACTGAAATTAGTCTATAGACTTCCTTCTGAAGGCTGTTTTTCATCTTTTTATGCAGTTTTAGAAAATATGTGCATTAGTAAAACAGAAATATAGTTTAACTCCTTCAATTTAGTCTTATTTTGTTTATTTCTCTATCCTGCGCAGTAATTATACTTAATGAATGGAAGGGGGGCATATTTACAGCACATTTGGTCGTGAGAAAATAGCTACATATGTTTACCATAAATAAAATATATAAACAGCTACTTAACATACATATTATCTATCTACTAACGTACGAGTGAAAATAAAACGGGAATAGCCTCTTGTCAAAGAATCAGAAACAAAAGAGGGGTGTCATATTATCACCTTTTCCTCTAATATACGTAAAGTTAATAAGTCCAATTACATGTTACATGCCTCTCTGTTTAATGATATTGCACTGCACTATAGTGCTATGTTTAAGTGAATAAGTAGTGGCGAAGTGTGTAAATACCTACATCTTGATGCTTTTCTCGTAATGCCAAATTGTATTCATATTACGCAATCTTAGGGAAATACACTTCCTAAAGGATTGTAAGCTAATAAATATGTTCTTTTGTCTTTTCAGAGTTTGTCACCCTAGTAAGATATGTTTTGGATTCTCTTCAGACTGTGGGCTTTTCATGGCAGAGTCTCGTCAGATTTCCTGTTTTTTTTTTTTTCTATTACTCAGTATGACAGTAACAGGGACGCTACATAAGAATACCCAGTTTTGCTGATGGAGGAATATCTTCCTATTTATATGATGCTTTTTCTTTGTCCATTGATGCATTGCGGTATTACGTGGACTGTAAATAAAATAATGGCATGCTCGTGTGAGAAAAGAGTCTGTATATTGGTAATTGAGTCAGTTTCGAGGTGAACAGTGCCGAAAGCAGTTATAAAGTGAATGTTGTGCTGCTGTACATTGTATTAGCCAATGCGATGCTTTAAAGCATATTTACGAAACTGAAGCAGCTTTCTTGGCTAAAAGTTCAAGTGTTCAATGTAAAAGTACACGTGTGGCGAAGATGTGCTACCCTACAGACGATGTTTATCTGCTTTAATGTAAGTCCTCTTAAAAGCATAGCCAAGCGATAATTCCTGTTAGGTTAACCCGTAGAGCTACGTTCCAATATTAAGATGTTTTAGAGGAGGGTAAAAGTTACTGTTACATTGTTATACATTTGTTTGCATTCAAATAAATTAACAGTGATAACGTTCTGAATTAAACCAAAGTTGGCAATAGCAGAATGTTGTAATATTTTTAAAGCACTGAGCATTGCAAAATGAAGTAACTACAGAGTCTTCATTTGAACACGTGGCCGGATTAATGGAAATTTGCCTGTTTTAACCGATGCTGTTTCCCCCTCCACTTTACCGCCTTTCCGTGTACTGATGCGAAGTCTTTGTGCTGTACAGGAGTTGGACGTTGTGAGACTCCATGTTTCAATGTTATAATATGATAGTGGTGCTATAATATCAAAAAGTCGATATACTTTAGCACACAGAATCTTCATGTATGATACCTAAGTGATAACAAATTCATGTAGAGAAGCGAGAAGGCGATATATAGACAGACGCCTAATTGTTCGTGTACCCCACAGAGAAATGATTCGTAATCTTGTGAATAAATTTAGGGAAACGGGATCTGTTCTTGATAAGCAACCGAAAGTAAAACGCCGTGTACTTACAGAGGAAAAACTGTATGACATCGGAGAAAAGTTAGAACGAACGAAGTGCAAAGAAAGGTTACATATGAATCACGAAATTCGCAAACCTTTGCTTGGGATGCCACTAAACTTTTAAAAAGAAAACTCTATAAGACAACTGTGTTAAGGAGCTGCAACCACGCGATAATGTGAATAGAATAATTCCTGTAATTGGCTTTTGGATAATGTTAATGATTGCTCCACTGACCCGCGTTATTATTTTTATTATTTTTTTTTTTAACGGAGGAAGCATAATTTTATTTACATGGCCACATAGCAACACAAAATAATAGATACCGAAGTGCAGATAAACCCAATTTTGTGCACGAAATGCCATTGTATGGTTGAAAAATGCTATAGAAGTCTTTGTACTTGATTTAAGGGGTTACGAATACCCGACTCCGCCGGCAAACAGCTTGCTTCCGTACCAAGCAAATGCTCGTTAAGCCAGCCACGCGTCCAAACGAGAGCTTTGTAGTTTGAGTGTCTTGTGTTAAAACAATTGTTTTTAGTCTTAGCTGTCTCTAGCTATGCACCTGTTATTATTGATCAAAGTAGTAGGAGTAGAAATGCGAGAAGAACTTGATCATCGATGGAGGTCCCTAAAGAAATTAATGCTATGTTAGGTATGATAAAATTAGCAACATTAATTTATATTTTCTACTAAGAATCATGATTATTGTGTTTATAATTTCAGAGACTGGGACCCTCTAGTAAGGCCTGCCCTAATTGACCACCAAGTTACATCCACAACGTCTTACCAGTTTTCAAGACATTGAAATTTGGAGCTTGAACAGTACGAGATCATATGATAAATTCAATTCTTGTCTTGACGCACAGCAGTCAAAACACTTTAAAATAAAATAAAATAAAGTGCTATGCGATATAAAATCCTGCCCGCTTGCTGTTGAAGCAGAATATGACAACCAGGTTTTTTATGTTCTGACCATTCTTAAATTCAACTCAAGTGGATAAGATTTAACCGTGGCAAAAGGGGCGTTTTTGTGCGAAAATTCTTGATGTAATTTGCAGTCACCCTCCCATCATATTCCGATGCTCCCAGAGTACTCCACCCACCGGCGAATCTTCTTGTGTGCATTGTTTTAACATTATGCAAAGCAAGTACCAACAGATGTTTCGTAAAATTACATAATTAATATGCTTGAGGTCATGGGCCGCTAGTCTCCGGTTTTCGATTATTCTTGGGCAGAGTGAATTTCTTTAAAGTATTACACAGTCACGATGTAATGCCCACGCATATTCTTTCTGTCTGTTTCCTGCCTTTTATTGAAGTTTACAGCGAGGGAGAGATGAGCCTATTTTCATGAATGGCTTAGTGGTAATTTACTCTTGAAAAACTTCCAACTTCCTTGCGGAGGACGTAAGAAGGGTATATATAATAAGTCAATGTTGACCTTTGCAACCCTATTAGCAACCGAATTCATTATTTTTGAGGGAATTTTCTCCAGAAACCTCAATCCAATAATAACTGATGTACGAAAACATATTTTTTTCTGCCTTTTTTATTTTTTACACGAATATCCTGAATTCATATTTTTGCAGTTTTATTCTATCAGGCTAGGTTTTTAAACAAAATCACATCAAATATAATAATGTATTTAAATTTTAATGAAATTTTATTAAGTTTTTAAACATATAGCTAAGACAAAACTGTTTTTGTAGGTTTTATTTTAACTTAAACATTAATGAAATTGTTGAAAAAGGGAGCTATATGTCAACGAATTATGAATTCCAAACTCTTTTCACTATTAGGGAGAAGAAAATTAAATTTTTGGAAGCTTTAACATGTGCTTCACTAGTGTCTCTTTTCAAACACCAACAGTAATCAGCTATCATTTACACATCCCAATGTCCTGATACCGGGTTTCCATTGTTTTAATGTCTTTATGAAACTATTCTTGTTCTCCATTCATTGCACCAAGATTCACAGTGAAGTAATAAATATGGATGTTGAGAAAATGCACTTTAACACTCATTCTACACCCTAGATTTCTAAAATGTTGTAACATTTCCTCCATAATTTCTTTATAGTTCTCAGATTTCTTGTTACCAAGAAAGTTTTCTGTCACTTTTTTTGTATGCCAACCATGCTGACTTCTCTAACTCGGACATCGAATGAGGAAAGGTCTCAGATTAATTGGAGCCGGCCAACCTGATCTTGGATTTTTTTCGTGGGTTCCCCTGGTCGTTTACGGGAATGCTGGACTGGTGGGCTGGTGCTGTATACGGCGTGGTACCGACTTGCCCATTGGAAAGGATATTAGAAGAGGCTCTTCTAAGAAGCTGGGAGGGGGCATCCGCCGGCTCTTTCTAGAAAGGATGTTAGCAACTTATTATGCCTCAAAGACCCTGACCTATATCTCCCTCGCCCCATCCCTTCCTCCCAATAAAGCCATAGGCACAAACTCTCAGCTCTATGCTTACTAGCTCAATTCAATACAATCCCAACCAATGGCGGCCAGGAATGTAACTACATGAATGGCATGGGAAAAGGCCTCTTTTATCCTTCTACCCTACACTCTCTACATCGTACGTTGTGCTATAAACTTCAGACGTCTTCTAACTCAGTTGTTAAAGTACGCCTTAAGCCTACTGCAGTCAATTCAGAAACAACAATGCATTTTTTTTTTTTTTTAGTCTTTCAAGCGGTTTACTCTTCCTGATGTATCACAAAAAATTGCGACATGCATGTAATGTCTGTCCTTGAACAGAAACGAAACTTTCCATTGTTATTTCTTTTCTAATGTAACCCCTACAGAAAAGATGCGTTTCTCACTTCACACGCTATAAGTCAAGATATTTTTTTTCAAACCATTAAGAAAATAAAACTTCTTAATTTTGCGCCGTCTTGCTGAGTAAGCTCTTATAGCTTTCGGTTGATGAGGTCCAAATCGTTTCATTTTCTACTTAACAGTTAAACTTGGGAGTCTTCAATAAAACGTTCCACTTTATTCTTTGTCACAAAAGACACTTTTCTTTCTGTAACTTAACAGTTAACACTGTGAAAGTCAACTCTCCATTGAGAAACAGTGAGGAGGACACCCAATTTCACACAAAGTGCCAAAACCGCCCCTAGGAACCGTCTGATTCCTAAGAAAAGAGAAAATACCAAAAGAACGCAGAAATAAGCAGGAGAAAGACTAGCACATTTTAGAGGAATACAAACATAAGTTCTTGTTAATCTTTGCTGGCCTATGAAGGTGTAGGTTTAAAGTGTAAAGTTTTCCGAGCTGGTCCCTGAGCACCTCTCCCTAACCGAGGTCCTACGTGCTACCGGTACTACAGAGCAAGTGCATAAGATTGCATATTGCATAAGACACAATAAAGAACCTATAGATTATATATCATGCATTTTTATTTTTTAAGCTGGGCAGAAGAAGAGAAAATGGTGAATAATTGTGACATTTTCTTTGGAGTGGGGGGCCGGGCCTATCTTGCCCTTGATCCCAACCAATCCATATGCCTGGAATTCACTTTTATATACTTTATTTTAATCTCTATCGTGAGTGATTAAACGTGATCCAGAATCATTTATACACCTTGATACATTATTGGGATATGTTTATTTTCATTTTTTTGACATAAGAGACAGACAGAAATGTATTTTAGCCATGTTCACATGTACCGTCTCTCCAAGGACGAGAGAATTAATTAAGTTCAACACCTAGAGTATACTCATTTAAAAAAAAAAATAAAATTATAATTAATGGTTTATATCCCATATCTTAAAACCAAGCGGGGAGGCTCAGGTGGTACCACTGGGACTCGCATTCGGATGGTTCCGAGGTCATTCCGTTGTTATTAAGTTAGTTAACTCTCCTGGTCACATTATTATTTCATTCCGCTGGTTCTGTAATACAGTCTAAAGGTCCGGACGAGGTGGGTTGTGTGGTGTGCGTCATAGCGGTGGCTTGCCTATGTAAAGATTTCTCACAAGCGCTACTTCTGAGCGGTATGAACTCCTTGTAGATATCAAGATACTCTTTCTGGAAAGAATATTAGGAATGCCTCTAAATTCGTGCCTCACTATCATTGTCTCCCTCCTTAATCTCTTTCTGCTTGAGGTGTACTTACTGGATGACATGGCTCTTAAGCACATCGCCCTTCTGTCTCTATCAATCGATGGCATATAATCCAAGGGCCTGTAATTCATTTTATTTTAATTTAATTTCTCTTACAAGTTGATGAAATGGTTTTTAACATTATATATTTTTAAATGTTATACTGTTATAAAAAAACATATATTTGATTGAAATGAGAAATGTTTGTATGAACAATCCTACATGTTTGTTAACTGGTGTTTCCTGCGGAAGTGGTTTAGAATTTACGTTAAAGTAGACGGGCTTAAATCTCAGTACATATGCCATTTACAATACAATTTAATGACGCAGACATTAACAAAGGCTTTTTTTAACCGTTTTAAACTTAAAAAACAAACAAAAGAGGAAGCTCTAGTTACATCTCACAGACATCATATATCATGGTATCCGAAACGAGGAAAAACGACAGAAATTATGAAGTGGAATAATTACACCAGTGCATACATGTCAAAAGTCACGTGTAATGAGAGATGCTATTCATCATCCTTGCTGTAAATCAGATATTTACGACTAGGAGGAACCCACGCGAGAACCATGTTCTTAATGTAATTACACTGTAATGATATCAACATTAATTTAGATCACCGATAAATTTTACACTTAATTCACATCCTTACAGATGTTGTCTAGCTCATTTTCATGCTTTAAGATTTAATTATGTGGAGCAGTCATTGTGAGGCCAAAAGGACGCTAAGTTTAATTTGCATTTCTCTCCAAAACACGCATCTCTTACTTACGTGATAATTATCAACATGATATAAAATAACTTGTTAGAACTTCCGAAATGCCCCAAATTACAGACCACGGAATATGGGTTTTGACAGTTGGCCATGAGAAGCAAGCGCATATAGGAAGTCAGTCTGACATCTGTAAGCCATCCCCGATTACTTAGTTTTCCTGTCTAAGGACCTCTGGCTCCTCGGGCAGTGGATGGACTTTTCTATCATTAAATACATTATAATATATAAATAAATATATAAGGCAAGAATATAAATAAATATTTTAGCAGAGTATTGTCCATTTATTTTATATTTTCCAATTTTAGTGGTCTGCGAATTGTTTACATTCGCTCCTATTAGTGCCTACCCCACTACCTTGACATGACGCTAGTGCAGCCTTGTAGGAATGCTAACTGAAGACACAAACACAAAAAACAACTACAACAGGTTGCATTGACATAAACAAAATAAAGCTATCGTCGATCTCGGCTCAGATTAAGCAGATAGAACCCTTCCTATCTCCTCGTTTGATGCACGCAGGTCTTCCACTTAAGTAAAGTTTGTGTTACTAGTTAACGTTTGATTTACTGTAGTTCCCTTTGAGAAAAGGAGGTTTACCGTCAAAATACACAGGTTAATCCTGTCTTCATTCTCCTCCATCACGGATTAGGGGTTCCAATCACCTTTTTGTTTCTGTCCATTTTATTTATTTATATTGTCTTCCAATTGATCTTTCTTTCGGGTTATATGTCAACATATTTTAATATTATATCTTCTTAGTATCCTTTTAACTGTTTTACCCATTCTTGTCTATAATTCCCTAATTATAGTAATTTTGATTGCATTTTACATTCTTTTCTTATATCTTCATTTCTTATGATCTTCTTTTTTGCGAACTTTAGAAAATCATAAAAGATGGATTTCTGAATTTTATTTTCTTCCCCCCATTTTTATTAAAGTTCAAGCCTCGCTTTCGTAAAAAAATTTGGTGGGGCCATGGTTGCCTAGAATTTTAATTGTGTCCTTTCTCCCTTTGTTTTTCAAAGTATTTCTGATTGTTTGCCACGCAGCTTGGAACTTTTGTATTTTTATGTTAATACCTTGATATTCTTCATAAGTGACATCGCAACCTAAATGTTGAAAGTGTGATACTTGTTCTATTATTTTTCATTCTATCCCAATTTTTGTCCTTATTGGGTATTTACCTCGGAACGCCATTACTTTTATTTTAGTTTTTGAAATTATCATATTGTATTCATTATTTATTTTATTTAGTTTGTACATTGCTTTTTGTAGTTTGTCCTTTATGTCAAAAGAAATACTATGTCGGCAGCACTCGGGTCGAAATGACAATTATTTTCTTGGCCGTTGCCAAACGTAAAATAAACAATTAATACATATTGATCATAAATGTAATACATTATAACAATATATTAATATTATTTAACGATTATTTCTAGTTTAGCATCATCGGTGATATATACTGATGATTACAACCCAGGCACACTGTTGACTCTCGTAAAAATTACTGTACTTTCAGCTAAGGGAACGCGGTTAGTATACTCAAACGAATAGTGGAAAGACGGATATAGATAGAAAGTGCAGTTTTTAGCTCAAGTATATTAGCCTGAAGACTAAAGATGTAACCTAACATCAAAACACTTTCTCCTCTACATCTTTCATGTTTATCATTACTGTCGAGTACGCACCACAGAACATTATTTTACACTTATTCCCTCACATCAACACATTCCTAGATTCTTCACCTTATAAATTTACTGCTTGTCATAACAAGTGTTTGCAATTATAACTAATTTCATGAGCAAATCTGGTTTAGAAAGTAAGAAATTATGAAAATTGACACTTAAATTTTTAGTTTATATTTAATTGCCAGAAATTATTTACTGACTGTTCCTAAAAAACGTTTTTCACATTTGTCCACAGTGATTGTATTAATGAACATTTTCTTTCCACGTTATTATTATGTAAAGGGGCAGAAAAAATACAATGCAATTCTATGCAACTCTAAATGGAACTATAATTTAATTTTATTTAAAATATTCCATTCATTTTTTGCGATATGGCATCTTATAGGGCTTCCAAAATGTGTCCTTACCGCTCGCATGGGGCTTTGCGGCTCGGTAGTTGGACATGGCACAGCCGGCCGTGCCTATACTCTGCTTTTCTGTGTATAAAATCTTACCTTAGCGAATGCTGGGAAGATCGCCTCCTTTCACGCATTGAACCAAGTAAACACATTCCTTTTGGCACCGTACAAGTATGTTGAATTCTTCTAATGTATGAGGATTTGTTTTGTACACTTTGTCCTTCTGGCTACCCTACAAATAATAATAAAAAACAGTTAGTTCTGGGGAGTAAGAGGCATACACTACAAGCCATACAAGCATTAATTACTCTTATCTTCAGCCACTTTTCTAATGCACTTCTCTGTTGTATGAGCAGAGCGGCATCTTGTTAAAACCACCATCTAGATGGTTTTTTACTTCCGTCCTGATTAAAAAATGGAGTCAGGATGTGTTTCGGCACCTCCCTGTATTTAAAAAATCGACCGATTGTATGTCTTGCGCTAATCGCACACCAAACTCCAATGTTTCTATTATAAACAATTGTTTCTTGTATACAATTTGGATTTTCGGAGCAGTTGACCATTTGGTGAACCCATGTCTCGTCTGAAAATAACACAAGCTGTGAGTCGGTTAGCCCTTCAGTCACTGATGAAAGAAACCACCCACATTAATGCACACCTGCTTTAGGGGTTAATAACACTTGTAAGATGTAACTTAACTAGCAAGTAACCAATGGTAAAAAAAAAATAAGTAGCTAAGCCAAGCTTCAAGTAACTCAACTCACTACTTTTCGACCGATTTGGCAACGGTGCTATTTGGTTGCTTACAGTGTCCTGCCGCTTATATGATACTCCTTAAAGCATTTGTAACAGTGCTGCCAACTTACAAGATATGGGAGGAATGTTGAATTTATTATTGAAATTTTATTTGACTTGCCTTCATATTATGAAATTATTCATTCACATTGGATATACTTTAGATGTATGGTATAGAACATAAATACAGATAATATAGAAGAAAAGTAAATATTTTCAGAACTTTTGTTTATGGTTTCAGGCACTGGCCATAGCTCGCAACTCTGATAGGTGGCAACCCTGTAAAAAGGAAAAGGGGGAGAGAGGGGGGAGGTAAGATGAACGTGTTTTTTGTTATTGCACTTACCCTTGGCCGTAGAGAAATTCATTGAGCTGCTAGAGCTCTAGTCCCGAGAGACGGTGAAGAGAAACGAACTCCTCAGTCCCGAACGGAATAGGAATTTTTGCGTGACCGCTTGTAAAAGTGTAAATATTGCATTTTTTGTTAAAGATAATGTAACCTATTGTTGTCCTCCGTAACCTTCTGGCTGCAATATGTTGTTCCTTATTACCAAACTAAGTTTTTTTTTTATTTTTTTTTCACCTGTTGTCTTACTGGAATTTGCAATTAACTCATATAAACAAATATATATATATAGCAATTTCAAGTGCGACTCTTTCTCAGTGTTTTATCCTTATCTACTTTTATTATTAGTGTTAATTTGTTACATTGTTAATATTTTTTCTTTATTTTTATTTTTCATTAATATTATTATTATTATTATAATATATATATATATATATATATATATATATATATATATATATATATATATATACGCTAACCTCGGGTAAATCCTAGAAACCGGTGGACCCAGTGGTTTGCTGCGACTCTCTACGGCCTGACGGCCTACGCTCGCTCCAATTAGTAAATATGAATTGATAGGAATGAATAAATCTTCTTTGATTCCATAGAAAAAAATTGTAAATATCAATTTATGGTGCATTGTGTGAATGGTACTATGCTAGGGAGTAAATCAATGTAATGTTGGAATCTCATTTAACTCCGGCATCAGGACGTGATGATTCGAAACTCTACCATCATAACTATAGCATGACGCTGTAACCGCCTGAACTATCATGCTGTTGCGCTTGTAAGCATGATTATCTAGCTGTATCTGTGGAAGTCACTACTTTCAGCTCTCTGCTCTGTCGTTCCTGATTTCAGCTCTACCACACCAGCAGCTCCGGCAGAGAGCATTTATCCATACAGAGTTTCTTCCTGTATGGATAAGTCAGTGAGGTTTCTATCTGCTTATATTGAGTCATAACTGCTGATTGCTGCGAGTGTTGTGTTCTGCTACGAGTCTGCGGTGGGGAATGCAATAACAGCAGAGGATGTAAACATTTCGCAGCCCTTCCACTGGAATTGGCAAACGTAAAATAAACAATCATTTTTGTCATGACTAATCGCTTGATTTACAACTATGTACTGCTTTGACGACGTTGAATGGTGCAAACGACTGATCTAAGGCCGTACAAAATGGGATATTACTTTGTACTGCTTAACATGGAACCGCGACATAGTAGAGCTGCAGGTCTTGTTTTCAATGGTCGTGCAATGAACCGACAATGGAATTTGAGCTTTACTAATAACAAAATAGATAAAATGATAACCACGATTAATTTTTTCTTTAGAAAGGAAGCCTTCCAGGCTGCCTCCCTGGCACTTGCCAGTTGTGAGAACAAAGGTAAACCTGATATGTGTATATATAAAGAATAGTCACAGACCTCCAGTTCGCGAATCCTGCATAAGCGACCTCTGCCATCTATTTCGGTAATGGTATCTTGGTCAAGTCCACTCCCTAAAATTCAACCTTAATTTCACATGACTGATGAACAATATTACCCCACAAATATTATGCGCATATTAACTGCATATTTATTAAAAGTAATACGTTTAATAAACGACAATGGAGCTATTAATTTGAACTCGACATCCAAATAATTAATCAGCCCACGTGGTATCACTTACAGGTTTGCCTACCACATATTTCAAACGCTGAATTTGAATGCAGTCAGTAAATCAAGAGTTAATGATACTTCCAACATATCTCGTTCAGTACATGATCAAGAGCACCTTTCAGGTATCAAGGATCTGTTTTGTTATGCAGGCACCCATGAACTTGCCTTGATGCTAGTAAGATACCCACGCGTGTGCCACCAAATTTGTATTTCAGATCCACAAACGTTTTGAAAAGTAACAGAAAATTGACAGTGTTTTCTTGAAACGAAAACCCAAGGATTTCATACTTTGAAACAGTTCTTCCGATCCGCCCCCATGAAATATAATTATAATGTATATTTATGTAAGCCTAATGGTAATATTTCGTGTATTGTAAGGAATGTAGATAGAATTATATGTATAATACGGTTAACATGTGAAATGAATGTCAACAAAAAGAGAAAGTTCCTTGGCATTTTGTTACGTAAACTTGGAAAAGTCAACGTAAGGATCATAAAACCTCTATTCAGAGAAAGTCACCAGAAGCCCCTTTCTTTTTTAAAAGGACAGCTACTGCAGGGTTAATAAACTCAAGAACTTTTAAATTCGTTGAGGGCTCTGACCCGACCGGTGGTTGCATTGCTAACTGTTTAAAATAGTCAATGTCTATAAAATGTTTTAAACTTTCAAAAAATAGCGAATGGATCATGGTAGATGAATTTTAACAGCCAATTGAAAGGGTGTGTTTGAATTTTTAAAAATAGGACCGAAGATTGTGCGTGTAACTCCGTTGGCATCGTTGCGACGCTCTTTAATATCACAGGTCATCAGCGTCCCATTCAATTCAGGGCGTGAAACGGCCGACAACTTTTTGCTCAGAAGCCTCTTCTTTCAGGCTTGAGGTTCTTTATCGTGGTGTAAATGTACGACATGGGACCCACGGCTTTACTTCCCTTCCGAAAGAAGCCATACTTTGGATTTTTTCGGGCGTAAAAATCCATCGATCCTGGCCGGGTTTGAACCCGCGACCTTGGGTTTAGAAGGAAAATATGGTTACCACTACACCACCAGGACCGACTACACAACGACGACGACGATAATACCCATACTAATCTGGTTCAAAATTTGGCGTCCAACGTGGTTGCTATACTAAAACTTGCGCAGAGAAGATATTTTTTTAGAGATGTTGACACTGCCCAATAAATGACACGGTTTGATTAATACTCGTACGAAGTACAACAATATCACATTTATGTAGTGGGCAAATGTGAAACCTCGTGGAACGCTGTAACATTATGGAGATGGCTGCATTGACGGAAAAACGGTGTAAAAGTGAATAGAAGTGTTTACAATTAGGCGAACATTAATCCTTGACCAGCAACCAGCATGGTAGTAAGCGATGAAAAATTGGGTCAAACTGAAGCCATTATCTGTTAAAATAGGCGCATTTATTTACACGTCCTGAGGAATTAGTTATCAGTTTGGGATCCGCACCTGCCAAAGCCAAGTACATTTTCAAGCTACGGAAGTTGTGTGGACGATGGTTTTACAGGAAACCTGACTAATAAGCAAAAGATGACTCCTGTGTTCTTCTTTGACACAGTAAATCAAAATAGAAGATTTTCTGGCAAGTACTGGCATAGAAGTCGAAACCTGGGTGCGTCACTATGATTCCGGAAGCAAAATATTTCGTTCACTCTCTTCTGTGATATGAAAGGATCAGTTAGTCCTAAAGACAATCAGGAAAGGGTGAAAACGAATACTATCTGATAAGTACAGCATTGGAGGTGTGTTCCTACAATACAGAACTATTGTAGAAACTTTGTCTAATTCCGTTCTTCTTCTCCTTCTCCTCCTTCATAAAAGCGCATACCCTCACATAAACATCTGCAAAGCATCTTCAAAAATAACTTTTAAATCATAATACCCATAATTTTTTTTTAAAATAAAATCATTATATAATGCACTGTGCGGGCCAATGAAAATTTTATGCGATAGCAGTAAACCCCCCGATTATCACCCGCTGACATTTCCATTCCCTCTTAATAATATTTGGAAGCTGTTTGGCGTACGCTGTCTATAGGTACAATAACATACTAGTAAGAGAATGAACTTATTTTAGGTAGAAGTGAATTTTTAGTGAACGAACGACAATTATGATGACCCTTAATTGAGTTGAGTCTACACTACAAGCAGAAGCCGAAGATGCGCGATGTATTTAAAAAGTGGCGAGAAACAGGCCATTTAAATAAACAGAAGGGACATTTGAAGGTATGCAAGTATTGTCATAAGAGTAATGGGCAGATCATGACACAGCTCTCGGGATGCGCGACTTTTATTTTAAGGAAATCTAACATGAAGTCAATATGCGTAATCCACAAGCTACAAAGGTGCCGGAAAATTAAATCAAGAAGGTGAAATGTTCAATTTCAACAAACATCACAGAGCTTTCTTCAATTTTTTAATAAACTTGTGTTTAAATGTTTAATTTATTATTCCCGCGGTACCTACTTCCCCGAGAAGGACCAAAATGAGTATGGCACACCATTGACTATTCACCGCTAGCAAGCTCTTTACACTGCCCGTGAAACTTTCGTGAACTCCTGGCTGGTGTGCTGTGTATATGTTTTAATTTTTTGTTTGTTTATTTCTGAAGGATATTATTGGTGTATTTTAGAAAGTTCAAATACGCTTGCATTTGTATTTAAGAAAGGAGAGTTGCTGATGAACTTGTTTTTATATCAGACTAATATTCTGGAATTTTATCAAATAATTTACTGGCGTAAGTTCGTACTTTATCATAAGTAATATCATAAGAAGTTCTGAAATTATTGATAATTCACGGGCCTAACGAGGTTACGCAGAAAATCGAGTGATATGTAGTAAAACTATCTCACGACTAAAACCAGAATATGATAATATATCTTAAAATTCGCTCACAAAATATTAATAATTACATAATATCTTGTGAAAAAGGGGAGGGCACATGTGAGGATGCAGGACGATAGATGGACGTATAAGACCACCATGTGGGACGCGCTTAGGCAAACGACACAGAAACAGGCCATGATGGGAAGACTTCTACGTAGCACAGACACGTCGACAATGGCAAGAAGCAGGAATACATAGAAAATATCGAACGTCTACTTCGAAATGGGTGAAATCTGATGAACCAAAGTATAACAAAGTGTAGCATACAGGGTAATACTGTACACAACCCTAATGCGAATTAGCTCATCGTATCAGCGAATAAGAGTTACCCTCTTGTAGAAGGCCTTTGCCCTTCTTTAGGAACATTTTATATTATTATTATTATTATTATTATTATTATTATTATTATTATTATTATTATTATTATTATTATTATTATTATTATTATTATAAAATAATATCTTTAAACGACTTATGAATACCCACATATTCAGAAATCGTAGACCTGGAATATACGAAAGTTTATTGCTACAATTCCATTTACTCACTAATGCCAACTGAGAAAATCAAAATAAAATTTTATCATTACTGATTTCACGTATTGTAATTATTATTATTATTACTATTATTATTATAATAGCAGTACATTTTCATAATTCCAGTTAATGTAATATGTAATATGAGAATCGAATGACTGAAATTACCCGTAATTGTTGGTTGTTGCGATTAATCGATTCTAACTTTCAGATTTGTGGGAAAACACGTTGGCAATACTGAGAAGACCCAAAGCTGTAAAAATATTACGGTAAAAACTTACAGCGATGTGCGGATGGGGTTGGTTGAAATTTACATTTTAAAATTTCGTTACATTTCATTAGTAGAAAATATGATGATGACACGTTAGTTATTAAAATTGAAATTATTGCATGATTTATTAAGCTACGTTAATTGCGTTATAGCACCAAATAGTATTTTTTAAGTATTAGGTATTATATGTATTTAAAAGTGTTCCGCAGTAATAGGCTGGTTCAAATGCTCTGTATCAAGAAACAACACATAAGATTACTTGCGTAAACAAATAAAGCGTAAAACTGACATCCAAGTGACTTTTGCAAAACGTGGTGCCCTGGGATGCACCCGCATTGCACTTTCTGTACACACTGCAGCCCTCTCTACTGGAAGACTGGAGAGGTGTGAATGTGAATGTACCTTCACCGGATGTTGTCCATTAGGCCAAGCCTTTCCACCCACGCGGTACTCCACGTCCATGTGCCGGAAAATGACTTACAAGGACGCGAGAACAGGAAGGAAAGGAAGTATCTTAGGGGACCCACTTTCGTTTTCGGCATATGCTAACAAATAGAGCTTCTTTAGTTGTTGCTTAAGCGACTTTTACATAGAGAGGAAGAAACTGCAACCAGAACGCCATTTGTCGTTTCTTTAATGGGACACATATTTTGGCATTTAAAATGTTCTATGTTTTTCACCTTTTCTTTCTCCGTTTCTGTTAGAGCCACAGAAAGTAAATTTTATTTGCTTAATGCAAAATCCATTATTTATTATAAAAAGGTATTTGGACATGTTATAAAATGCTAAAATTATAAAATCCCAAAATATTCATTAGTAGATTTACATAAAAAGGCATTCACAAAACTATTTTTAAACTACCGTATCTAATTTAACTAATGGGTACCTAATTTTAGAACTGAAAATAGCAGTTTAGTGGTACTGAATTTAAAAAATGAAGATTTGCTGCAAAGTAACTTTGCAACACTGTATTTTAACTTACAACTGAAAATAGCAATCTTGCTATATCACACAATTTAATAGAATAAATTTATGAAAATATTCAAGCAATGCAAATTATTTGCTGTTAATATGAATAGTTATACTACGCGAGGTATACTGCGTAACATTAATTCCTGACACTTTATTAACCATTTTATTAATGTTGTTTAATGCCCATTTCAACCACTGAGGTGGTGGACACTGATGATACATGAGATGAAATGATATATTGGAAAATGAATTTTTTTAAGGAAGGAAACGTTCCAGGCCTAAGTTTAGACTACCTCCCCGGTATCTACCATCTATGAGGACTGAGGAAAACCTGGAAAAAACCTCATTCAGGGATCCTAGTGGGATTTGAACCCCAGACTTCCCGCTCAAGAGTCCGCGTCTTAATGACCTCAGCCACCCGTGGCGGTTTATTAACAATAGTAAGATATGACACTAACAGCGTTTTTCATAACTAGAGTTTCTTTCAAATATAAAACTTATGTCCATTCTTATGAAAACCCTGAACTTTTTCGCTGCATATCGAAGAGATTTTCTTTTCAAAAAGGCGATCAAACCTCCAAACTTCTATATATCAAAACTATGCCTTAGACATAACAAATGCCATAACATGTAATAAATAGACCATAACGTTGAAGATTTCATTACCTTCGATTTCTCCAGAAAATATGCCAACATAGATTTCTCACTAATTGTCCTGGCTTTTTTTTTTTTTTTTGCATCACGTTATCACTTATACTGTTTTTTGTTTTTAGATTTATTAGGCAGCAAATCATTCCTTATACTAGCCGCCGCTTCAATCACCTTCAAAATCTTTATCACTTTCGTCAAATTCCCTTAAACTTTCAATTAACCTTCACATCATCGAGCTACTAAACGTTTCAATAAAATAACTAACAAAACACTAACGCCTCGCTATACAAACATATGAACAACTACTAATCGATTCGGTATTTCCTGTTCTCGCTATTTTTAACTTTCCAAATTATGATAAATTAAAAATAAATTACATTACGATATGGTAGTATAAAAATAGTATGTAGCATACGTGCTGGAAGGCTATTTGCAAACCTCGAGTTACAACTAATGACACTCGCATGCGCAACACGTGTCTTTCAACATTTATTTTACAATATACTATTAAAGCCTTTGAACTTATCTGATCGTTTTGTTATAAAGATAATTTATCTAAATCTAAATTTGCAAATTTTCAATATAATATCTATGAAAATACATTTAATTATCATGACAGAAAGACTGAGGTTTAGAATGTTATCAATAAGAAGAACTATGCCATTATCTATAGAATAATAGAGGTTAATATGTAAACATTGTTTTTAAAAAAACACGATTTTAAGAAAAACATAAGGACATATGCACTGTCATATCCGATGTACATAATGACGACATTCTATTTGAATATCGCTCTATCCATCTGTTGTGAAATCTTACGTTCAATATCCTGTTACATCCAGCGCGAACCGCCATGATCGTTAAGGCGCGGAGACTCGTGAGAGGAGGTCTAGGGCTAGAGTTCGATTACCGCCAGAACCGTCCTCCCTGACTTTTTTCTTTCAGGTTTTGCTCAGTCCACATAAATGTCAAATGCCGAAGATGTATGTTAAATTTATGTCTGGAACATTTTCTGCCTTTAAATAAATCCTTTCCCAATAAATCCTTTCATCTCCTGTATCATCAGTGTCCACCGCTTGTGATGCCTCAGTAGTAAAAACGGGCGTTAAACACGGTTAAAGGAATATAGCGCAAACCCTCATTTATATGACACTCGCTAAAATTGCTCATTTACTTTTTGGATAGGAAACATTTTGACTGAGAGTTGAGCAACGGAACCTGTCTATTAAAACAGAAGTTCCAGATTTTCCCCAGTCCTCATAAATGGCAAATGCCGGTGAAGTGCCCTAAACTTAGGCCTAGTATGCTTCCTTCCTTAAAGAATGATCCTTTCCTAATAAATAATTTCATCTCATGCATCATCAGTGTCCACCGCTTGTGATGCCTCTGTAGTAAAATGGGCGCTAAATCCAGTACAACCCCCTATTTCACATGACATTCCCTAAAATTGCTGCTCGGATAGGAAACACTTAGACCGAGGCAGAGTAACGGAATCTGTCGTAACAATGAAACAAGAGATAATGGGGCTTAGATATTTATGTGCTGGAAAGGTTTAAATATGATTATATATATCAAAGTATTGTTAATTTTGTTTATTCCCGGATGCACTTTAACAAGGTCATCAACGTCCCATTAAATTAAGGGCGTGAAACGGTCGATAAATTTTGCTCGGAGGTCTCTTTTTTCAAGCTTGAGGTTCTTTTATGTGCCGTAAATGTACGGCATGGGACTCACGGATTTACTTCCCTTCCGAAGGAAGCCGTACTTAGGATTTTTACGCCTGGGCCGGGTTTGAACCTGGAATCTTGGGTTCACGGTGCAACCGCTAGACCTCCAGGACCGACATTCGCTGAGGTATAAAAGGTGTTTATTAAAATGTAATAATTTAATATGGTAGCCTCTATAATGCTGCAGTTGCTTTGAGGTTCAGGTGATTAAGTTAAGAACAATAAGGATATACTTTGTACATCCTTTATGTGCTTCCGGCTAGCGTGTACATACCACAAGTTGAATTTCACTGAACCAGAGCACAAAACAACTGACAACTGTGACCAGGAACTTGAATTTTCCATATGCAAACCGCTTCCTGCAACACTTGTCCGCATCATTCCATTCCCAAATGCAGCATTACGTACTTTTTGAATAGGGCAGATAACATAACATTCCGTTATGCCGGAAAAGCCGATACCATTTCAATGCTACGCGAACAATCCAAATGGAGGTACTGGTCAAAGTTGTATGGTTTACATGTGATTAACGTTTCGTCCATTTAAACTGTACAAGGGGAGGAGAGAGAGAGAAAAAAAATTAAATCAGTCTCGTCCAATCGGAGTTGCCGAGTATTCGCTCGCTTTTATGGATTAAAAAAGCAGGGCAGGGCCTCCACTGGGTGGGGCGACTATCAGAAATAAATTGTATTTCTGAAATGATGATTAATCTAGCTAGCTTTCTCTCTCCATTTAAAAGCCAATTCTTTAGCAACGGGATGAGAGAAACACATGCTTCAACCCACTTCATTTATTATTTACAACTGTTGAATAGAAATTGCGAAACAAAAGGGGAAATGTTGTAGCTGTATTCATTCAGGCAGTAAATCAATCGACTAGTGGCACCGTCCGTACTCTCTACATAGCGTGGAATCAAATCCCCAGAGCAGAAGACAGCAAGTGACTAAAGCGGCTATTTCTGACTCTACAGCCGTATGTGAGCTTTGGCTCCCTGCAATTGTTTATCTTGCACTTTGCATTTCCATCTTCCTTAGGTCTTCTATTACATCATCTGAAGTGAAGGGAGAGAGAAGCCGGGAAGGGTGATAATATGTATTAATTACTAAAGAAGTGTTTTGTTATAGTTACATGGTTTCAAAATATAACACGCAAAATTATAGTGAAGTGTTGAGAGAAAAATAACAAAAGTTAATGGTTAAAAATAAGTGAACAATTTTAAACTTGATAGATTTATAAAATGTTTATTTATTAATAAGCTAGAACTAATTCTAAGAGTTAATAATAATAATAATAATAATAATAATAATAGTAACAACAATAATAATAATGCATACTTAAACTGAAGGGAAGATAAATTAAGAATAAGTTAGGCATTTGGGTAGAAATTGTACAGTATATAGTTAAATTTGTTTTGTACATAATTAACAAGAATTGTATTAAAATTACGTAACTTATTTGCGATACAGAAGAAAGAAATTTAAGGCAAATTATAATTGTATAGGTTGCCAGTACACATTTTCGCCGGAAGCCGGTGGAACAGCTTTTGTTTTAATTTAGTAAGTAAATAATAGTGTTGATTTGTAATTTGCATTTTTGTTTTAACAGCTGGTTACCAGATGTAGGTCAGTACTGGCTTACAGCATGTATGGGGATTTATAATTTATATTTGTTAATATATATGTTTTATTGTATATGTTAAAGTAAATCTTTTATAGTACTTTGTCTTTTATTCTCGCTCTACCTATTTTCATTATAATTATTATTTTAATCGCTTTTTATTTTTAATTAGTGTTTAGATTTAGATAAATCTGAACAATAATAACATAACTAATGTAAGCATTTAATTTTTCAAATAAAGAATAAAAGTTCTAGAATATATGTTCCGGTGTAGGAAACAAGGTACCGGGTATAGATTTTTTATTTAATTGAATTTTTATTTATTATATTGTTACATTATCCACTCATTTTATTTTTTGCCTTTCTTTTTTCCTTCTAGAAACCAATCTTCCTTTTAACATACTTTTTGGAATTCTATCTTTAGTCATTCTCTCTATATGTCCTAACCATTTATTCTTTGTACCTCACAATATCTTGTTTGTATATTAATCCTTTTAATTCATAATTGTATCTTATTCTCCATTGTTCTTTATCTTTTTCCACTTCATAAATTGTTTTCAATGTTTTCCTTTCAAATGTTCGTGTATTTCTTCATATGTTGTTTTCAAAAGAAATTAAGTTAATTGTGGTTTAAGATAAGGGCGTTAAGTCTATGACTGCAATGTTTTAATGTACAGGGTGACACAAAAGTAACTACACACTTAATAAATTTCAGTTAACATGTCATTTCACTTCTTTGTATGTTATGTTTAAAACGTTTTCCTTCTTCATCAGACCGTCTGTCCTTGTTCGCCGAGGAGCATTCAAAACAGAAACTTAAATTTCAAATGTATGAATTAGAATTTATGCAGTATTACGTGATAGTGGGTACATTCCATCGTAGAGACCTTAAACCTTATAGGTAATCGATTTTTATAGGAAAATTTCTTTCTTGCTTGGCAACATTTTCAACTGTTACTGACTACTCATTTCCTGTTTCCGGTTCTTCCCGCAGCTTAGAAACATACGTACAGTACAGTTAAAAACAAAAGAAAATAAACTCAATATGTGTCTGGCTGTCACGACTACTCCAAAGGCGTTCAAAAGACGATTAGCGGCAGAATTTCGAGTACTGTCACGTCGATCAATCCAAAGGAGATTGCATCACCAGAAGTTCAAAGTGTACATTCCAAATCTGACACATGATTTGTCAGATCTAGACGACAGGCGGCTACAATTTGTGAGATTATGCTCGATCAGTATCGACATGAACTCAAAACATTGTGTGGTCGGATTTGGCCATCTTAAAGTTATCGGAACAGGTAAACCGACATAACTGCACTTATTGGTACACGGAAAACCATCATGTTGCTTTGGAGCAAGCGCTAAATCAACCCTGCGTACATGCGAGGGGTGCAATGTCGGCAAGCGATGTATTTGGACCGCACTTCATTGGCAGAAATCCCAAGGTACTTGTTCTACTTCAAGAGGTTACACCAGGAACCGTGTGATACATTTGGGAAAAAATCTATTTCCAGCATGATGGAGCTCCTGCGCATTATGTTACAGCTGTTCAATACAAGGGTGCTTGGACGTCATGCAACAATTGAATTCCCTCCACAATCCCCTGATAATACCCCAATGGATATATTACTTTGGAGTAAGGTTAAAGCCGAAGTGTAAGGAAGGAATTCACAAATTGTTGAAGAGCTGACTGCTTACATTGAGGATGCCTTCCGCAATCTGGACAACAGCAAGCAGCTGTTTTGCGCATGTGTCAGAGTGTCCTAGGTAGACTCCAACGGTGTATTAACGCAGAAGGGAAACAGTTTGAACATAAAAAGAACTGAAATTCAATAGGTGTGTAGTTACTTTTGCACCACTGTGTATATATAGGCGAACTTCTAGAGAGATAAATGGGAAAATACCTTCAGGAATTCCATTAAATATGAATAGTGTGCTATTCTATGCTGATGATATTATAATAATTCAAGAAACAGAAAATGACTTGCAGAAAAATATTTTCAAATGGGGAAATGTGCTGGGAAATATGAATTCAAAATCTAAACAATTAAAACAAAAGTAGTGGAATTTCAAGTAAGTACCCTCGCAGATTCAAAATAGTAATAAATGCCGCAGTGCTAGGACAGTGCAAAAAACTACTAGTTAGGGTACAATTTTATGATATCAACACAGTCATGATTTAAATAATAAAGTAAGTTTATTCTAGAACAACTGTGGAGTATTAGAAAGAAAAACAAGAAAAGAAACAAACTTAAACTTTTACAAAACAGTGGCGCTTCCAACATTAACGTATGGTTCAAAACATGGGCAATAAAGATAAAAGAATGTGATAAAATAAATGCAGCAGAAATGAGACACCTTAGAGCTATTAAGGTATGTACAATAATGGATAAAATAAAAATTTAAGATAAAAGAGAGGAACTAGTGTTTCTCCAATCAATGACAAAATATATCAATATAAAGAAAGATGGAGAAATCATTTTCAGAGGAGGGCTAAAATCGCCTATTTAAAATGACACATGATTATCAACAATATGGGAAAGAGTTTGTCTGAACCTTTCGTGTGATTAATTTAAACTACAAATACCCTTAACAGTTATTAATTTTACCTATTGCATGCGCCCTGCGTTTTTCGTTTGGAAGCATTTTTCTAAAAAAGTTTATGAGATTATGAATTTGCATGGGGTTATGAATCTGCATTTGGCTAGGACGAATTATTTTATACTTTTTAGTTCATTTATAATTTAGTTTTAAATTTTCCATTTTTTTGGAATAAGTATCAAACTTTTATTCCGTTAAGAAAATAAAAACGTGACTTTTAATTTTTTTGTTTAAATTATTTGCTTATGAGAACGTGATTGCCAAGCAATGTAAACAAATAAATAAACAAAATAAATACAAAGAATAAAATGGACAGAGAGTAATCAGACAGCTGGGTACTTCTACCATCTCTCGACGGCTGAAATTATGCTCCTAAATGTAGCCTCATGGGGCCGTCTTCTGAAAGTGGTTTATTATGCTTAAGTATCGATAAATGCACAATAAAATATTTACTTTATACTTATATCTGAGGAAAAAAAAAATACAACTGAGCAGGAATGACAATAATCCGCTCTGTACATTAATAATCCCTAAAGAGTGAACATAACCCAATTCAAGGTATGGTGATGTGTGGCAAACAGCTGTTTCTCCATCTTAATTTTACATGACGTCACTTGTAACTTTTTATTAATACTTTACTAATGTAGCTTTTTTTTTCCGTTGACCAGAAAGTTACAAGACCACACTTTACAAGAACCGGCACTAATAAACTTGTACGTATTAGACCATACCTCAGTGAAACAGGGCCCTGATAGTATGATAGACATGAAAAGTGTAAAAGAGAAACATTATACACACTATAGACTAGGTTCATACTGAGTCATGACATTATGTAACATATTAGGACTTTTTGCACATACATTTTCCATAGAACCATGACTGTGTCCTCATTTTCTCCAATTTGAGATATGGCACCCTAGGCATTGTATTCGGGAAAATTAAAAAGCTCTACCAAAATGTTCCATTATATCCAAGCAAATAAATATGTAATAAACATACTTGTGCAAAAAAAAACCAATACTTCCATATATATTATATATTGAATGCAATTATCACATTTACACGAAAAGGCTCAGTGATAATAGTGCACGTTTCAGGTTTAAAGCTGAACCAGATGGCATACAAACCCCTTGGAACGATAAGCTCTCCACCTGTTCGTATATGTCCTGTGATACGTATTATCAACTTAATGCCACTACATCGTACGAAAGTTTTGCAATAGACTGTACCTAACCGAACTTACTTGTGAAAAGAAATTACCGAGGTTTGTTCTGACGATTTGCGCAGTTGTATGCATGCAGTTTATTACTCAGAATTATCATTCATTCACTAAACTGAAACACTACGAAACACACACTATTGTGAAAATTGACACCAATAAACTCCTTTCACTGTCTTTTTTTGTTACAATCATTTGATTTACGCTAACAAACAAAACTTGTTTATATACGCCAAGCGAAACCCACGCCCTCTGTAATGCGCAGACGTTCACTTGTTTCTCACCATATGAGAGACACATGCTGGTCTAAGCAGTGGGCAATGTTACATTATCTTTTCCTACGATGAATAGTTGGAAATCAATTGTAGGCGTAGCACGGGTTCATTTTGTTCTTCGTCTAGCAAATAACGGTCTTAAGTAAGTACGTTTACCTTTGATGTCTTAAATACATCTATAATTAATGTAATTAACAAGTTTCTGAAGCATTACTCCTAAACAGGATGCTTGTGTCCTAATACAAGAGGGTACCGCGTCAGATTCTAGACTAACACTCCTGAAATAATGTTCATATTTTATCTTACATCTCTGTACACATGTACATCTGAATCTTGGAGCATACCACACTCTAACCGCAATGTTGCTCATATACCGGAACGTGAAGATTCCGGAAACTTGTTGGATAACTGTCACTTCTAGACCTTTCCAACAACTGTTTCTGTCTCCACAACTTCAATCTCTACTAGGCAAATTAAATAGAGATGGGATGACGATTTTTTATTTATTTATTTATTTATTTTGGAGGGGAGCTTCTTATTTAAAAAATTTCAGCTCTGGGCTTTCTTCCCTGTGTACAAGTGACCCAGGCAGAATGTATTTGTAAAGAATTATGGTTTGATGTTAATTTGACTTAAGATACATTTTGTAAGTTTCTTAGCCAAGGAATGTACGCCCTTAAAAAAAAAAAAAAAAAGATCTCTTGAATCCAAAATTCTTATTAGTCCTGCTGGTTATAGTGCGCGGCTCACAAGATAACCTTCAAATCTGTGTAGCCACTACAACAGTTGTGTTATATGACATGCGCTAAAGGCACCGATCAGTGTTTGTCTTCCGTTAGCTCTGTGGCAGAGTGCAATGAAACAGCCAGTGGTTAAGTACGCAGGTTTGCCTCCCGGCACGAAGCACTTTTTTAAAATGATCTTTTGCAACATATTATGACAAAATATTGCTTCCCATATACAGCAAGATTTAACGTTAACATATTACATACATTATAATGAATAGTATATTATTTCATTCAGTATTTGTTCTTTCTAAATGCAATATGCTATACATACATTCCCTGCGCATGCAAAAAGGATAAAAGACGGTTTATGGACACAAATTCAAGAAGCTTGTTTTTCATAGCTTTGTTATTATACTGAATTCACATTTATTTGCATGCGCCATGAACATGTGATCCTATCGTACTGTAAATTATACTGAAATATTTATTGTTAAATTTTGTAAATTACCATTCCTTTTCTGCCGTACCGCCGAGTTACCTTTTAATGGCCGTACTCTGTAGGTTTCCCTCCAGCATCTTCCCAAAGTTAAACTGCCTGACATTAAAGGGAGGGTGTCGAAATTAAAATATTAGACAATTCTTTTGAGGCAGTATTAAAAATAGTTTATATTATAGATATGCGCTATATTTAGATCATAGACATAACATTATTTCATATTTCTTATTAACTTCCCCAAAGAAAATACAAAAAACAAAAATATAGACTGATTTGTTAAATTGTATTTTGATATTGCTAAAGCAGATACAAAACTTTATACCATATGAAGATAGAGCATGCTTCATGTGTATCCTCCGCCTCAGTGTGTTATCAATTGTTACTTGTAATTACTGAGCAGGCAAAATTTTTCTTTCACCCGAAAAAATATTTCAAAATCAATTGCGGAAATACTAACACGGGTAACACGTGTGTCTGGCCTGTATAATGCATGGTTAGTGAGATACTCACCATTCACACTGGATTCTCGTTATTCTGCAATAAACTAAATAAAGCTAAGCAAACAGGATTATGTAATGCGTTCTCTGAATGTATATGTAAACAAAACAGTTACGATAAAGTTTAGATAAGCATGTTAATATTTTTCTGTGTTCCCTAGTGCTTAAATTGTTACAAGAAGCTGTGGTTTTCTTTACACAAATGCGAAGTGTTGCGCAGTAAAGTGGGAAATTGATGTATAATAAGCATAAACAATTTTTCTAGTGATTAATAGAGCCGAAGAGGGCTAAAGAATGCTCTAGAACTTCCAAATTGAAATTTCGCAGCTTCTCATTTTTCTTAGTGGCAGTATGAGGACGCGCGTTATCACGAAAGAGCAACGTGCTTTAGGTGACGCATCCTGGTTGCTTACGAAGTTTCCTGAGGAAGTAACAGTAGCAGTGGACATTTACGGTTTGTTCTTGAGGCTGGAATGCTTTGAGCAGTATGCCCTCGTTCTTTTACACTTTCTTTCGCAGGCGAAGCAGGATGTTTCCACTACATTGGCGCACACTTTATTTCGGGCTGGTAATGGTGAGCTCAGATTCATCGGGATAGCATATCGTGTTCTTCATCATGGTAGCGATTGAGATACTGTAATGCCAGACCCACTCTTTGCATTTTGTGTTGAGGGATCAGCATGCACGGCACCATGCCGTGTGAACAACCAATAGCAACGGTTATAGTGTGTACGTTACCCTTCTGTTACCTCGGATTAAATTTACAACTTGTTGCAAATTCTATGACAGTCTCCGTTGGCCGGCCTAGTCTGCCCTTCAAAGAACTTCTGCACCCAAATTATAACAGCTTGAAGCGACAGGCGCTTTTCGCCGTAGATCGGGAGCATAGCTTTATTCTTTGCTTGCTACCTTTTGCTCACAAAAATCGCACAAGAAGGGGTGCGCACTCACCCAGAGGCACGACCATCTTGCCTACTGGATTAATGCTGCCTTACTTAATGATTTATTCTCGTATATGCATTAAATTTTTGTTTAATTTTTTGAAACCAAGAAAAACACATGCAGAAGGGCATGGTTCAGATTACTGGCTTCGGTTAGGCTCGGCAAACATAAATATGACGTCGTAAGATGGGGGTAAGATCTCGTTTAAGTTTAAACACAGTATATTATCATAACAATATTCAGCTGATGATAGCAGTTCGGCAATAATTGTTACTATGGTAATTTCATGCAGCTATCATCAAAATTTGTTTAGCATTTTGAATTTTAAACAATGTACACTGTTTAAAATTCTTGCACAAAATACGAAAGTCCTTGGATCTGTTTGAATCAGAACTCAATCTCGTTAGGTGTGCAGTTGTTCACAGAGAATTTAAAAGCCAGTCCTTACCGCACGTACCTCTGAAGCAGAATGTGCCATAAAAGTCTGTGAGGTACCCCAGATCGATGTGAAACTCCTTAACAACGCATGCCTAATGTATAAGTGCGCAGAGGACGCGGGGTAAGGATAATGGATTATGATACATTCTACTTGAGTGGAATAAAGGACTAGCTGAACTGTGACGAACATCTTCTTCTCCAGAGGAAACCGTGCTCGTTGCCTTCCCTTACCCAGACCGTGAAGGCATGAGGACTGTACGGACGTGACCAGGGCCCCAAATTATGTTTACTTATTTCATCTTTCTTTCTCGTTCTTCTACTTTAATTCCTTCCTCAGGTAGCGGCATGAGATATCGAGAAATAATGCTTCATTTTGTGGCCTTATCTTACCCATCTCGCATGGGTAATTCCATTGTAAGGAGTACACAATGCATACGACTTCTTTGTATTAAAAACACATCCTTAAGGTTCTGAGAGCATCGTGCCCATATAAAATAATTGAAAGAGTGTAACGTTTGATTATAATTCTTTAGAGAGTCTTTGACAACGAATGAATGCAGATATTAATTTACAGAGAGTACTGATAAAAATAATGAGTAGATGGAATTAGGAATATTCTCAGATGACATGGCGTACAGCAGCAAGGGCGGAGATAAAGTCGGGGATGTAACGGTTCCTCCGTTCCACCTCCACTTAAATATAATTATATTGTACATTTATGTACGCCCAATCAACATATTTCATGTATTGTAACTAGTAATGTAGATATCATATACGTATAATACGGTATAAGCTAACACGTGAGTTGAATGTCAATAAATGGCCAGGTGTTTTGTTATGGAAATTTGGAAAGCCAGCAAAATAGTCATAAACCCCTGTTATGGGAAAGTAATGCTGGAGTTACGTGTGGCCCCTTTCTTTTTTAAAAGGCCTACTTACAGGATTAATAAATCTGAAGGACTTTTAAAAACATTAAGGTCTCTGAACCTGACAGGCGTTGTACTGTTAAACTTTTAAAATAGCCAATGCCAACAAAATGTTTTAAACTTTCAAAAATTGCAAATGGCACATGGGAAAGTTGAACTTGAACCAGCCAATGGAAAATGTATGTTTGAACTTTTAAAGATAGGCGCGAAGAGTGCGAATGCCTTTGTGTCCACGTGGCAATCGTTCAGTCAAAGATTACTTGATTTGAATTCAATGTATAAAGAGGCGTTTGCTTGACGGGGCCAGGCAGTTTATAAGTTTTACACGCCGCGAGCCTCATTTGCTAGCTCTACACGCGGCGAGACGCAGTAATAATATCTAAACTCCGAAAGACACAAGCAGTTCGCAGTATTCATTACAAGTTTGACGTTGCTGAGGCACCAGTTCACAGAATCAGTTAAGCAATTTTCAGTTCCATGCGCCGCGGCACTCATCTGTAAATTTCACATGCGGCACCTAAGTTTATATCGACGCAGATACGTCTATCGTACGCAAAACACCAGAGAACGCTAAAGAGTTTGAACATAATAAAGAACCAATATATATATTATGTTGTATGCGTGCTTATTTACACTATTGAACTCCTCTGCCGGTTTTGTTGAGTCCCAATCAACAAAATAACAGAAGTTACCGTGAGTAAATTGAAGAGTGGGTAACAACACCGAAGCGACCAATAATCAATCTACAAAACCATTTGAAAATTGGCATCACAACGTGAAGCCACTCGACGTCAACAACCAATCGCTTCAAAATTGGGGCCCAACCTGGGGCACGTAGTCGGAGCCTACAAAACCGCTTCATAATTTGGCGCCCAGCGTAGGGCCAACAACTATAATGTTCAGATTATTAATTTTGTTTGAATTAAAGATTCAAGAACTAAAGACAAACATAGCCCCTGTCGTAAACTCTGCTTCCCATTATATTATTTATAGCGATTCTTCCCATTATCGTCCATACATTCAATCATGAAGTGTTGCAAGACCAGGAAGATTATTCAATGTCTCCGCAGGAAGATCTTCAAGGCGTTCACAAGGATGCTAACAACTTCATCTACTTAATGTTGGAGAGACTATATGGCAAAATTCTCAGCACTTTCTTTTACAAAACCTCCTTCTAAGACACCATTTTTGCTGGCATAAACAGGTGATTAGAAATGGTGGTGTGCCACTGATGATGCCCAATATTCTTCATTCCCCTAGTGTTTGAATACTGTGCTTCTCTGGACACATGAGCATGCTCAATAGTATCCAGCACATTTCACTGCAAAGCATATTCTGAACTGAACACCCAAATAAACCCCTTGCATTTTATCCAACTTTTCAAGCATGTTATGTGCTCTGACATCGTCTCTAGTTCAATGCCCTGTACGTACATGGTTCTTCACTTTCGTTTTTAGAGCGAACAAAGCCGTTCAGGGACTTTGACTAAAAAATTAACACAATCGATTTTCATTTGTAGTGACAAAGTTGTGCTTGTGAAGTGGTGCCTTGAATTCTGCAGATTTGAGGAAAGAGATGTTTGTAGTGTTGTAGTGTCAAGTGAAAAATAAAACGAATTCTTCCGACACATTCTTCTGTCTGAGAAAAACAGAGAAGCAGCGTAGATGCTTGAAACATTTGTGACCTGTAAGGGAAAATGTAATTGGTGAAATGGTTTTGTCGTTTCAGAGGGACATTTTAGCACCTTCAGGAAGTCCATCGGGGTTTGATGAATAGAATAGCGTAGAATAGAGTGGCAGAGTGAACTAATCCTATTAATATGGCTAGTTATATAAGACATTTAGCAAATAGATGACATCTACACTATTGAGCTACGTCACACATCTTAAACTAGAATGAATGTAGAAGACCGCATTATAACTGACAGGTCTTAGCTCAACCCATTTAACAATTCAGTTGTGAATCACGGCAGATTAAAGCATTTCAGTAATGTAAATTATTGTACCATTTGAACTTTCATAAGGCGATAATTCTTGAAACTAAGCGTTTTCCGGTTTATATGTGTATTGATGTTATTATAATGCCAAAAATGCTGTAAAATTTAGAACAAAGATTTTTCATTTAAATTCGTATGTGAAAACAAAGTGTTATAGAAAAATGAGAGGGCAATTCATAAGAAAATTCCCTGGTGCTCTTGTACCTTACAGATATATTGTTCATAATCTGCTGTTGATAAGATTCCTCGACTTGGAACGCCACCAAACTTGTAAAACATAAACTGTATAAGATAATTGTTATTCAGAAATTGCAGCTACATGAAAATGTAAATAAAGTAAATTTCTGAAGTGGGGTGTCCGATAATTGTAGGAATGACCCTATTGACCGGCATTTATGTATTTATTTATTTTTTCTGACGAAGAAGTTATTCTATTTAAACGGTCGTACAGCGACACAGAGCAACATGTTACTGCGGTGTGGGGGGAAGAAAAAAATATGAAATGCTATTACGTTACCAAAAAAAAAAAAAAAAAAAATGGTGTATAGTGTATAGTATAACAGGCCTATATTTTATGAAAACACCGTGAATGCACAGAGAGGTATAGATAATATAATTAAATTCTTAGAATAATTACAGTATAATTAATGTTACATGCAGAATAGCACACAAAACCGATCTCTCATTGAGAAAAATTTGAGGATTGGGCCATTAATATGGGATTATGGCCAGCGCGATATCCATATCTTAATATGGCGATTTCTATTTAAAGAAAAACTTGAAAAATATTTTTTTTAATGTTGTTTAACGCCCGTTACTACTGTGGTACCACAGGCGGTGGACACTGATGATACGTGAGATGAAATGATAAATTGGGAAAGGATTTTTTAAAGGAAGGAAACGTTCCAGGCCTAAGTTAGGGCACGGCATTTGCCATTTATGAGGACTAGGGAAAACCTGGAAAAAATTTCAGTCAGGAAGGACGGTCCTGGCGGGATTGGAACCCCACGAGTCCGCGCCTTAACCACCTGGACCACCCGTAGCGGTAAATAAATTAAAAAAAAAATAAATGAAGTGTAAGGGAATAACCCACATACTTTGGAAGAACTGTGAAAGACAGTGTAAGAAGAGAAATAGCAGCAACTTCACAAGAAGAACTAATGGTGTGAATGCAATCTTTAGGTAAGGTTATCACAAAATTAAGTGGTTATTGTAATTGTAATTCAGGAGTGAACGTACATTTGAAAGCATTGTAACACTTTGCAGAACTCCTTCAGCAATTTCAAAGCTATGGGAACATCCTAGATTATTGCACTATGACATCGTAACTCAACTGCAGAGTTCATTAATTGCATTTTGCTTATTTATGTCTTCACACTGCAAAAGTGTAGCGAAATTCCAAACTTGACACAATTGTTTACTGGAATATTCATTCGGGTGACTGTTATGTAGAACACAAACATACCAAACTCTTCCGAAAATGGGACCAGTTAGCCATAACATTTGTGACTAGCATTGCGACCTGTGGGCTAGATGAAAAGTGTTCAAAATAAACTCGTACGGTACGCATTATGAGCAAACAGTTCATTTTTGGCAGTTTTACTGACATCTAGTTCAGTGCACAGTATCCCCCCTGTAGAAATAAGGTCAGTTCTGGATGATAAATCAGCTCTTCATAAGTTCATTGCGTGTTTTTGTTGGCTGCTGCACTTGCTGAGCACAGTAGTTTCTCTTATACATTTTTTGTTATTATTACTTTATCAGGTATTTTCCATGGATCCTATTGCTGAGCATTCTTTTTCACTCCCACGTCCATTCCATCTTCTTGTAACGGTATACGTCTTCTTTATATACTTTTGCTACTAAGAAAATCCGAAAAGGAAGAGAGGGATAAGATTTCCAATTAAGTTGCATGAACAATGGAGGCCAGACTGGAGCTTCTCTCTTTTCAAACAGCGGAAGGCGGAATGCGATGGGTAAGGGAGTAAGGAAGTTTTCTTACTGATGGCTTTGACTCAACAGGAGGAAATGATCAGGTATAAGCTTTCAAGAAGGTAGAAAAGATGCCTGTGCTTCGAATTTTCATTTATAAGAAAAATCCTTCAGGTAAAAATATGCTACCTTCAAGAATGTTCAAAGACTGACTGAGGAACGAGACGAACTGCAGTATCATGACTCAGGCTTCTAAACTTAATTATTTTAATCATAAAAGCAAATCAACTTTCAAGGTTCAGTATAACCCTTAATTTCACATTTATGAAGGTAACTGCTAATGAATTTTTCACAATTTAAACAAAAACATTTACTTATTGCATAAGTGGAGTATACAACATGCAAAATGCACAGTTAGTCGGCAAGTCAAGCATCCTTGGCAAATACGGAGTGAGTTTGGGAGTATCTTGCACGATATTCGATCTGCTGTTTACTCTAGACGAAGTAACCCTAGTAGAATTTTGCAACATCATGCTCAAATGCGACATTCTGAACCATCTGAAGATCAATAAACAAATTGTGTCGATTTTAAACTCTAAAGCAATGCATGAACAATCCCTGTAGTTTGGTGTCAGCTGCCAACGCTTGTATTCATTGAACCATTTTTATTGGGCTTGAAAATGTTTTGTGTCTATCCGAATGATGCTCTCTTCGAATAAGATAGAAGTACTGCTAACACGAATAAGGGACTGGGAACAATAGGACTAGGCTCCTTATGGATGGCGAGTCAGAGTAATAGAAAGAGCGTATGGAGAAAGGATAAGATCCGCTTGAGGGATAAGGATAGGCAGCAGACAATTGTGCAGTGCTGAGAGATGATTTCGCTGGAAGTAGAATTGGAGCTAAACAGGGGCGTGAATCAGATTAGGATATGGCGGATTTACATCACCATGACTATGAGCGGCAAATTTGCTCCATTTTCTAGGAAGGAGAATCGTGAACAAATGTACTGGTTGAATGTAAAGATCATACACCTTTGCGAGATCGAACAAAGGAAGACGGTTGTGCTGGGTTCTGTTGGCAGGCAAAGAAGGAAAGGAAAGATTAGGTAAATTTCTAATGAAAGTGAGATAGCTCAGGTCTGGAAAGGATGATAACCGGGGAGGGAATTAACTAAAGGTTTCTTCAAATGTATGGTGTAATATTTTAAGTGTGTGCAGGCGATATAAATGCATGTTCTTCCAGTCATCTCCATAACAGAAATGTTGAATGTGAGTGGTGTGTTCTGACCAATAATGTGTTGGAGTCAACAGATCTGCTGATAGAATCAATTGTGAACTATCTCCAAAATCCCCCTCTATTTATTTAGGAGTGAGTTTATTTCAGTGATATCAGAGCAACAAAACTTCAACAAGCGGGTAGTTTAGCGGACTATCGTGATTTTGTTTTATTTAATACAAAATGCTATATCAGATATTTCACAAAAACCATAACATATAGACTTTCATAAAATAAATTAAAATACATTAAATTAAAAATAAAACAAATATAAAAATGCTAAAAACATATACAAAAATATAAAGAAATCACGTTAGTAATGACCAATACACATCTGGATTGTTGCATTTTCAGATCTGGACTTTCTCTCTTTCATCAGAAACTTATCTAATATTCTAAGGAAGAAGTTTAAACCCCAACGAATCCCATTTTGAAATTTCAAATGGCATCCCAACCAGATGATAATTAAAATTGGAGAAAGATTTAACGGCTATCATATCTTTTGTTTTCTATCGATCTGAATTGTGTTATTGTTTGAATTTGGACAGAATAAAACTACAATATTTACAATGTAATAGTTGTGTTTTGGAAATAAACCGATTCAAAATAATATACCCTACAAGAAAGAACAGAATACAAATAGATCAGCAGGATTTCCGAAATAGGGTGTATTACTTTAATAATACTCGAAATATTGTTTTAATTCAACAACTAACTGACGCATGCTTCTTCATTTTGAAAGCACTGTATATGTAGTAAAATATGTTAATATTTGTGCTGTAAATTCTGTTATTTCTGCTTAGTATGTTACACAAATGCTAAAAAGGCAGCGTTAGCTAACTCTGACGTGTATTGAAGAAACAAAGGGGATGTAACTTTCACATGCAAAGAAAGCAGCTTTTGGAGAGCCTCTGCATGTCCATGGTGACCTGTAGAAGGAGGAAGTCACATTTTACAAGCGACATATGCTGCAGTGTTCCGGAGAGTGGCCATTTAATTAAGCATGTCTACATGACGTCCGCCTTCGTCAAACCAACATCCACAAACATACACACGCAGTGTGGCCAAAATTGTATTAGTTTAGTTTTTGCAGTCCTGGTTTTGCGGAATAAAACCACGTTTTTTCCTCTACTTGCTCACAACCTCCACGTGTTATCCGAACTCTGTGGGGTCTAACAAAAGCACACAAAAACATCACCATGCAGTTTTTTCCACGCAGAAAAAAAAAAGAGTTAGTCACATACATGAACAGAGTTTTTGAAATTCATCCTCTCCAGATAAAAAAAAATACGTTTTGTAAATAAAAGCAGCAGGAAAGATGGAATGGGGAGATACTCTCTTTTTTATCGTTATAGTTGTTACCATGGAAACTGCGCATTTGAACAGTTTTTCCTGCAATATTATGTTTTTTCAAACCACTGCCTTCAGTTTTAATATTCAAACGAAGGGTGAGATAAAATAATACGCTGTACTCGTCCATGCGACGCGCAACATGAGGGTGTTAATTGCGAGGGTGAAAAGAGAGCGAGAAAACGTTTCGAATTGCAGGATTAACCCGCTTTTCCTCGCCACAGCAAAAACTTTCAGTGGAATAAATGTCCAACAATGTTGCATAGGGTCTTTATGCATTGATAACTGAAGGACAGTGGAATCAAGTGGAAAATAACTGCGACTTTTTGCCATCTTTGGCTCGCTAACTCAGTCAAAACGCTCAGGATTTTCCCTCTTACCATAAACTGAGATTTTATAAAGAAAACCCTTTTTAAGGCTCTGTACCATAATACACACATATATCCAAATGCAAAAAGTAAGAAAACTCCCAGGTGCATGGATTCGTCCAGTTATCTTCATTTGTCAATGCTCTGCGTCACCGCATCTCGGCAGTTGCGACTCGATTGTCCCGTCATTAACAATGTGCGCAATTGCACAACGCATATTTCTCGTTTCTAAACACTGAAAAACATGCTCATTTAAAGCATACCAGATTTAATACTGAATTCAAAAAAGTCCCAAATTGTCGGTGGAAACAATAAATTATGTGAAGGTGCGATTACTGGAGTCTCCATCATAATCATGATGAAGATTATCACAAGAAACTCTTTTCCATATTCCTAATGGCAAATATCAGGGAGGAAAAAAAAAAAAAAAACAATTCTCATATGTTATGTGAGCAAGAAAACGTATACAAAAAAAGTATTCGTATTGACAGATCTAACGCTTCTCAATTTCTTCCTATCGAAGAGACAAGTGTACAAATCAGATCTCACAATCTAACAAATCAAAACAACTATACCTTAAAAGACAGAAACAGTTGAAGGAGAAGTTATCCAGAATTTGAAAAAATGCATATTGCAAATATCTTACAAAAATCAATGGGAAGAGTGTTCCTTATCCTCCCAATAGTTCAGATTTACCCCTTTGCGACTTTGCCCTTTTCACCAGTTCGAAAAAAAAAAAAATTATGGGAGGCATTTTCCATCATCAGAAGCAGTGGTGAAGGCTGTGGAGGCGATTCTGAAATACCTGTCAAAACAACGGTTTCTAGTTTGTCTTTAAAATGCTGCGACAGGTGTAAATGCATCCAACTGGAACATATCATCAAAACCCTTTTAAAATTTAAATATTTTCTCTACTTTTTCATTTTTCCCTCGCGGTATATACAACACACGAAAATAAAAAGCACACATACAGGACACTAGTTAACAAGAACATGGCTTTCAGATGCAATAAGATGCTGCACTCAAAGCAAGCGATATTGTGCACAACCGTGTATTCATCTCCAAACTAAAACTGGAGAGAAAACAAACATCCGGTCACGTGGAGCTCTGCCGCGATCGATGCAAGTTACGTAGATTGTGGTAGAAGAGGGCGGAGGGTAATAGTTCAGTGTTTTAATGCTATATAAATTAAAATATCTTACGTGTGTCATTACGTAAGAATTAAACCAAGAAATGCACGTGTGTTTGAGGCTTGAAAGTTGCTTCATTTCTAAACCTGCATGAATCACCGGTGTCTTTATAATTCGTCTGTTATTTTTCAATTAGAGTAAACAATGTTCAACTAATATAAAGTTTAGGGAATACAAGAAGTGTTCTGAAAGTTCTGGGCCTGACTCAGAGATGTCGTGAAGATGGCCAAATACTGATAGTTGCTAGGTATCATATCATATGGCACACTGAAAAAATTTCAGGTGTATATATGTATTCATTTGTTTGTGACGATCGTGTAAACAAATTAGTGGTAACATAAAATTATAAAACTGAAATACGAGCTGAGATACAGTATTTCGTTTTGAACGGATTGACACAAACAGAAACACAAAGGAGATCGATTCCACATTAAAGGAGTCTTTCCCTTAAAAAGTGGGCTGCTGAATTTAAGCATGGTCTTACATCTATTCGACATGATGAGCGCTCAGGGTGATCCAAAACTGCTACGACTGACGATTGAGTCAAAAATTCACAATGCTGTACTCAAAATGATTGTCGATAGAGTTAACTGACATAAGATAGGCCGTGTTCACTATATTTTACACAAAGTTTTGAGTATGAGAAAGCTTTCCGTTCGATGGCTGCCACTTTTGTTTACATTAGACCAAATGAACATTTCGAAAGAGTATTTAGAATTGTTTAAGATCAATTCCAATCAGTTTCTCCAACGCTTCATAAGAGTAGATGAAACATGGATCCATCACTACACATCAGAGCCGAAAGAGCAATCCAAATAGTGTGTGGCAACAGGTGAAAGTGCACCAAAGTAAACAAAATACGTTCCATCAGCACGAAAAGTCTACCGTTTCCTGGGATTCTCATGGTTTGGTGCTCTTAGATACCTCCAGAAGGGCAGAACCAACACCAAGGAGTATTACGTTTCACTATTGGACCAACTGAAGAATGCTATTCAGGATAAACGTCTACACCTTGCAAAAAAGAAAGATCTCTTTCATCACGATAATGCACCTTATTACACGTCAAGGACTGTTGTTGCAAAACTGCATGGCCTTCGCTTCCAAGTGCTTCCACATTCATCATTTTCGCCGATTTGGTTCCCAGCGATTACTTTATGTTCCTAAACCGGAAGAAATGTCCGTGTGGATCAAATGATAAGGTTGAAGCTGAGATAGAAGCTTATTTTTCATATCTGAACAAATCATATTCTACAAGCGCTTAAAATGTTGGAGAGTCTTGGACAAAATGTAGTCATTTACACGGTGACTATGTCGAAAAAGAAAGGAAAGAAAGAAAAAATTCTCTTAAATCAAATGTTTTCTTGGTTAGGCCAAAAAGTTTTATAACACCCCTCTTATGTGGGGATGTCTTGTATTGGATATTTTTGAAATTTACATTCAGATATACATGCCGAAAGTAGTTAGACCAAAGGTGCCACACACCCTTATTAATTAACGACCTCTGGAGTAAATTAAAATTGGAAGAATTGAAACAAAATATCTGCCAGAAAGTTACATAAAGTGAACTACAGTAAATGTTTCATATCACTTGTGTAACACATTCTCATATATTGAAGGTGACCGCCATGGGTGGCGGTGGTCATAAGGCGCGGACTCGTGAGCGGGAGGTCTGGGTTCGAATCCCACCAGGACCGTCCTCCTTGACTGAGGTTTTCCCTGGGTTTTCCTCAGTCCTCATACATGGCAAATGCCGGGAAAGTACCCTAAACTTAGGCCTGGAACGTTTCCTTCCTTAAAAAAAATTCTTTCCCAATTTATCATTTCATTTCATATATCATCAGTGTCCACCGCCTGTGGTGCCTCAGTAGTTAACACGGGCGTTAAATATCATTAAAAATATATAGTGATGGTCATTAAAGCAGCTACTACTTTGCGTACACCTTACAGTGGAAGTGCGTTGCCTATTCGGGAAAATTTATCTGCAATTCTGGGACACCAAATATTATTATTATTATTATTATTATTATTATTATTATTATTATTATTATTATTATTATTATTATTACTAAGCAATACTTAAGATGGGGGTAATCTTGTTTGAAACCTTTATTTGTTATTAATAATTTGCCATTGTTACTAATTTTGTCCAAAAACGAACTTTTTTCCAAATATAGAATGTGGACTTTCTTTTTGTCTAGGGTATTCTTTTTTATGTATTATTTCACATAATGTATACCTAAATAATAAGATTACCTTATAAGTTTTTATAAAAATTGCGAAACAAAAAACATTTTTGGGACAAACATTTTATTGCTTTTCGGAATATTCACCTTTAGCATTTATACACTTTTGCATGCATTGAAACCATTTCTTAAACCATTTGTTCCACTATGAAGTTGGTATTTCAAAAACATGATTTTTAAAGGCTTCAACAGTTTCTTAAAGTGATGAAAATAGTTGTCACGCATATTTTGTTGAACATTCGGGAACAAAAAAGGTATTTAGGCCTAAATCAGGTGCATACGGGCAATGGGACATTAATTCGATGTTTTTCTCCTTCAAATATTACCGCGCTAATGACCTTAGCAGTTTTGCGCCCTTTAAACAATAGTAATCATCATCATCTTTCAAATAATCAATTGTTTGACGTGCTGTGTGAGAATGTGTATTGTCACGATGAAGAATGAAGCGACGTTTTCGGTTGTCTTTTCTGATTATGTCTATGACTTCTGGCAAACTAATTATTGCATACAATTCAGCATTAACTGTTCTTCGATCCTCTGAAGGAATGATTGCGACATGTACAATCGAAGAAACAAACATCATTTTCTTGGAAGTGTTTCGTGAACGAACAACTTTTGTGGAATTCGGTTCATCTTGGAACACCCAAACAGTGGATTGTCACTTAGTTTCCGGTTCATACGAATATATCCAAGTTTCGTCACCTATTACGATTTTGCAGTTCCTGGGTGGAAATTTTGGAACATTTCATCAATTAACACGAGCGACTTCGGTCAAATTATGCGAAAACTATCGGGACAGATCTTTTACACAGCTAAATGTTCATACAAAAGCAGTCTGCGATATGCTGAAGGATGCCTCTATCTCACTGCAAGTCATATTTCGATCTTATTCAATCATGTTACGCACACATCGATGTTTTATGGAATGACAAACGATTTTTGTCGACCTTCGCGAAATTCATCACTGACGGATGCATGACCACGACGAAATACTGCAAACCAATTGTAAACAGTCTTCTCTGATGGTGCTTTGTTACCAAAAGCTGAATGAAGCAATTGCTGTTGAATTAGATCTTTACTAAAATCGTTAAAAAATCATTCAACCTTAAAGTAAAATTTCTATTTTTTGGTAGAATTGCTTTGTTTGAACGCTGACTGTAAACAAACTACTAGGCCAATTACTAACCTGCAACTGTTTTCACAATAACAAATGTCAATTGCTTATAAAATATTACAACAATCTTCAATAGCGCCACCTGTGGTCGTCTGTAAAAACTTAAAACATAACCATCGTAATTTATAAAATATATAAGTAATTTATAAACAATATAAAATCGGTAAATTGAACTCTGGTCTCTTCTACCATAAATATGCAGTTTGAATACGCGAGATCTTTAAGCAAATCACTTTGTTCTTCTACCAGTATGCATTTATTAATCAAATTCAGTCGTCAAGTAATTATCATAGTATAAATATTATAATCAGCCTTTAGTAAACATACACATCTCCACAATAAATAAAATATTTTGAGATATTCTTGCTGTGGTCGCATTTTCTAAACTGTATATACATTTGATTTGAATTGTGTTACATAGTGCTGAAATATTAATATTTTAATGTATTTAATGCTCTATATCATTGCATTAACACTAAAATATTCTGTTCCTTGTGCAAAAACTATAAAGCAAGTTTATTTTTAATCTTTTATTTAAATAGTTATGTGTACTGAATATTTTAAAATCAGCAGCGCGTCTTCAAGCTAGCCACAACAGAAATGGCAAAGCAGTTAACTTTTTTCACAGAATTTCATCTGAAGCCGAGTTAACACATTGCTCTCCAAAGGAAAATGTCAATGAGCTACGCAAACTTCATTAGATAGCGGAAGAATTTTCCACATCAGGCAGCACCAATTTCGTTGACAGTAAAATTTAACAAAAAGGGAAATGCTCATGAAGACGGTACAGAACTTGAAGGTAGATTGTAGCTTTGTGAAGCAGTGGACCTATTTATACGGGCCCATCTCGGAGCAGCAAGAGGAGGATTGAAGCACCCAGCACCTCTCTCTTCAGGCCCCTGAAATAACTGGCCTTCCCCTTGGTAATTTTCCTTTTATTTCGGATGAGCGAGCACGAATTAATGCCAAGGAGTTCTGATCTCCTTTTCTTTTCTTATCGTCGTCTTTTCCAGTGCTCGACCATCTTCTTCTTCTTGTTCTCTTTTTCAACCAATGCCTCAGGAAGGAGTTGGGGAAAGTTGCGTAGGTGTTAGGGTGTACGCCTGCAAAGGACCAGCTAAAAGAACAATCCAAAGAAACAGCAGACGGACGTTCATGTTTTTTGCTGAGAGGAGAACTACTTTGACTTATGTGGTCTTGACGATGCAGGTGATGTAACCGTAACAGATGAGCTTTTTGCTTTAGAAATGTACACCCACGCTATTATAATAGTTTGAGAGAGTGTAATACATCTTTGACACTTTGAGCAGTTGTGTATTTCATATTTTATTTCTCCGTATCTATAACATTTATTCAAATGTGATGTGTGTTTTTTAATATACATCATATACTTGCCTCCTAAACCCAAGATCGCGGGTTCGATCCCGGCCAGGACCGATGGATTTTTCCGGACGTAAAAATCCTAAGTATGGCTTCCTTCGGAAGGGAAGTAAAGCCGTGGGTCCCGTGTCGTACATTTACGGCACGAAAAAGAACCTTAAGCCTGAAAGAGAGGCCGCTGAGCAAAATTTGTCGGCCGTTTCACGCCCTGAGTTGAATGGGACGCTGATGGCCTGAGATGTTAAAGAGCGTCCATAAATAAATAAATAAATCAACCAATCAATCAATCAAATAATACATCTTTGACACTTTGAGCAGTTGTGTGTTTTTCATATTTTATTTCTCCATATCTATAACATGACCGCCACGGGTGGCCGAGGTCGTTAAGTCTCGGACTCGTGAGCGGGAGGTCTGGGTTCGAATACCGCCAGGACCGTCCTTCCTGACTGAGGTTTTTTCCAGGTTTTCCTCAGTCCTCATAAATAGCAAATGCCGGGGAGGTACCCTAAACTTAGGCCTGGAAGGATTCCTTCCATAAAATCCTTTCCCAATATATCATTACATTTCATTCATCACCAGTGTCCACCGCCTGTGGTACCTCTGTAGTAAAAACGGGCATTAAATACTATTCATTCATTCATCTATAACATTTATTCAAATGAAATGTGTTTTTTAATATACATCATGGGTTAGGAGACCCTTGTCCTGGCCTAATGTCTCTCTCTATCTTCTCTGCAGTTTTCCCACATGGTTGGTGGTAATCATATGAAATTTTAGAGTAGTGAATTTTATTCATTTCTGCAGCGATTTTTATTATAAGGATGGGTGGTAATGGAGGGAGATATTTGGAAAAGGGAAAATATTTTAAAGGGAATTTATAATGATTTGATTAATTATTACGATCTCAGGGGGAGTGTTGATTCTTCCTCTTCGACGATGGTTTCCGCTGGCTTATATTTTTGTCATAACAGTTGAGACTCCTTTGCTGGATATTTTATGGTCCTGAGACCATAGGGGAAAGAGTCTAGGAGATTAATAATTCTCGTAATATGAGACAAAACACAATTTATTGTTCAGAGTCTGTTCCACTTAAATGAGTCGCCGTTACCTCTTGGAGAATTTTGGGCAACATGTGCCTCTTTAGCACTAACTATGACTATTTATTTGACGTCCTAATGCAAGTTAATAACTCTGATCCTGAACTCTACTAAACTTAACTAATTTTGAACTAAACTCATAGTCGGACTTAACTCTCTTTGCACTAATGTGACCTGAATTAAACTGGGAATACTTTTCCATGGCTAATGCCCCACTGACTCGAACTGAACGGAGAATGCACAATGTCCCTGGGCCGCAAAATTACAAGACTAAATAAACACGGCAGCCTGCCGGTCTCACGAAGCTATTATGATTCTTTTAAAACATGCTTTTAGAAAAATCTAGACGATTTTCTTCTATCTTCGCGTCTCTATTGGGTAATCTGTTTTTACCGGTACTTTTTTGCTATATTATTGGTCATATGGCTTACGTGACTTTTTGCATGTTACCCATATCTCTTACGTATTAAATGAAATCGTCAGGATCTCCCTTGTCTTTCCCCTCATAGTTGTCATGTGTTCTATTACGCTTATCCTTGCCTAATATAATAACGGCAAAGTTTTCAGACAACAACAAAGATTCATCTTTTCCACGGACTGTGTTTAAGAATTTCTGCAGAAAATATCGGTTTGCCGTTTGCTTGGGCAATATTGATACAATAGACAGCAGAAATTCCCAGGTCGGATTTTTATGGCTGGGGTAGCTTTCTGCATTCTGGCAAGAAAATAATATTACAAACAGGAAATAGAAATGACAGTTTTCAAAATGAAAATGAAAAAGTTACATAAATTAATTAATTTAACAACCATAATTTAATTGGGGTGGCAGCTCATAAATTCCATCTCACATCCTCTGTAAACGATTGCTCCTTTTTCTCTGTATAGACTGATTTTTTATTAATTGGATAAATACGCAATTGCTCTCTTATTTTTTAATTTTTTTATTTTGTCCATTATTATAGATCCCTTAATAACTCTGAGTCATCAATTCTGCCATTCATTTATAGAAGGGACATGCAGTGTGAGCAAATTCTACAAAAGAATCAGAACTGATTAAGGAATTAAAAGAAATGAAAGTAAACATAAGCGTAAAAAATGAGACTAAAATAGAATAAAGGTATTCCTTTATATTATGAAAAAAATTAATTGATAATTCTCTAATTATCCTTTGTTAGATTTTCGTTAAAAATCATTTACAAAATGTTTCTGAATAATTATTTTTTATATAAAGGTAACGTAAGTCAATAAACTAAATATCAATAGTTAAAGCGTGCATAGTAAAAATGAAGAAAGTTTTTTTTTCTAAAATATTATTTTATACATTTATTTACTACAGTAACCATTTTAAACTTCCCATAAATAGCAGAAGAGAGAATGCCTGAAAGTTATTAACCATCCACCACTCCGAAAAAGCACGTGAACTTTTATAGCTGAAACCCGACCAAGAAGGAGAAAATAGTAAAATAATGTGATGACATCACAGCAAGAAATTCAGTAGGTAGAAGCTCACAGCAGGAGGGGTAAGGGGTAAAGCTGAATAATGACAAAATTCGTAAATAATTTAGGAAAGAAAGTGGGTGGGTTGTTAGATGGGGATAAAGTGAGGCTACCAATAAATAGTTGAACGTGCTTGACGTAAGATCAATAATTATATGCAATGTGGAAGATGGGTACAATGTAGGTTCAAATTTGTCGGTCCTGGTGGAGCAGTAGTAACCGTACTTGCCTCCTAAACCCAAGATCGCGGGTTTAAACCGGGGCAGAATCGATTGCATTTATTCGGGCGTAAAAATCCCAAGTATGACTTCCTTTGAAAGGGAAGTAAAGCCGTGAGTCCCGTGACGCAGATTTATGGCACGAAAAAGAACCTTAAACTTGAAAGTAGAGATCTCTGAGCCAAATTTATGGGAGTGAATGGGGCGCCGATGACCTGATATGTTAAAGAGTGTCCGAAAATAAACCAAATCAACAAGTCCAAATAAATACAAGGAAACGATCGGCAAAGGTGCAATTATTTATACACACGCCTCTTCTTCTTCTTCTTCTTCTTGTTCTTCTTGTTCTTCTTCTTCTTATTATTATCGTCATGGTCATTTTACTGCCACTGGATCACATACTCATATAAACTAATTCCCTAAATTATAAAAAGAGATAAAAAACTGCACTTTGTTTGAAGTTTCCAATATTTCTATATCTGTAGAGAAATCTATACAGACTACAAGAGCATAACTAATACTAATACTTCTCTGGAACAAAGCAACGAAAGAAATATCACTTATACATTTGTAAGTATGAAGTAGCAAAACCCAAGCGCAGAAGAAACTTTGTGGAACCTAATCCTACTAACAACTACAAAGAACTTTGTATAGTTTAATAACTTTTGTCGAATAGGTGGATAATTTGTGTTGACACTACCGACGGAGATATCAAGTTCATCAGCGATTCGTCCAAATAAGGTTTTCGGCACGTTCCACCATTGCCTGTGTCACTGAAGTGTGTGGCCGCTCGGAGCGTGGGTGGTCATTGCGACCACCTTCTTCAAATGATGACAGCCTTTTTGCCTCTTTGGCGGTGCTTTCATCCACCGCCACCTCTCCACACACATTTCTTAAACATTTTTGACTTTTTGGTGAGAATCTGATATTCCAGCAAACGAAATTAAATTAGTATTTTTCATTAATGCAACAGTTTTTAATTACTTTTATCTCAAGTAGAACATTTTAAAGTAGTCACAAGAAAAGCGTGTCTCATTCAAAAGCTTCTGAGTAGCAGGTCTCAGGTGCCTAGAAATTGGGTGCGGCTCTAAGCCACCCACCCTTCTTTATATTGCTGCAGGTGGTCTGGTGAAAGTGCATCTGAACTACAAGTTTCTTTAAAAATGAAGTACTGAAGTAGATTGCTTTAAACTTCCAACATATTTTAAATTTTTCGCGAAAATGGGAAAAACCCCAATCTGCCTGCAAAATAACTTCAGTTCTGAAAGCGACCAATAATAAAACAGACATTTGGTAAATATATTATGTAATCTAATTACAAACATGTATTATAACAATATTAACATCTGATACTGTTCTATTCAAACAAACACTCTTTGAATTACTGCCCAATAATGCACAGAGTCACAGTTTGAAAACCGCTACTCTAACCAGTTGGTACGCGCCCGTGAAAAGCTGGGCTCTTAAACGAATCGCATAATAATGCAAAACCACATATAGTTAGGGTAGCTCATGAAACCATTGTGCCTCTTAGTGGAGAAACTCTAGTGCATCCACCATACTCTCCAGACATTGAACCACTTGATGGTGTTTTCCCTTATTTGGATAATCATCTCCAAGGACAGCAATGCCTAATCTTTTCCGGTCTGAGAACTGCAATTGTAGATGGATTTTTTGCTTCCCACTCTAAGAAGTTCAATCACTTTGTAGTTCAGTCTTTCATCAATTGACAGAATGTGTCTATGTTTATTAATAAAATATTATTTTGTTCAGGTCTGGTCTAAAGTGACTGGTCAATTTATAATTTTCAAAAATAAACTAGAGTCCATGAGGTTTAAGTTGTCAGGTGGTTGTTAGAAACAGACAAGAATACCCACCCCTCTCGTTCGCTCTTCCCTCAGACATTATTGCGGTCACGGAGGTTAAGAAGGGCAGTCTATCCGTTAATACTGTGTACCATCACTATTGATTGAGGTCTGGGGTTCGATTCCCACCAGAACCGTTCTCGTGACTGTTTTTTTTTCAGGTTTTCCTCAGTCCTCATAAAGGCAAACGCCAGGCATACTAAACTTAGGTCTGGAATACTTCCTGCCTAAAAAATAAAACCTACCAGGTTATTACTTCATCTCATGCATTATCGGTGTCCACTGCCTGTGATGCCTCGGTAGTTAAAACCGGTGTTAAACACTATTAAAACAAAAGTTAAGCCCATGTCGTAAGTGGCGGGATTCTCCTCTGCTTCTTCTGACCCCTTTGTTCCTCACTTTCAACTAAATTTATTATGAACCGACCAGTCATGTTTCTCATTATCTTTTTTTTTTTTTTTTTTTTTTTTCCAGTTCTTTTAGTCACTTTCGAAAGAACTTTTTCAAGTAAGACGCGCATTTCTTCGTTTTTAAACGTTTTGTTATGTTTCGCAATGTCATTTTTCGCTTGCGCCCACGTGAGTCCTATCGCATTTAAATCATAATGATGAGGAAATTATCTCACTACGATATGCGAATGTACTGTAGCAATTTAATCAATTTCACACCTCTTGAAATTTTCTTTTTTCAGTTTTAATTAAATATATACTACAGATTTCTTTGGCTGAGCACCAAATTCAATATTTTTATTGTGAAGCCAAGTCATCCTTTCAGATTTATGAGTCGATGAAACCCGCGCTTTATTAATCTCCTTAGAATCATAGGGAGCATTGTTCATAACAATAACACTGCTGAGAGGAATGTTCGGTAACAGATAATCTACGAACCACTTTCTAAAAACAGTGCTGCACATTTCCACGTGATAATATTTTGTCGATTTGGATTTGAATGTTCGTGGAGCTTTGGAAATTAAACCACAAGAACTTCTAGCAAAAAACGCCAAACCTTTTCCTATTGAAGTTTTAAACACATTTTCTTTTATTAAAACATAACTTGTATATTGTATACTAGGTAAAAAAAAATCAGTTATATATAACGAATATACCACACGTCTTATGGCGGCGGCAGTGAATGAATCTATTATAGTTTTTCTTTGGAATTCTGTTCGGGTGTTTCTTTTTTGGAGTTCGCAAAACACTTCCACTCGATAAAGCTTGTGTTTGTTTTTGAAAAATCATACTCACACTACGAGATAAAATACCTGTGGCTGCTGCAGTTCCCTCTAACACTGGACACAGTTATTGTTGGCTTACCGCATTTCCGGGCCTTATATTCATCCGAAAAAGAATTATGAACATTTATAACAATCTCCATGCCATTAAACACTTTAAAGCTTTCCCGCGTTTTCCAAAAATTTCTATTATTATTATTATTATTATTATTATTATTGTTGTTGCTATTATTATTGATAAAACAACAATACCCATTATGATATTTAGAGCAAAGGCAATAGCTCTCCAATGCCAACAACATTTTGACGAGTTTTAACAAAACCAACAAAGTAAACAGTAGCATTTACTAGCCAAAAGAAAGCCCACTTCGACACAAGCAAGCAACACGTCATTGACGCCTGAATAAGCATGTAAAGGGTTGGGGGCACAACGGAACGGGTGCAAACTGTCTGGTTTTTCCAAGAATTATAATAAAAGATAATTATTGTCCCAATGGTTTTACGATCCACGGAAGACAAAGGTAAAGAAAACATGCCAACTTAAACCTCGTGGGCTCCAGCGGTGTACTAGAGTGCGACCAGTGCTCCTTTCTCCGTTGCGTGGGGGTTTTCCTATGAGCGAGCCTCAACGCGTTTGCGGCGCCATGTATGGTTGGTTTGATTTGTTGCTTTACCCTTCCACTAATCACCGAGACTCGGCTGACCGGCTAACCGACAAAAGAGCAGCGCGCTTGCCCATTAGCAAAACACTCCGGAGGAAAACAAAACTGATCGTAAGGTATTTTGACAACTCCTTACAGATAATATACATATTAATCACACAGTACACCTGCATGTGGTGAATAAGAGAGACAGACAACTTGGTGAAAGCAACAGCTACACGAGGAAATAAATTATAATATATACAGGACATAAAACTTTCAGGCAATTCTAAAACTAAAAACATTTTCTTGTTTTTCTCTATTTTAAAGTGCCCGGTCTAGTAGAGAGAGGAGATTTGTAGATGAGTTAAAACATTCTTAAAGTTCTTAAATTGAGGTCCGAAAGCAAGAGATCACCACACTGTCTGTATGGTAAGGGAAGCTGCCCAAAAACGAAATTTGCAATGTAAGCCAATAATTTTCTATAGAGATCCAAAGCCTCCTCTGGGAAATTTCAATCCCTGAATAAGGTGCAATCATTAACATTCCATCTACAGGAGTCTTTTTTTCTTTTGGAGCAAGTTAATGACTGAGTAAACTGTTCTGAAAATGAAAGGGGAGCCCGTTACCATCATCCTTTGGGAATTGGGAGTGCAATCATGATTCACGTGCTACGCACTCCTGGAATTGGTTGCAGATTGAGTGGTCCTTGAGAATTAATTCCCATCGTCGGGTGCGTGCCTGCTTACGTATGTACGTGTGTTTGTGAGGGAAATCACCGGGGTAATCCTCTTCACATAGCCTGGTACGTCCTAACAGCGGCGGATTGGTCCGTAACCAGATTTGGTACGAGCTCTACAAACCAACAACACTTTTACATAGACGACCAGGTCCTAATTTCAAAAGAAAATTTACAAAAAACACCATATAATTTAAGCAATATTACTACAGAATATAATTTATTACTTCATTAGGAAAAAATAGAGATAAATCGATACCCAATTCATCTCGATACTAATACATCTAGTCTCGATGTTTGATGCTTCATATACTTTGTTAATTTTATCCAATAAAATCAAATACCTAATTTCTTTATTTTGAGAGCATTAGTATATCTACAAAATAATTTGAATTTTCTTATTTATCCAATTGAAATGTGCAGCATAAGCGAGCTTTTACAATTGTTTTTGAAGGAGAGTCCTTAAGAATAAAAGTTTATAATATATATATATATATATATATATATATATATATATATATATATATATATATACACACACACATACATATATATCTCTCTCTTCTACATTTTCAAATTTAAAAAAACTGCAAATTTGCATTGTAATTATACGTGTTTTGTTTATCATTTTAATCTTTTTGTAAAATGACTAAATATAGTTTTACACATTTAAAAAAGTTAAGCTGCATTTTCTTGAAAAACAGTAAACATGTTTTAGTAAGTGTTTATAAAATTCTAAGTATTTCAAAATTAAAAAAACGGCCGTGGCAGGATTCTGAAGTTCGATTTCTACCAGCATGGTCCTCACTGAATGAGGCCTTCCCAGGATTTCCTCAGTTCTCATAATTGCAAATGCCGAGTAGGTATCCTAAATTTAGACTGGAACGCTTCTTTCCTTAAAAAAAAAATCCGTTCCCAGTTTATCATTTTATGTAACTATCATCAGTGTCCACCGCCTGTGATGCCTCAGTAGTTAAAAGGGACGTTAAATACTACTAACAAATAATAATAATAATAATAATAATAATAATAATAATAATAATAATAATAATTGGCGGAGCATCCTTTTAATATTCTATAAATTGAAGCAAATTTTGTTTCATTTTATACTTAAATGGTTGTAAAATACTGAGCTAAAGATTATTCCACAGAAACGTGCAAAAAATTTTTTTATATATAATGTTGATTTACCTAAAATAGTTTTTAAGAAAATTTAAGGTAAGACAATCAAATTTAGTAGTTTTATAGAAAATACCCTTCTACGCAATCCCGGATAACAGCTTTTCTCTGTATAGTGCTGCCGTGTAGCGGGGAATAGTTAAAATATCTGTTAGTAAGCCATTACTGTCTTGATCGGATATGAACAATTTGGCTTCACACTTGCCTATTTTATTGGATTTTGCTATCCTCAATGTAAAGTAGTGTTGAATATTTTATAACACCAAGGGTGCCGAAAAGGTGTACACACACTTTCACAGTAGATATTGAATATATTTCAAAGTTGGACCGAAATAACAACAACAGTAACGTGTAGTATGATATTCTGTAAACAGATGTGACATCTGTATCATACATTATGATAGCGTTCTACTTTACAGGTAAATCAAAAACGAACAAATGAAGCCAAGATTATTGTAAATCAATAATGAACAAATGAAGCTAAGATTATCGTGTGCTGTTTCTACTAGTATCCCTACATTGTCACCTCTTAACCCCCATAAGCTATAATATTATAACATTTGTAATATGTGTATAATTTACAACATTTTACCATGGGTGCTTGCAGTTGTACTCTGAAAATAAAGTCCTTAGACATATTCCGTAAAGGTGACATAAATGAGAAAATGAAGGGTAATTTAGTAAAATTGAAAGACAGTTTTAAATGCAATTTATTACACACAAAACAGTAAAAATAAAAGTGCATCATATTAAAATTGATATGACATTAGGCAAACATACTGAAACAATAATAATAATAATAATAATAATAATAATAATAATAATAATAATAATAATAATAATATCTGAGGTACAAATACAAAAAATTAGAAAAGATGCCTTAAAAACTTTACAAACTGCTGAATATAGACAAAACAACAACAACATTTTACAGCGTTATACATGTCACTGAGTACAGCCAAGAGGCTCCTTAACATTTCTATTCAATACAACGAAAAAATACCCTAACCCCCGGAGCGGATATTGCTTGTTCTTAGAAGGAAAGCTCAGAAGTGTCTCTACCCAGTCGTTGCATAGAAAAATAAGCTGCCTGGCATGCCCAAATCAGCCATGAAGTGATTCCTACCTCGAGAACATACTAGAAAGACTAAGGTATTTGCATGAATGCAAATCCGTCACTATAATATGTATTTAACAACGCCCCACCTCATTAGAATCACTTATCTGTACATCCGAAAAGTTATCGGCCACTTGCAGGGGAAACATCGCTTACTAATTTGCAAATTTCAAGTCTCGGATAATATACAGCTTGAAAATATGTTCTAATGTCCTTTACTTTTTTTTTTTTTTTGATTGATTTATTTAAGGACGCTCTTTAACAGCTCAGGTCATCAGCGTCCCATTCAACTCAGGGCGTGAAACGGTCAACAAATTTTGCTCAGAGGCCTCTCTTTCAAGCTTGAGGTTCTTTTTCGTGCCGTAAATGTACGACACGGGACCCACAGCTTTACTTCCCTTCCGAAGGAAACCATACTTAGGATTTTTACGCCCGAAAAAAATCCATCGGTCCTGGCTGGGTTCGAACCCGCGTTCTTGGGTTTAGGAGGCAAGTATAGTAACCATTACACCACCAGGACCGATATCCTTGATACGATATTGAAACTCTTCCCAAATGAAAATTTAGTTTTTTCTCTCGTGCTGTCTCTACTTAAATGTGATTGGGCATTAAAGAATGCTATAGCATACGTCTCAGGCCATTATATTAATTTTTAATTTCCTAATATCCCTGTGATTTTCATTTTAGGATTTTTAAGAATCAAAAATGTGAGTTCGTCCTGTGCTTAGCTTTGGTAAAAAAAAAAAAAAAAAAAAAAAAAAGGGATAAGCGAGTGATTAAAGGTAGGTTGTGACATATTGTAAATAAAAAATCTTATTAGATGAATTTAAGCACATAGTATTATGCACTACTTCTACTAAAACTATTTGAAGAGGGTTAGGAACACAAAAAACAATAAAGAATCTAAGAGTATGATGCCTTCCACGCAACCAGAATGTCTACTGTTAAGGCAGCCGATCCATCTCTGGATTCGCAACAAAAACTTGCAAGCCACAATGCACCTTGTGTTGGTAGTAAAGAGAGTAAACAGGCGACCTGTACTTTACGACCCCTCTAACTCCCTACTGGAGAGCTCTCTAATGCAGCTGAGTGAATTTCTGCATTGTTACATTTACTTGCATCGAGCGAGGGAACTTTGAGAGGTTCAGCATGCACCCACAAGCATCGTAATTGCCACAAGTTAACAGCTCTTACTCTATATTAGTATTAGCCCTCAGAAAAATGAAAATCTCTTAAGTGTTTTTAATGCATAGTGTACCAAAAGCTCAATACAATCTTATGTTACAAGCTGGCATTCTGAAAAATCAATAATGAAAATGTTTCTACTTTGAAAATATTTATTTCAGTACGTTAAAAAACATACATGACATTTAAAACGTTTAGTTAGCTCTCATTTTCGCAATATAGCCCGTTTATAAGTTTTAGGCTATGTACAACACAAAAACAAAAGAACAAAATCAAAATATGCCAAAGAAAAATGTAAAGCAAGATCCTGGGAATAACTTTGAACAACAAAATACCTATAGTATTAATAAATCAGTTATCTCAGTTAAAAGACATCGCACAAATAGCTACAGAAGCAAATGGCAAAAGGGCTGTTACTTTACCAGCAGGACAATAGGTGGACCTACAAGGTCTCTATACGGGATCCCCGGATAGGAAAAAGGACAAAAGATGGACAGATCTCTTCGGAACATGAAGGTCCAGATTAATCAAGAGCAGCAAGAGGAGGAGAAAAATGGAAATCTCTCAAGAAGCAACTAGTGCAATGAGAAATGGAGTAACCAAAGAACAAATCAGTCAGAGTGGCTTAAACAGCATACGAACAACTAGCGAGGAACAGCTTTCACCATGTTAGGAAAAAGCGAGCTTTCCTTACTCGTTAGGAGACCTTTGTCCTTAAGGGACACAATAGGCATCTTTATGTTTATATTTATCTTTTATATGTTCATGTAACAATTGCCGCGTGAACATTTCACATTTGCTGCAATTTTGCTTTGTGAATCTACTTGTATTGGGTCCTAAAAACGGATGTTAAATGTCCTTTAGCATCTGTATGATTTCAAGAGAGACGACAAACAATGTAGATAGCTGCTGTGTTTGCATTATGAAGAAGTTGAGCATGAAATACCTCAACATTTCATCAGCTGTCTGACTAGTGTCACACATGGACGATCTGCCTGTGCCTACACTGCAGAACAATCTGGACTCAGCTGATGATGAAGACACTACATAGGTGACATTATACCCATATATACACTGAGGCTTCGACATCACAAAACCGCCACGGGTGGCCGAGGTCGTTAAGGTGCGGACTCGTGAGCGGGAGGTCTGGGATTCGATTTTCACCAGAATTGTCCTCATTGACTGAGATTTTTTCCACTCCTCATTAATGGCAAATGCTGGAGAAGTACCTTAAACTAAACTGCAACACTTCCTTTCTTTAAAAAAAAATCATTCCCACTTTATCATTTCATCTCATGTAACACACGGGCGTTAAACATTATTCAAACAAAACCATCACAAAATCCTAAGAGCCTGATTTCGCACCAAAGTCACTGGGTGAGCTACACTGTATTACCCAAGTTGAACTTAGTAAATTAATTCGAGGTGTGGACCTAGCAAAAGACATGGTCGAAATTCTAGATTCTAGTTAAGACAATGGGATCTTCTAGAACGTAACGTTAAAGTGTCAGTGTACAGGAATCGACTAATGACTTACTTTCGTATTTTAAAAAGTATAATAACCTATATAGTTCTCTTTTTTTTTTTTTTTTTTGAATGGTGTTTAATGTGCCTGGTGATACATGAAATGAAATGATATTTTGGGAAAGGATGTTTAAGGAAGGAAACGTTCCAGGTCTAAGTTTAGGGTACCTACCCGGCATTTGCCAGTTATGAGGACTGAGGAAAAACTGGAAAAAACCTCAATCAGAGAGGACGGTCCTGGCGGGATTCGAACCCCAGAACTCCCGCTCACAGTCCGCGCCTTAACGACCTCGGCCATCCGCGGCAATCATATAGTTGTCTGACTGTGATATATTTGATGCGGTTTTTGAATGTGGAACATAAGTCACAGGACTGTAGGCTATTCATAGGCCCACCAAATTTTAGTTTAAAAGCTGATTTGCTATACTGTGACAATTACGTTCTTTCGATTCCTGAAGGTCAAACTGTCTACATGAAGGAAACATATCCAATGCGAAATTACGGGGATACGCCAAGTACTGCTGTGGACAGTTTGGAGAGATCCTCACACTACAGCAGAAAAGGTTGGTACCCAAGGGAAACTCTGCGACGTGGGGAGAACAATGTCCAGCACAGTGCTCTGGTTGATCGAGCAAAATTTATCTGCTGATTTTACATAACAAACTAGGGTCTTATGAACTGTGTAAATGTGATAAACAAGAACGAGGAAACAAGTACTGGAGAAACAAAATGTCACGGCTCGAAGAGACTAAAGTTAACGAGAGCATCTTCATTGGACCTCAAAATCTTGAACTTTTTATGGATGAAAAGTTTGGGACAGTATCGACAACTTGTGTATTTTAGAAATGGGGCTATCGATACCGCGATACTCAAGGGCTATCTGCCTTGTGCGAATTAATGTGAACAAGCAGGTAAATTCAGGTTATTCAGAACTGATATCCGTTGCCTCCAATTCTATACCGCATTATTGATACCCATTGTTGAGATAGTTATTGTAGTTATTGCTTTTATTTGTTGTGCTAGAAGTTAAACACTTTTTTAGCTGTTTTAATATTTTACTGTGCAAGTATATTTTTATTCATAGTGTATATCACCCATAAGAAGAGAAGTAAGGTCATAGCCCTCCATGAATTTAGTAATATGAATCAGAGACAGATAGCAGCTAAATGTAATGTAAGTTTGCCTGCTGTTAATAATATAATTAGGAGAAAAAGGGAGATAGCGTCAATTGCACCCTCAAGGAAAGGAAGATGTGGCCAAAAACGAAAGATGCCCAGGAAAGGTGATATATTTCTAAAAGGACCAGCAAAATTAATCCTGAAAAGAACAGTTTTGATTTACAAAAAGAATTGGGGGCTGTAGGGGTGAAAATCGACGCTTCAACAGTGCGTAGACAGCTTCTAGAAGCTATAAGGAAAGCTTGAATAGCAGTCAGAAAACAGCTATTGGCGTGTTATATGGAGGAAAAGAGGTTGCTATGGGCTGGAAATTTCAGAACTGTACACAAGAAGAGTGGACTTTCTGATGGAAGTCATTTTGAAGTGCAGGGCTAGAACGGCCCGCATGTAAGGAGAAGCGATAGAAAGGAAATCTCGCCAAAGCACGCCAAACAGACGGTAAAGTTTCTACAAAAGCATGTGTTTTGGGGCTGTTTTGCATTCATAGGCACTAAATGTTTGATTCCTATTGACGGAATGATGAAATAAGTACATTCCAATTTTAGAGAAAAGAGCCGCCTCAGAACTGAAGAGCTTGGCAGAGGAATTGGATAATGAAAAGGCTATTTTCCAGCAAGACATTGCCCCATGTCATGCATCGAAGAATGTTAAAGCCTTCATGGCAAACAATGGTTTTCAGTGTTTGAACTGGCCTGGAAATTCACCAGATCCCAACTCTATAGAGAATCTTTGGGCAATTGTCAAGAAACGGACGAGGAAAATTGACTGTACCATTAACAAAAGCTGATTTGTGCTGTAGGTAATAAAAGTGTGGGTTCATGACCCAGCAAGAAGTGAAATATGTAAGAAACTCACTGATTCTATGGCCACACGAGTGAAAATGATAATTAAGGCTAAGATCGGGCGCATGAAATATTAAAGCACTGAAATTTTGTGAAAAAAATTAAAAAACAGAACAATATCTTTGTTCACATTAATTTGCACAGGGAGTATATGCAACAATACTCCTGTACATGAGTTCGATACTTTTTCAAATAAAAATCAACTTCACAACACCAGCATCTTAAAGAAATATGTCATCTCAGTTCATAAAAATGCTTTTACTGAAAACCCCAATTCGGCGAGTAACGAAGTTCACATATGTTTGTTTGTTTTGATAATACTTTCAAAATAATAAAATAAGTATTTTGTATTTTTGTGATAAAATATGAAAGTATGAAATATAGAGAAAAACCAATATCGATTCAATTATAATTTTTATATTACGATATTTTTCTTTCGCTTATTAGATTGGTTCGCGTATTACATTTTTCTTTCCTGTCCAAAAGTCGAAATATTTTTTACATAAACATAAAATAATATAATGTTGGAAGTTTGCGAAAATCTTGCTTCAAATATATCACAGTAAACACTTTTATAGATTAAATCACTTGAGAGGACTTTTCGCTCCCACTATAGGATGGGAGTTCACCGTATTGATCGACAGCCCACAGACGCCTATTGTAGTAGTGGTGGGCAGTCCAAGCTCAGAGCTACTTAACCTTGAAATGAACTTACACGCACACAGCTTCTAATCTACTGTTCATTATTTTATGATTGGAGAGATCGATTCTTCATGACAACCGCTACTGAAGTCACCATCTCAGCACTGACTCATTTTACGAAGGCTCAAGTCTACTTTTAACGAAACATTAAGCGCTAACAACCGCCTTGCCTGAGTCATCTTTTCCGCTGAACACGTAGTTCTCTCCCGCACCCTCTAGATCCTGGGGGTGCCATTGTACCGCTCTCACTTTGTTGGGTGGCTGGTATCGCGGGAAAAGTACTTGATGCTACTGCAGGAAAGAGACGGAGAACCTCTTCACATCCTGACATTCCACCCATCATGATCGCACAACGAGAGTTCCCCTTAATTCCCATCTCCACCCCCTCTTTCTATCCCACAATGCTGCTCCAGTGACGGAACAGCAATACCCGTGTAGGATGTGTCTTAAAGATCGCCAAAATTCAAAATGTTAAATATATGTTGGAAAGCTAAATTAAACTTGTTTTTCAAACCAATCCCCTTACATTGGCCAAACAAATCTTCTGTTATGGACTATCTGATGCAGTTTCTTGTCAATTTCCAAAATGGCGCTTTTTCAGAATCCTCTTATACAAATTACGAATCGTATTCGATTTAATGGTGCTCAAAGGTTGTACTCATACGAAGCACAACGTCTAATTTTCTTCCCTAGTAGAAATTACCTCAATGAAAACTGCAAGAATGAACAAAATATTTGACTATGTTCCCTTGTTTCATTATAAATGCAATAGCCAAATGGAAGTGGGCACACAACTGTTGATGTGGAGGGTAAATATATTAAAATTTCAAACCGATCCCCTTTATCGGACAGAAGTTAATAAGTAGCTTACACGTGCTAGACCATCCGGCCCAGATCCCAACTACTTCGGTAGCTACCATTCTCCCCAAATACGTAGGTTTGTAACCCGGATGTTTGAGACGCTCAACACCCACCTGAGCGTGTTCAATACTATGAAGTATCAGAAATATGAGACATTGCCATTTTTACGGGAGAAGAACTTTAAGCGTATAAATCCAAGGGCCCCACAATCTCCAACAGCCAGTGGTCAACAAATACATTACAAGAAATCTCTTCATATCGCTTCGGAAATTAGACGAGGAGCCTTTTGGAACTATATATCAAAAGTTTGGAACTTAGGTGTTGAGTTTCCCAGGTTTAGAGACCTGAGTACGTAATGTTTTAAGGAAAAGTTAAAACTCACACTCAAAATTATGTAGAAAGGAAAAGAGAAAAGATCTAGGTTGCAGTTATGCTAGAAATTCAACAAGTTCTTAAAAACAAACACCAAAAAAATTCTTTATAGGTCTCGTAACAGATCTCTCAACTGCCTCTTCTTGGAAAGGAGATTGAATCATATTCGAATTTGGGAAGTATCTTCTAATAATTTCAGAAATATTCTTCTGAAATTTCGATTAGAATCTTATTAATGCTCATGGAAAAGATTTTGAAAATCTCTCTGTCCTTAAATTGTTAGAAAAATTAAATTAATAAGCATTTGGGGCGTTTATATAGCACTAAAATGCACTCTGCGCTTTCCATTGGGAAGATATGTCAATGTTTTTGATACAATGCGTACTTGAAAGCACAAGGAGAGAGTACTTTACTAAACAGAGCCTTATTTTTCCCTTCAAGGCTCTTAATAGTTCTGAGTATTCATCTGTCCGAATCTGCTCACAAACTTGACAATGATGTTCTACTCATTTGAGTACCAGATCACTGTGGCATTGAGAGAAATGAGAAAGCCGATGAACTTGCTCAACAACCTGCAGCTTCAAAATTTACTGATCAGGCTCTTAGAAAACCTAATCGTTCTATAAGAAAGTATTAGGTACTGGTGGAATACACATCATTACAAAACTTGGATTAATCAGACATTGTAAAATCATGAATTGGTTATAAAGTCACATAGGTAGCATAATAAACCTCTGTGCAGTGTATTCGGGGAAATGATGGGTCTGCAAGTGGAGGAAAAAAAGAGTAAATGAGGCTTGAGGAAAAGCATTTTCATTATATATCCGCTATATATAGTTAATGGAAGGTTTTGTAGTCACACAAAGCATTGCAAAATAACCCCTCCACTTTACTTGAAGTAGTTGCTAATTGAACCTCTTTCTTCAAACACTCGTCTCTTCCTCTAATCGACGACCCTCTGAGACGCTAGGGGTCATGTATCGTACTGCGCATAACTTCCAAACACTTGCTTATCTACTTCACTAGGTTTTCATTTCAAAGTAGGTGAACAGTAAATCCTTAGCATTTTTAATAATTAAAATGTCAATTATATTGTGAAAAATTTGTTCATTAATAACGCGATAGTTTTGGGTTAGTCAGAAGAATATAACTTTTTTTCATTTAAAACAATCTAAAGGACAGCACTACTATTAACAGTTCCTAGCTGTCACACCTGCCATCAAAGCCGAGCTGGAAATAATAAAGATATTATCTAAAAATGTAATTGAATAAACGACGAACTAAAGTTCCAGCAACTGTATAGCTATGAAGTTCCTTAGTCTACAATGTCAGTAAAATTCAACCAAGGGAATAATAAATATAGATTAGCAGAACAGTGCGCGGTTCTATCAAAAAGTTCCAGGACTAAGTCTACCGCACAAAAACAACAAAGCACTTGAATGCGTGATCTGTGTCCTTCATTAGTTCTTGTGCTGAATGGCGTCATTCTGAGTATAAGTGCTAACTAGAGCAAAGAGCTAATGTCAAATTCTGCATTGAATTTGGAACTAAGAAGTAAGTCATGTGCGGTGTTCTGAGTGCCATTGACACTTCTAGAATGACAAAAGTTACTGGAACAGGACAGCATCCTTCTCGCCAAGAGATAAAGCAGAAGCTGAAAGCTCGCCATTTTGACCCGTGAACGAGATCCAAAGAGAAACACAGAAGGCGCTTGACATGCTTCGAAAACAGACTTTAACAAGCTTTCACAAAGTGGAAAAGGCTACACAAAATTAAAGTCAGGTGCGTAGTTTATTTCATACAGATTTAGTCTCTGGGTTCCATCATATCATCTAATACATCTGTACTGGGCTGCCATTGCGGTGGTAAATTGGATTCTGTATTTATTCAGCTATCAACGAAGAAGGATTTCTTCGCCTGTACAAACTGTCTCTTCATAAATAGCTAGTTTTCTGAATATACCGAGGGTAGTACTAGTAATAATGAAGAAATTATCACAAAGACTTCTTGAAATATTAATCTGCCGCCAAAGTAATCTATTAATTCACAAAATAGGCACCAGCGCACATTGAACTCTCATCTCGTGTTCATTAATGAGGGTAAGTAGCCCCACCACGCCAAAAATCCCCTCTGCAACCACTTGATAATAATGTGATGTTTAATCTCCTCTCACTTTAACTTGCCTATCGCCTCGATTAGTGTAACCTATTGCTACGTTTCGTTCTGCTCCCAATGCAAGAATGAAATAGAAATCTCATTTAGCTGTTAAATTTAACATTTATCTCAATTTTGTGCTTTTCCTCGCAAAGGATTTCAAAGACCCAGAACAAGCTGAGATATTACGAATTAGAGGGAAATGTTGCAACCAGGTCTAAGACTCCACGTTGAGTTGATTTGTAGCAGCCAACAGCAAACTCTAGCATTTGATTGGGCAAGGAAAGCAATTTATTAGAGAGAATTATTACATTAACTCTCTGGTATTCTCTGATATTGTTAGCACTGCTTTATTAAACAACCACGCATGATCATATTTAACGTACTCTAAGTCGTAAGAGTATATCATCAAGAGTGTATAGGAATGGATGACAAGTACCTATCCATTGCATCCGACAGATTTCATGGTATACTCAGCAATTACAATTAAGTGTACATGAAAATAGCGATAGGGAAAAGGAAAGGGATAGTACTGATGGCATAAAATGGGAGAGTACCCTCAGTAAAGCCCATAACACCTGTTCATGTCATTCTAAGGTTAATGATGTTCAAACTTGTTGCAGTCGTATAAACTTAATACTCTAGGATTTTGAAATATAAGACATATACCAGATATAATAAGAAAATGAGAAAAGTAAGAGAGTCTGTGCGGCAAAATACTAGAGAAATGTTAAGAATGTGCACATAACTCACAGAAATGTCCCATTATTTTATCCTTAGAACTGTCAAAAAGCTGATAGAAAGGGAGGGGAGTAAGACATAAGGATCATATATAAAAGAATACCGCGCAGTTTTATGTTCAGTCGAAATCCTAAAGCCTTCATCCCCTGTAGCCATTCCGTCACTGACTTCGATCATTGGAACGGTTCCGTGCTGTGGACGGCTGCGTTTTAATATAATGTTAACAGGGTGGAAGTACTGGGTTTGAGAGCCGGAAGGTGGAGCAGCCATAATCGTAAACTTTCTTACGGCACACTTCCCGCCATGATGATTGGCTGTAGGGATGCATCGTAACTTATCTGGATGTTCGAGCTGAATCTCTCTGTACTGGTGCACAGAGGGGAATTCTTAACGCTTGCACATTGCTGCCAGGTGTTTTTTAAGTTCCCAAAGAAATTGCTTCTCCCGATCTTATGGTCGTTTTCTTAAAGGAAAAAAAAAAAAAATTGAGCTTAACAGGAGCTGTTGCAGAATAAAATATGGCACTGTGATTGACTTCTATGGATTGCAATGCCTTTTTTTTTCATAGCGTCAACACAGTAGAAGAAGGAGAAAAAGAGAACGTGACAAAAGCAAGATTGAAGAACTAAGATATAATACTAGAAAGGAGATATAAAATAAGAATGCTTAAGGATAAAGGAAAAGAAAGGGAAGGAGAATAAGAAAGAACTTAATTCTTCTTCATAACTTTAAAGCGTCTCTAGTGGATGCACAGGTCTCCTAGAAGATAAATAAAATCAATTAATGAAAGCTCAAGTTGGTCTGGAGTCTGTTGTGTTCATAGTTACTTAGAGAGATTCAATGAACTATGAACCGACATGAGGTGTTTTTTCACTGAGTATGTGCACACGTCGTTAACTGGAACAAAGTTACACTAGCTTCTGGCTGTAAGTATGGTTCTGATTGTGGTTAAGTTTGGTTCAGTTATTGTGAGTGACATTTTTTATTTTTATCAATATCCCTCAAAGATAAAAACCATAAACTGTAAGATTTGGGAAACGGGTAGTCCATAAACCAGGGTCAATAAGCAGTCTTAGATTTTCTTTTCCGGTCAGTCAAGAACCTATTTCATTAAATATCTCATTAATCTTGTTTTTCATGTTGACAAATGCCAGGAAGTTGACAAATAAATGTCTGTCTCGTTCCTTCCTTTGAAAAACACATTGTAGCATCTAACGAAATCTCACTCTCGATTGTACAACACAACCGCCCGACTCTGTCAAACTCCGACTCGCAACTGACTGGAAGAAAGAATGGCGCCGAAAACCGCAAAAATTTCCGTCTTTTTTTTCTTTTTCTTTTCTTTTCTTTCTTTCTTTTTTTTTTCTTTTTTCTTTTTTCTTTTTTTTTTTTTTTTGAGGTTTGCTGAAGTTGTGAGTGCTGAAGGAAATAAAGTTGTAAGTGCTGCAAATGTAATTGCTTTCACAACAATTTACAATAATGCATGACTAATTTTGCTATAGTTGCTGACTAATTTTCACAGAAATTGAACCCATGATTTCCATAACCACATATATTCAGTTAGGTAGATTTTGCGAAAACCGGTAAAAACTGAATATTTTTTGGAAATGACATCTTAGAACTCAGGCTTTTTTCCTAATAAAACTTTGCTTAATTAAAAATATTATCAAGTATTAAAATACAATTACCAGAAATAAAGAGTCATTGTGCAGCCGAGATTGCACTAGGGAAGCGAATTGGGGTTGGCTGCACTGACCGCGTGCCGAGCGTATAGTTATTGTGTTCAAATAACCATCAAGGCATGCACACATTCCAAAGTCCAAACCTTAGCAACGTTGGGCGATTAACTGTTAAAACCGGTTTCGAAGGAAAGAAGGAATGTCAGAAATGTAGGATTACCAATTTCCTCCTATGCGATGCACATCACCCGAGTGCGGAGGAACTTGTCGATGACCCTTTACTTTGCTTGTAGTATATTCATAAAAATGTTCAACTTGTGTTGTTATGGGCTAATTAATCACTAACAGTGATTATACTAAAACTTTTAATTAGAACAGGCTTATGCTAATTTTGTATGCAACAATATTTAAAGAAAATTGCATTAATGAAATCTTAATATCCATAATATCATATAAGAGACAAACCTGATTCTTATAATTTTGGTTTAAAAGTTTTAGAAATGAGATTGATTCAAGAATTTTTTAATATTTCTGCCTTTTGTAGTTTTCAATGGAATTTCATTTAAGCTCTCTCTAGGTTAGTTTAATTAAACTGAACTTCCCCTTTGATTATGAATATTTTTGTATCTAATCAAATTAATATATTATTTGCTGTTATAATACTTAATCCGAATTCAATTATTGTGTAAGATTACTTTTCATTTTTCTTGCTTTTTAACGTCGAGAAGGGATTTCTTCACTATTGAAAAAAAAAAAAAATCTTAAAATCTTTAATCATACTGTCTACCAAATTGTCAGCTGTTTACGCATCTTCTTTACGATTACTTGGCTCTATTTAAGTCCTGATCACATGCCATGAACGAACGCTATTTTATAGGAGTAGCATGTAGTGAATGTAGTGAAATCTATCATGAACTTTTATTAAGTGTTTCAGTTTAAACTTATATTACATGCGAGCTTTTCAGAACAACACAGGACAATAGACTTGTGATTTATGAAACTGAATGCGTCAGTAACATGTAGAATATGTTAGAAACTTGTGTCATTATGAATGTGAAACAATATACCTCAGTTACAGCTCAAACAGTGCCAAAATTGAACTAGTGCTGTTATGAAAGGCTTCAATATTCTCTTTTTCCCTCTCTTTTAATGAAGTATATACGCCCCTTTAGATGTATGTAATGAAATACATACACTCATTGAAAATTTAAAAACTTTTTTATTGATAACGAGGATTTAACTCAGCATGAGGTCCTAGCTATTTCAGACTAGTCAGATGATTCCGGAAAATGCCTTTTCTCACCCAGTGATGACGACCATGATCACTGTCCGAGTAATTTGGAAATTGATAATGAAAGTATCTGGAAGTTAACCCAGCATTCTTTTCGAACTGAAATGATCGGTGTAACTGTCAGTTCTTCCATATTCAGCCTGAGGAAGACCGCAAATCTTTCTCACCAGTAGATCCATCCTCTTCACAGAGTAATGCCCTTGTTAGAACTCCATAAAACAGATTTGTGCCAAAATATACACCACGTGAATAGGAAGCCCATTATTTGTGTAAAGCTTGATTTGAATGCAAACAAAATGTTTATTACACTGTTCATATTTATTGCAACATATACTAACAAAAGGGTGGAGAATTTGACAGTGAAATAATTATATTTGTTTATTATATCATCAGCCTCACCCTTAACCTCCCCAAATGGGTAATTTAGTAGATTCCCGAACTAATGTTAAAAGTGACCTTCAGTCATCCCAGTAAGCCCAGCGAGCGCAACAATGATATAATAGTGTGTGGCTTGTGTCCAGTTTACACTCTAAAAAAAATCAGAACAGATTCAAAACTTCAATCAAATTCTGCAGACGGTCTTCCATGAAGCAAAAGTGGCAAAATATAAACATAGTATTGGTAATTAGCAATTGCCATTCTAATCAAATAGCCGAAATTCTAACAATGACACCAATAAGGAAGTCAACTATTCAGAAGCGTAAGATAAGTGATGTCGATAAGGTGGATCAGTATACTGCTTTGTATGTCTTACATAGGAAGACTAGCAAACGGTGTAAGATGTCTTTCAGAAATTACTATTGAGATCACATACCATTACCCTCTTCCACAAAAGTATGATCTAATATATACAAGCGTATCGATACAAGTCCTTGTACTTTCTGTTACACGAAAGAAACACAATACTTGTTAAGTATCAGTAAACAGTTACAAGTGACTTAGCGATACTTTGAATTAGGTTACATTCACACCTTAGTAATAAATTTGTATTTTTGCTATACAAACCGAATTATTGTCATTCCTGCTAAATGTTGCATTTTTCCCCAAATATAAAGATATTTAAATATTTTATTATGTATTTATCGATATTCAAGCGTAACAATCCACCTTCCTAAACCCAAGATCGCGGGTTCGAACCCGTCCAGTACCGATGATTTTTTCGGGGCGTAAAAAAGTATGGCTTCCTTCGGAAGGGAAGTAAAGCCGTGGGTCCCGTGTCGTACATTTACGGCATGTAAAAGAACCTCAAGCCTGAAAGAGAGGCCTCTGAGCAAAATTTGTCGGCCATTTCACGCCCTGAGTTGAATGGGACGCTGATGACCTGAGCTGTTAAAGAGCGTCCATAAATAAATAAATACAGAAATAAATAAATAAAAAACAATCCACTTTGAGACGACGATCTCTTGTAGCTACGTATATAAGTATCAATTACAGCTTTCCGATTGTTCTCTGTCGTTTATTTTACTAGTCCATTTGATAATTTATGTTTATATATTTATTTATATGCTTGGCAATCACGTTATCAGTATAAACAAAAAAATGGGAAAATTGTGTGAAAAGAGATTTCTTTTAAAGCGAATGAAGAATGAAAAGAAATTATTCATGGCATGTAACAAGAACTTTAAAATTACATTAACTAAGATGTTGGTCTGAAATATGCATTTGAAACAGGAAACGTCATCAGTCATAAGCCATACTTTAATTGCACTTAACCTAACTTTTTCATTATACAGATATACTAATTTTTCTTTCTTTATACATATTCTTACTCAGCATTATCAGTACTTTCGCTAATACTTAGCACATTTAGGTCAACTGACTCCCAAAATCATTAAAAAGGTGATACATTTTTTCTTAGTATTTGAAGATACCAAACATTATACAACCTACCAGTGCCCGACTAATACTAATACTTCTTTGGAACAGAACAACGAAAAATCACTTGAACATTTGCAAGTATGGCGATGTAAAGTACAAGCATGGCAGAACCCTTTGTGGAACAGAATTTTACTAATAACTACAAGTTACAAGTCCGTACTTTTGTGGAGAAGGGCCCAGAAGTTCTGCATTCCTCAACATCCTCGTAGTCGTGCCTTAAAGCAACTGAAATCAAAGTCAAACCCAGTTTTTTTTAATGAATATGACATATGTCCAACATTCATTCTGTCATAATTAAAATATAAATAAAATATGCTGAAAATACCACTTTTGACTTATGTCTACTTCTTTGGTACAGTGAGAGTTGTGTAATTTGGAAAAAAATCGTAATGGAAAGTTTAATAATGGAATCAATATGTTGTTGTCTATGTCATGAAAGAAAAAAATATTTGAAATGTTTAATGTTTAAAGGAAGATTTTGAATGAATTTTCTGGCAGATACAAAGGCCTTCAAAAATGAAAAGAGATGAGTACATTAAAAGGAAATGATTACAATTTAATTAACTTTAATTATATGTTCATTTATTATCATTTTCTCATTGTGTTCAGATGTCCCATCCAAGCCGCCTGTGAACTACAGCTGAGCTCCTAAAGGCATGAGGTCTAATGATGTGCCCAAGATATCTCTAATACAAAACCTTCGTTATAGAAATGACAAAAAAAAAAAAAAAAAGTTTTTCTGTAGGCGCTCGTATCGAGCGAGGGTTTTAATTACAGAAATCATTTTGCCAGCGCCCTTATTTCCGGGGGAAGCTCACCCTCGCTGAACCCCTCCACTCAAAGAGAAGATCTGAGCCATCAACCGGGTCCTCAACTGACTGACTGCATCTCTGCCATGCCATCATCATTTCCGTACCCTCCGACAGCATTCTGCCCGTTTATGTGTTGTGATAAATCAAGACTTTGTGAGATGGGAAGGAAAGAACATGATGCAGGAACGGGCAGGAAACCAAAGAGGAAAAAAAGGAAGGAAAAATGGCATGTATGTATAGCGGAGAGTAACCCTCGATATACAACTCTATGCTGGCTGGATTAAAGTGAAATGGTTCACGCAAGCAGCGCTTTCCACGCGATCACTTTGCAGAACTAATATGTCCATTGAAACATCGCATTAAGTGCAGCAGAGTGCTTTCCTCCTGTTATAACTTGTCGTCTACTAGAATTAAAAAGACTCTCGGGGCATTCGCCGGTATTTTTTAACCTTAAAAAACAGAACTTCCACATTCTATTTACGAAGATAGCGCCTTAAGGTAACGAAAATAAATTTATAAATTAGGAAACAACGTAATTTTTAATAAGAATTAACCCACTAGTTTGCTGACATAGATGGAATACGGTTTATACACAGGGTTATTTTTTACTCTCGTCCGCAGCTGGAGACAAATCGCGCTGAGCAAAGTCCACATTAATGGCCGATTCCGTCGATAGACTAGTTCCATTCATTCCTGCTGGCACAATATTAGTTAATTTGTCTATTTTCAAAATTAGCCCAACGTTCACTTTATTTTTCACTACATTCTTACATAAAGTTCTCTCTCTTTCTCTAAACTCAGATCGTTTCTTATTTGCTTTCTAGTCGGTCTTGGTGTTCTAAAGGTAACCATACTTGCTGATCGCTGGTTCAATTCCGGCCAGGATAGCTACATTTTTTCGGTCATAAAATCCCAGTTATGGTTACCTTCGGAAGGGAAGTAAAACCGTGGGCCCTGTGTTGTAGATTTACGGCACGTTAAAGAACCTCAAGCCTCTGATCAAAATTTATCGGTCCGTTTCACACTTTGAATTGAGTCTGAAAACCTGAAATGTTAAAGAGCGTCCGTAAATAAACCAAATAAATAAATCTCTTCTTTCTCATCTATAGCCCGAAACCTTCTTCTCTTAAAGGGAGAAAGACCAGAAGACACAGGGTTCTAAATATGGGGGGAAAAAAACCTAAGGATGTGCTCTTGGTCAAAATATCCTGCTTAAGTCTTAAAGAATGTCATGAATAAGTCAAGGTCAAAGTAGAAAATAACGTGTTAGAAATACATTTAATTTACCAGTTGTTGAGGAAATTGTTAATATTTTCCATTCGCTTTTGGGGAAGTTAGAAATGTATAATCGCACATTACATGCTTGAGTGATGCTATTGCCCTAGTATCTTCACAAGAGAACAACTGATTAGAAAAAAAAATTATCTGCTTTTATTATATGTGTGTTTGTACAAATGAATGTTTTATTCACCAATAATAATTTCGTCGTCTATGATGATGTCTAAAAATTTACTATCTTACTATCTGACTGTGCTTTCTTTAGAATTTTATTTAATGACAAAATAAAGGGGTCTCGATCAATTGTATGAAACTCTGTTGGATTTTTTAAAAATTAGTTTAGTAATTGTTGGTGTTTTCTCAAATATTTAACCGAGACTTTATTTGATTAGAACAAAATTAACTTGGTCTTTCGTACTAATGTGTTATATCAATCTGCCATAATCTAAAAGGTGTAAATCAAAGCACCACCAAAGCAGATGCTAATTAAATACGCTACCCCTGCCCACAACAATGTGTATGATAACGTATCGACGTTTCAGCAATTCCAAAGCAACTTTACACAAATACAAAAGCATACAGCAATGAAAATTGGGAGGGGAAACGAATTCAGTTAAATTTGCCAACATTTACCCAACTACCATGGTAAATGTGCACATTTAGCCAGTAAATGTGAATAATTTACGGATAAAGTTGAAAAAATATACAATAATTACATACATTAACCAAGAAACAAGCTAAATGTTTACAATAACCATTATGCCCATAACATAGTATATTTACACAACACCTAACGGCTCTTCAGTGTTCCAAGGAAAAGTAACGTCATTAAAGCGCAGTAAGGTACTTCCTAAGTCAAAGTAGCGCAACCTGCCCTTAGAATTTTCAAAATGGCTGGGTAACTTTTGTATTCGTGGATACAAATGAAGACCCTAACCGTGAAGTGTTAAAATAAAAGAGAATATTAAATTCATACAATAGAAACAAAGAGACTGACATAACATCAAAGCTTTCTTACCTCTGAGACGATATTGCCATCCAGAAATCTCAAATGGAGTACAAGGTGCCTGGGCCACTACAGAGGTTATCCTTCTTCTTGATGAACCAGTACCATCTGTAACAACCGTCAAATTCAGGTTGGAAATAATTCAGCATTTACCGTATATCATAGATTAATTTCTGGGGGACTTTCCATCTTTTGGGGGAATTAGTGATATCCTAAATTTTGTTTGGGAGAAGACGTGAAGGTTCCTCAGCGATCCGCTACGTTCTTTGCATTGGGAACTGGGCAACGGATCTCATGAAAAGAAACAGCTGTAAATTATGAGTTCATACTCTTATTTCAAAGCTCCATTTACTTATCTTTATATCTCTAAATTTATATACCGCCTTACTTTAAAACACCACCCAACTTAGAACGTATATTTCGCTGCATTCTATTTCCAACCCAAATACCAAGCCTGGACTAATATCCCTTTAAGTGTGGCAAATAAAACAGTCTAAAATAAGTTTTACTTCTTCAAAGATTTGTGTTAAAATTTTAATGTCCATTTTCACGAACTATTCTACAATAATATACGCTCTAGCTTACAGTAAAGAATTTATGATTACATTTCAGTATTAGATTAGTCATAAAATATACAGATGCCCAACACTTTGCCTAAAGGCGAATTTGTAAAATGTTTTATTAGCTACATAATGTAAATGTGAAAACTGCAACATTGTAAGTAAAGTTAATTGCAAAAATGCTTGTATAAAGAAATGCACATCTAGGAAAACTGTATCATAATTCTGTTCATACATTTATATCTTTTCCTGGTTACCATGTATATATATATATATATATATATATGTATATATACTTAACTACATACGTATATTCAATGAGGATATATGAGTTAGGGCCGGTAGAGCATGGCTGCATACCGATAAAGGCCGATCGTCAAAGGCTGCATGATGCATACGCAGGTAGCAGCTTGTAGTTAGTTGTGCACTAATAAATATAGTCTTGTAAAACGGGATTTTACATATGATACACATATGAAAATGGATTCTAGAGAAAAATTACAAGCATGAAGGGGGACTAGGTAAGATAATTGCAATGTTTTTTTTCTTTTTTTTTTCCCCCTTTTTGCAATTTTGCCATAATCATTAAAGTAATTTGACTTACCTATTTGATCTTTTTGAAAACATGCCACTAATTTTGTTAATATTTTTCCAAACAGAATTGCGTGAAAATCTAAGTTAAATAAAATACAATTGATCACTGTTATAACTATTACCATTTACTGCTATTTTTGCATCAATTATGTCATATTTCGCATTGCGATGAGAACTTATTTTGGGAGGCAGTGAGATAATCGAATCGAAGAAGATTACTGCATTGTTGTTAGTTTTTGTTTCAGAAATGGACTACGAAGATATCTGTAATTGAATGTTTATAAACCTAATGAACATTTGAGGCTATAATAACTGTATATTTATTTTATCGCTAAATTTAAAATTAAATTAAATTTTTTCTTTTTTGTTTATTTTTTCATTTAAATGATGTTATTTAATGTGTTCATTATAGTAATTTATGGAACAATTGCAGTGTCATGCTATGAGTTTAAACAAGAAAATGCATGCGAATAGGCTTCCTAGACCCCTAGTCGAATCGAAGCAGAGGTTATAGGGAAATAAAAAAAAAATAATAATAACACAAGGAAAAAAATATTATTAGTTTTTGAGCACCATGCTTTAAAACTATCGAATACATTGGCTGGAAGGTGCTCGTTGAATTCTTTTCGAATGCAGAGTTTTTGCCGACCTGTCAAAAACCTTACCACAGTAAGGCCGGTATCCAGCACTTGAAACAAGTTAACGCTTCAGTGCATCTTTCTGCCAGAGGATGCAGATGGTTTCATATAGACACCACTACGAGCAGATGACCCATCGTCGAGAGACGGTATAACCACATTACAATGATTCATGTGTTTTGTCTGGTGGTTCAACCACCGGAAGATGTTTCTTTGCTAAACGTCGCCCGGCATGATTACACCGGGATCACGGGCAGAAGGGGAGTCCCCACTTGGAGAGTTATGGTATCTAATAATTTTTCCTCCTCACTCACATACATACGTATAGACTGGGGAGAAGAAACCATTTGCACTATCTGAAATCGGCATGGCCGCCTAGCTCCACTCTGAAAACAAGTAAACGCAGAGGAAAAATAAAGCTGTTATCCCTTCTACACCGTTTCTTCTCCTCATTTCTCTTCTTCACCCTCGCTTCTTTCTTGTACTTCATTCAACGAGTTCTTTTACAGCCGAACGAAGCAGGCATCTTGTTAGGTTGGCAGCAAGAGGTCTGTCTACTTCCTCAATATGAAACTTATTTATGTCTTAAACTTGAGCTACATTCTTACGTTCCTACATAAAAACATGTCATTGTGTTTACGATATAACAACTCTTTCTTCCTAAAATATAATGCCAATTATTCCTTTGCGGCATAAGTATTCTTGAACACGACATTTTTTATACATCCGAAATTTTCCATAAACAGCATACATTTTAACTCGAGTAGAGTTAAACTTTTTATTAAATTCTCAGACGCGTCAAATCCCATTATTTTTCAAATACAACCTCTGTCCTGTTTCTTTAGACAGGTATTTATACATACGAAAGTAGGGCCATAAATTTCCGGTCTAACCATTTTATAGAAATGATAAAGACAAAAACTATATTTCACTTTTCAATATAGTTACTCTTAATTGCAATATATTTCTTACATCTTTGAATTAACATTTCAATCCCCTTCCCCAAAAGTCAGAAGTATTGTCTGCAAAAATGGGCATAAACAGCACCCATCACTTTTTCGCCATACTTAAATTTCCTTCCTCGAAGATCATTCTTGAGTTTTGAGAAGAGGAAATAGTCACTGGGAGCTAGATCTGGGCTGTATAGTGGATGGTCGGTCTCCTTGAAGCCACATTTCTTCACATCTTCCTTTGCAACAAGAGCTGTGTGCACAGGCGCTTTGTCGTGAAAAGGCGCACACCCCCACTCAGCTTTCCTCGCCTTTTCCTCGCCTTCACAGTCCCAAAAGATTGTGTGTGGCCATAATCTTCTTGATCGACTGATGACCTTGGCCTTTAGAGGTGGTATTTCGCCAGGTTTACGCCTGCCACTTCATTGATTTCCTTTTAGACAAGCGATCATGGTAGAGGATCATAATTTTTTCTTCTATAAAAATGGTTTACACAACTTCTCTCTCATTGCCACGGCAGAGCTCCAAAAATGCCTGACAAAATGACTCGTTACTGCTTTTGGACTGAGGAAAGGAGTATAGACACCCATCTTGCACTAACCTTATTCATGTTTAAATGTTCGAGAATAATTCGAAGGATTGTTGATTTAGAAAGGCTCAACCTTGCTGCTATTTCTGTAACTTTGAGTCGCCTGTCTTCCATAATTTCTGCTTCCACAAGAGCGATGTTTTCAGGAGTGCGCACTCCAAGGACTTACCTGCAAGCTCTTCGTCTTCAATGTTTTCTCGACCCATTCGAAAAACTTTGGCTTATTCTTTTACGATTGAAAATGAGGGGGATGCTTCCTCATATACACCGTCCAATCGCTGTTTAATTTCATTTGAAAAAGTCCTTCTCTTATGAAGAATTTAATAACAGCTCGAAACTCCATTTTGAACATGTCACAATCTATTCCACATAGCCTTCTTTATGCACCTATCTGAACAAATGAATACAGCCGAGAGTTGCAATTATTTACTTAGCAGATAAGCTTTGACATCAGATAAGGCTTTTGTGAAGACGATATCGGCGAGCGCGTAAACTTATGGACTTAACCTCATATACTTATTTACTACGAGTACTGACGAAAAGTAATAATAGATGGTATTAGCAGTATTCTCAGACAACTGGTCTCATAATATGGCGTACAGCAGCACGCACGGAGATAGCAATGTTGGAGTTGCAATTAAAAAATAAAGGCAAACATCCCTGTCGTTGTAAACTCTGGTTCCCTAAGTGGGACAGTTTGTAGTAGTTCCTCCCACTAACCTTCATATATTTAATCAGGGCGTGATGTACGGTCAGAAACATATTATTCAACGTCTATGTAGAAACATCCTTGAAGATCTTCATAACGATGGTAACAGGTACATCCACTGTGAATCTAGTTTGATGTTAGAGAGAATCTATGGTGCTTTTCTTTATCACATGCAGGTGATCAAAAATAGACCGCCTCTGACCATTTCCAATATTCTTTAGATACTACGCTCTTCTAGCCAATAAAGTGCAAAGTAGTGTTCAGATTCATGATATACCCACTGTACTTGCCTAACAAAGTTCTGAACTGAACACGCAAATAGACAATAACCCCTAACAATGAATCCAACATTCCAAGCAAGTTTTGTGTACACTGTGAGCAACTCTATAGTTCAATGCTCTATGCATATCTGGCTCTTTATTTTTGTTTTCTAGAGAGAATAAGGCCGTTGATAAATTGGACCAGAGATAGCAATATTTTGGTACAGCGTTCTACTCTATTTGTCATATTATGTGAAATATTTCAATACTTTAAGGGACTCTGGGAGTTAATTTTCAAAGTTTCACATTTTGCATGACTTTTTTTTAAACTTTTACTGTAATTGCAGTGCTGTTACGTTATTATATACTAATTTTAATTCAATTTGGATAAATATTTTGTGAACTATAAATTATTTAATACATTTTATGGCGTAAATATGACACATAATCAAAATGTCCTACCCGGCTTATGAGCTGGAAAATTGGTTGCCCTTTTTGCAATTTGAACCCTGAACAAAATTGTATAAAATATTTAAATAAATTTTATGAGTGAAGCGTGATTATTTTTTTAAATATATAATAAATTTTAATCTTTGAAAATAATCATTTTCCGCATTTTTTGTGAAATTATTATTGAATGTTAGTATATTTTTGTTCTATAGAATGTTACAATGGATACTGCTGCACATTCTGATAAATTTTAATTGAATATAAACAAAAAATGTGACACGTGCAACATTTTGACAAAAACACCGTTTTTAAAAACCTTATTCTGGGAAACAGTGTGATCTAAAAGGACACGAGGAGCTCTTTAAATGACTGTAGAGCCCGAAGAGGGGGGCGGCATGCCAATGTTCTCTCTCTGTGGACGCCCAAAGGTTCAGAGAACCATTTGCAGCAATAAACTCTTTTTTGTCTGATTTTGGTCAAAAACTCATTACCAATGACCCCTTTATTGGGTATGGCGTTAACTATCTTGTTGCAATTATGAATAACATGCTATAATTACGTATAGGAATCTCTGGAATAATTGCTTACTCCTGAAAATTATCCGTACCCGTTGCTCCAAATTTCTACCATTTTGTTTTACCAAACCCTGCTGATCTGAGTACCATTGATTTCTGTGATAATGTTAGTCTTCAAGTCGTCAAATCTTCATGACAGATTTTGAAAAACTGTACCTTAGCCCCTTAACCTACCGTCGGACGCAAAACCTGTTGTTACACAAACGAGAACAATATATTGTTACCTGAGAGATGGTGGCTACATTTAGTGTTCTGTGCTGTATTAAAATCCATATATGTGTAATATTTTATTTATATTATTATTTTAGTGTTTCATTTATGCATATTTTTTATTTTATTTCTAAAACTGTCTTATTACTGTGTTATTACTGTCTTACTACAACAAGGGGATAACTTTCTATTTCACAATATAGGTAAACAACAAACATAAATTGTTTTAACCCTTTCATGAAATTACCGAGTTTCGCCTGGCATTTCCACAGAAATTAAAACACAAATTTTGTAAGAGCTGTTCCTTGGAATGTAAGAAGCGACTTTCAACGTATTGCTGCAAGAAATATGAAGTTTACTATGTTTAAAGTACGCAGGATAGAATTGCAAGAAATGTACCAAGAATCTCCAGCGAATATTTTCATTGATATGAACTAAAGGTTATTTCACTGCAGACTAACGGAAATTGGCAGCTAATTTTATTAATGTATATTCCGCAAACTTTCTGTAAGTTGTTGGGATTCATTTAGATTGAATGTCTTTCGTTTCTGTGACACGAAAACGAATTAACAATGGTAAAAAAATATGACAAGCAGTGAGGTACATTAGCTGGGGCATTGTATCTTAAGCCTAAGGTCGTATCTTACCAATGACAATCTTGCTAAATTTATGTCTTACTGTGATAGGAAGCACTAGAGCTCTATTACTGACAGTTGGGCAACTTATTTTGACACATTTTATATGTCTACTGAAGTAGAGTTATTAAAAATTATACATTGAAACAAAAATTAAACTTTTTTATTTGAAGTCATTTTAATAAAAAAATTATACAAAAACATTCGTAATTCCTGGGTTATTAAATTTATCGTAATAATTATTCTCAGTAACCTCATTGTTATGTCTATAGACACCACTAAAATTGTCATTGCAATTGATGCAATAGTTTTTTTCTTTAGAGGCACATGTGTGCAGGAAAATGTAGTTTTGAGAAAATTGCGACGACAGAAAATTTTGTTAGAACCTCTCTCATAGCTGCAGCCTGAAATCTAATGCATGAATGAATGAATTCATTAATCACTAATTTCTTTACAGTTCTCATATGTAAATTTTTATATTAAATTTCATACATTACTAAAGCTTCCTCCCTTCTTAACTAATTTTCGACTAAATTTATCTCCTTGAGAGTTGCTTGTTTCTTCGGACCCCTATACACACTTAACATCCTGGTCATTGCTGTATAGGAGTCCTGTTTAACTAATGCCATTCTCTCACCTACCCTTTTCATTATCCTTACAGTATCTAACAAATCTACATACATTTCCTGAGTATTTTGAACCCCTGACAATTTTTTATCTCACCTTACCTTTTCTATTTTCCCAGTTCCTTAATGTTTTCGTCTAATTTTAAGTCGTAAATTTAAAATTCTTCTGCCTCTTGTTTCAACTGGTACATTTTCTCACTTTCATAAGAAATTATACTCAATTAATGTTACCCTCGTTATTAAAAATTTATCATTACGACAACACTTCTCTAAATTTGTTTCTATTGATCCCCAATCATTGGATTCTACTCAACTTTATTCTTCTTCTATTTTAGCATTTTCACCCCCTCCCTCCCTTAACATTAATTCTACCTGTGTATATTTGTCCCGTAATTCTTCAATTTTTTTTCTCAATTTGGTTCTAAACCTCTTTCCAGGTTCTCTTCTCTCTGTTTTCACGTATTCCAAAAATTATCATGTTTGCCTTTCTGTTATTTGCCCCAGCGTTTTAGCTTCCTTATCCTTTCATCATGATTGGCGAGATTTTGTTCCGCTCTTTGTTGATAACTTGCAACAATCTGCTTCACATCTTCAGTTAATCTGCTTATTCTCTTTTCTAATCTCTTCTCCATCTTTCTCAGTTCAATAATTTCTTCTGAAATTCCCTTTAACATTCCAAAGACCTGCTCCATTTCCGCACCCAGATTTAATTCAACTCCGCCGATCACTAATAGCGCCATCAACACAAAAACGTACCAAATGGTGGTCACTTGATCATTAGAACCATTTTCTCCAGCCTTAATTTTCCTTTTATTAAAAAGGCCAATTCTGGCGGAATAAATTTCTGCCGATACACCCATTGTACCTACTGCAAGCGGAGCACGTATAAACACGTCCGTCTCCACTCAATCTAATGCATGTCTGTGCTATATTTAGGATTTTTTCATACTGCGTACGTCAGAATAGCCAACGGCAAAAGCGAAATTTCCTTTAGTGAACGGTAAAAGCCAGAACCTTCTAGTTTAATTGGATTGAAAGATTATACTTTTGAAATAGATGATGTCAAAATGAGGAGTTTTTAATCTGCGTAGATTGTGTCGGGTGATCTGGATAACCAGAAATTATTTGCTCGTCAAAGAAACTTGAGACTCGGGTGACATGTGACAAATTGCTTCATGATTTTAAGTTAGTTTCAGTCATTCAGCTGCTGAACAAATTTGTATTTAATGGGTACAGTTATAAGAACAAACGGCACTGTTTGCACAAAACTCGAAGCTTCTGTGAGTGCAGGGATACTTGATGATAGTTATGTGGGCTACATGCACGAAGATTGTACATTAAAGAGTGGTCATAATTTTTTACAGACATAATTTCTGGCGTTAAAATTTAACTTTACAATATTTTGTTCTTAAGCCATAATGTACACGTGGCATTAGTTTCGTTGTTTCTTTCGGTTCCTATCTGTGAGAAGACTGCAAGTTCACCTGTTTAGTTCAGCTTACAACAAAATAGAGGCGACAATGTGTGGCTCTGAAATTCGGCTTTCGTCTTCATAAACCTTTAACTAATGCCTATGCAGTGTTACAGGAGGCCTATGGAGAGTTCGTTCTTCTTATAGCAAAGTTTAAAGATAGTTCAAAATATTTAAAGTGGGGAGGCTATCAAGTTCAAAGAAAGATGGACCACTCATTGTAAGAGATAACATTAAGAACATTTTCAAGTGACCATGTCACTTATGTGACGTCATCATAAAATCAACTAATGAAACGAAACAAAATTTTGAATTTTGACCAATCAAGCCAGATATCCTTGTGAAATTAATGTAGTCTTATCAAATCCGTTTTATCACACGACTTTTTTTTATTTATTTATGAACGCTGTTGAACATCTCAGGTCATTTGCATCCCATTCTAATCAGGAAGTGAAATGACCGACAAATTTTGCTCAGAGGCCTCTTCTTTCAGGCTTGAGGTTCTTTTTCGTGACGTAAATGTACGACACGGGACCCACGGCTTTACTTTCCTTCCGTAGGAAGCCATACGTAGGATTTTTACGCCCGATAAAAATCCATCGGTCCTGGCCGGGTTTGAACCCGCGATCTTGGGTTTAGGAGGCAAGTATGGTTACCACACCACGCCCGACTCACGCGACGTGCATTTATCTTGTGGTCGGTGTAGCCAACTGTATACCTCCACTATATAACTCCTGAGCACACATCTCTGACCACTTTTTTGTTTTCAGTAATTGTAAATTTAACTAACTTAATGTATATTTACTCAAGTAATTATTTTTGCGTATTCAACCAAATAGTTTGAAATCATTTTATAAACTATGTAACAATATCTGCCTAAGCAACCATAAATCTTAATAAACACCTGTTCAGAATGGGAAAATATTTTCTATTTTGTTTTTCTCAGTTGGTATTAGTGAATCGAACGGTAGCGACTGCAATTGTAGACTTTCGTCTATTTCATTTTCACTGTTTCTGAATGGGTAGATATTCATAAGTATAACGTTTTATATACCTAGTAATAACCTGTGCGCGAATTTCAAGTGTATATTACTTTTATTCTTATTCTATTAATGAAATAGTCCTAAACCCGTATTTGGCTCTTCTTTATTGACATTACTGACAATCGTAATTCGTCTGTTGATAGATGGCTTGAAAATGTTAAGTATTCATAAAACAAATAGACAATTACTACAATATTATAAGCCAAGTTTAGAGGAATTATATTTAAATTGCATGAGACGTGTTAGTGCAAGGTGGATTCCAAGACTGCTGATTCCTGAACAAAAGAACGTTCAGGTGCAAGTGTGCACGCAGTTGAGGATGACGTTACACGAATATGCGGAGTAATCACCGTCAATGAAACTTGGCTACGTCATTTGGAACCTGAGAGCAAACAGCAAAGCTCTGTGTGGAAATCTTCAACATCACCAACACCAATAAAAGCAAAAGATGTTGCGAAAGTTATGGTCATCTCATTTCTCGATATTCAAGGAATGTTTTACAACGATGCCGCACCTGCACACACAACTATAAACTGGGTAACGTCCTGAAAACTCTGTAAGACCGTATCATACGCACAAGGCCACAAGCTGGATGCTTCACCACGATAAAGCACATCCCAAATGTTGGGGAATACCTCACAAAAATCATTGTGAAGTATGTCGCTCAGCATTCCTGAAGTTTAGATTTAGCCCCATGTTATTATGTCCTTTTTCCTAAATTGAAGAAACACCTTCACGTGAGGCCTTTTTAACATCAGAAGCAGCGCTGAAGTTTGCGGAGACGATTCTGAAATCTGTCCAAAATGTACTCCAGCGTGTGTTTGAAGCCTGGCAGGAACATTAATACAAGTGCATTGCAACCAATTAGGACTACTTTGATAAAGTTCATCAAAATTATGAGAGTGAGTAAAGTATGTCGTCAAAAAAAAATGATCATTCTTTATTGAACACTCTCATTCAGATTCGGTACTTAATATAATTTGAAGATATAGGAGGGAGTAACGATGGTGGCCCAGTTTGATAAATTAAAACGTGCTTGATAAAGTAACTTAAGAAGTTTCTTTGAGTGTATTTATTTGAGTTCATAATGCTCAAAATCTAGTAATAAAAACATCTGGAAGTCCCATGGCAATCTTGCTGTTTGATATAGAAATATTATGACTCTGTTCTGCATTCTATCTTGAGAAAATAAGATTTAATGCTTAGGAAGCAAAAGTTATGTATTATGAAGTATATCTTGAAAATACATCAGCAGCATTATGCAAATTTAACTTTAAATACTCTTAGTAAGAATTTACCTGCTTTCCAATAAAATTACTTTTATATATTTAATGGGGTATAAATTTTTATAGAATGGTTTTGACACACTTCCAAAATGTAAATCAGGAAATACATCAACCTATATTTAGTGTTGGTATCTTTACTTCTAAGAGCTATGTATTATAAAGAATCAAACTATTATTATTACAATAAATAGCAACTTATACATAATTTATAAAAATATATTTACATTCTACTAATGTGTTTTAAGAATTTTTTGCCTCTCCTACAAAAAAGCATTTTTCATAAAGAAAAAATAAATTAATAAAGTAAATTAAAAGTAAAATAGAACCAAAGCGCAGGATCCAAATGTAAAATAAGAAAAAATAAATAAACAAGTATAAACGATGGTCGCACAATGCAATTACATCAGTTAATTTCTGAATCTGTTAACATAATCGACTACAGACACAAAAATGTAATAATGAACTAAAAACAAATCGACAAGATAAGGTAAGAAAAAATTAGACAAAGATAAATATCAAATACAGAATAACATTAAATTTGAAAAATAAAAACAAATATACAAACCGAAAGGAAGTCATAAGTGCATTAAACCTATCTAACGTGGTTTGTACAACAGCTTTTCAAACATCCTCTGTAGTTATAAACGTTTCACCAAAATATTTAACTAATAACATTTACCCAATAAAAATGATATAACAAATTTAAACTTTTGAACGTGTATATGCATAACTTCTCTTTTCGATCGTATTTCAGTTACATTTTCTGTCATTCCCATTTGTTTCCTTTTGTTACTGCTGTTGCCAGAACACTTTCATGCAAATATACGCCAGAAGGTATAAAAATAACATTGCTGAATGCATGCATTGGCATTAAAGTTTCTAACTGCCAATATCAGAATTCCCGGAATATATCGTTGTGCTCTGGGACGGAACAGCATAAACAAAGTGGTGTAACATTTATAAAACGAAACTATAGAGAATACGTTTCTCCATATAAAGTTCAATGGCATGAAATGGGAAATGTGTCTCATAATTAGCTATTTATGAATGTTATGGCACTTATGAATGTTGACGTTGATTGCTAGAGAAATTCACTATTGATCGTCTTTTGTTGTTTCGTATATTTTAAATAGATAATGATCGATGCATTTAGGACTAGTTTGCTGCACAATTTAAGTTTAAAACTTGCGTTATTGAGTGCCACTATTTAATATATGGGTAACTAAAATATATGGTTCTATAGTAGAGAGCAAAATTATATATGAAGAAGAAATTTGTGGCCAGATGGAGGATGGAAAATGATAAATGTGGTACATAAATTATTTTGTAGAACTATAAGCTTATCTACATCTTCACCTAACGATATAGCTCTAATGGAACTAGGAAGATTGGGTTATAAAATCAAGTTAATAGAAAGAAAGAACACGGAAATATTGGTATAGAATAGGGGGATTAAAACAGGAGAATATCATCAAAAAGTATTCGGTAACACAAGAAAGAATTAAGAGAATATACAAATATACAAAATCCGAAATATTCTACAAGTTGGAATGGAATAAATGCTATGAGAGAGAAAGCAAGGATTATGGAAAGAAATAAAAGCAAGAATTGAGGATATTGAAAAACAGGAAATATGGACTAGTTTTAATGCCAAAAAATCTCTGAAATTATATAGCAGAGTAAAAAATCATTGGGGAAGAGAAAGATATATTGAAATTTGTGATAAGGCAGGGAGAGAAGGACTGGCATGGTTTAGAACAGGAGTAATGTGTTAATTGGGATAAGAAATGAATATACAAAGGGGAAATATCCAACATGTGAAGAAGCAAATAGTACTTGACATTGTATTTTAGAATATAAATAAACCAATTTTTGAAGGGAACAGCTCCCGTTACAAAAGTGGGAAATTTACTAATGAAATAAGAGGAGAAGAAATTTAAATTTGAAATCAGATGAATATATATCCAAAACTTGGTTTGTTTGTATTCTAAAATACAATGTCAAGTATTATTTGCTTCCTTATATACTGGACATTTCCCCTTTATATATCCCTTTCTTATCCCAATTAACACATTACTCCTGTTCTAAAGCATACCAGACCTTCTCTCCCTGCCTATCACAGATTTCAATATATTTTTCTCTTCTGCAATGATTTTTAATGTGCGATATAATTTCAGAGATTTTTACACCAAAACTAGTCCATATTTCCTGTGTTTCAATAGCCTCAATTCTTGTTTTTATTTTTTCCATATATATATATATAATAGTAATTATAATAGTAGAAAAGGATAAAACACTAAGGAAAAGTCACACTTGAGATCGCTATATTTCGAACTCAAGTGTGACTTTTCCTTAGTGTTTTATCCTTTTCTACTATTATGATTACTGTTAATTTGTTACATTGTTAATAGTGTTACTTTATTTTTCTTTTTCTTTTTATATATATAAAGGAAAATACTGGAAAACACATCGGGAAGGTAAGACAAAAATGGTTATGGAAGGTAGTCAAGACAAATGGGGATAACAATTTTGATTTAGAAGGGAATATATATCAATCAGGTGTTAATTGTAATGGAAAGGAAGGAACATAACTCCATAAATTGAGGGTTAAGTTTACTTGTTTGTTAAAACTATGTGAAATTGATGTATTTATATTTTAAAAATATTATATCTGCATGGAACTGGATATTGGAAGAAATAAATTCATTCATTCATTCATAGTTTGTAGTCAGAGTCTTTATAGCGCACTGATAAATAAGCCGCATGTATTTTTGTCCTTTACAAATTGGTGTTGTGATGAGTAGAAAAAATAATCTGTTATCTATCATGGTATCCATGAAATGAGTGAAGAACTTTCACAAAATTATGCATGAAGCATGACAACAAATGGAGTTATTGTCGATAAACTATAAGCACCATTAACCAGGTTGTTAAGTAAAATGAGATAGTGTAGGTTAAGCAAATCTTATGACTCAAGATTGCAGATTTATTATTGTAATCTACTTAGGCGATGTAATAGAATAATTACGTATTTTGTTTTGGATTCAGATGGAGAGACCTTCTTCGGGACTAGCCGAAGACCTGATACGCATTAATAGCAGGACAGATTGATTCGTTTTTGTTTACGTTTCATCGTAAATAGAAATATGCTATGATGATGTGTAGTGCATTATTATTTAGTGTGTATAAGATCTAAAACTAACTTAATTGCTTTTAAAATTTTTGAATTAGTAAGGTAAAGTCTTAATATTCGTTTGAATTTTGTCAGATCTTTTCAAAATCTATTTAAATTACCCATCCTATATTAATTGTTTGAAAAAATATAAAATTCTACAAAATATCATTTCATATAGGAAAGAAGATTTGTCTGATTAAACAAGATTAAACATTCAGAGATACAGATTTTCTCAATGGTAAGAAATTGTTCCATACCACCGTGATCTTGCGGAAGAAAAGTTTAGTATATACACGAATGTCCTATGCAGATGCCGGCAATGTATTGCCGCTGAGGAGCATCGTTTTCAATACCTTATAACACTTTTTATTATCAGTTAATATAGTCCCATCTTATGCTTTCAGTACAAATATAATACTAAATTTATGCACGGCGAATCTGTGCCCCTTTCTCCTGTTGCGAAGATTATACTTCCCCAAAAAGCAGCGATGCTCAGACAGCCCTTATTTCCAAATAACTTTACTGTATGATAGATATTGTTTTGCAAATATAATGATATTTTGATGATTTATATGTGTATGGTTTTATTTTTATTTTTATTTATTTATTTATTTATTTTGTTACATGATGAGAGAGGCCAACATATAAATATATTATGAACAGTTTGGTGAAGGAATTTAAATATTAATGGGTTCTTGTATTTATTTTTAAATTTTGTAATATAGTAAGACCAGGAAAGGCTGGCATGAGTGTTTTTATTAATTTATGGCTGATTGTCTGAGATCTTTGTGAAAAATGAAATTAACTTCCAAAGTTAATAGCTTAGGAATAGTTGAAGTTTTTTTTTTGACAAATGCACATGTTATTAGTCCATGTCGCACATTAAATATGTTTTATAAACAGATGGCCACCATTCGCAAAAATTTCAAACCGAAATACGAGAGTGTTTAATGACTTTTTGAAGACACTGTACGAGGTGGATCCTCCTACTTGGCCTCCAAAGGGTCATCATCACCACCAACACAACCACCACCACAGACAACCGTCTACGAGACGAGGACTTTGAGGTACTAAAAATCTAGGTAATAATTTTATGGCTTTAGTGCAAGAGCGAGCTCAGTACCTTCCTTTGTTTGCCACCAGATAATGGGATACGTCCTCCAGCAAAGAATAGGTCACCTTCAGCACCATCCTTAGAATCCACAAGTAGATACTGTGCTCTCTAAATGGTACAGCTATTACAAAATCGTTTTTTCTGTAAAAAAAACAACGAAATGAGTTAAAATTTTTAGCAATTAAAACGTTTGTGTTATTAATGAAATATTTATTTCTTATAGAATAAATTGCAGAGTTTTAAGCTATGATAATATTTTAATTTTTCTTCACAGATTCTTATGTATTGTTGTTGCTCTTTTTCCTTTCCTGTTCTTCAAGGATTATAGTTTGAATTATTCAGTGTTCCATATTCCTTTTGTCTTTCGGTGCATACCCCACAGCCTTCGCCAAAAGTTTATGCTGTCTTTCAATATGTCCCTACCATCTGGAAGGACGTTGTATGTAGGACTTGCAAAATCCCCCTTATCTCCTTTATTGCTAATTTTTTTTATTGTTTTATTTATGGACGCTCTTTAACATCTCAGGTCATCAGCGTCCCATTCAACTCAGGGCATGAAACGGCCGACAAATTTTGCTCAGGGGCCTCTCTTTCAGACTTGAGGTTCTTTTTCGTGCCGTAAATGTACGACACGGGACCCACGGCTTTACTTCCCTTCCGAAGGAAGCCATACTTAGGATTTTTACGCCCGAAAAAATCCATCGGTCCTGGCCGGGTTCGAACCCGCGTTTTGAGGTTCGCAATTCCTCGAAAGAAACACAATAATGGTGCTGGTAAACAAATTGGAAACAACTGGATCTCTGCTGAGTGAAACAGGCAGACATTGTTCACATAGATTGCTCACGGCACGAATGGAGCTGTCATTCTGTAAATCATAAGGCGTTTGTTGCAGGAGACTGGGTCCAGATAAAGATGAAAGAACTAAGTATTGCCGTTGGTTTCCGGCGTTCATTACGCAAAATGCTGGCATATTGTCCATCACATGGATCACAGATGAACATGGTTCCATTTATGCGGCGTCGCGAACTCACAGAACTCACGCTATTGGGCCGTCCAAAATCAACATGTCATTCATGAAGCAGCTATGCACAATGCTAAAGTCAGGGCTTGGTGCGCAATATCCACCAATGGAACCATTTTATTATTATTATTATTATTATTATTATTATTATTATTATTATTATTATTATTATTATTATTATTATTATTATTATTATTACCGGTTGTGGACACTGCCGAATTTTCATGTAGCTTGTTGGACAACTGGATGATGTACAGCTGAATTATGGATATTTTCAACAAGATGGCGCTCCACTATGATCTCCTTATTTGACAACAACTTCCCAATTTCCAATTGGTTTACCTAAAAGACTCAGTTTATGCCACACGCCCCAGACATTGGACGATCTGAAGCAAAACTTCAGAAAGAAAATTAAAGATATTGACAACACAGTCCTCCAACGAGCGGCCAGTAACTCGGAACGAGTGTTCAGTTATGCTTTATGCAGGAGAGAGGACATTTTCAACATTTTATAGAGATTAAAATTCTGCTTAAAATACTCTACTGAAATATAGTAAATTGTAGTAAGCATAATTTGTTTTGAAATAAATAAAGCAAAATGGTTCTATATAAATCACAATGTACTACATAGATGCTTCATTATCTCATTTGGTCAATGAAAGTCCATAGAAATGTTCTTCAAATTTTAATGTCTGAGTCGATATATATAGTATAACATAATTGCAAATAGCAAAATAATTGTTTATAAAACGCTACATTATGTCACTAATTACCATAGTAACAGTTACATAATTAAGTTGTTATTATTGCTAAGTTCTTGAATATTATATTGCGATAATATAAAAAAACAATTTATGTATTACTGAAAACTTTACTAAATTGTCTGAAATTTCCTTGATAATTTTAATGTACATTCAATTTCTGAATCCGTCGTATTTAATAAAAATCAAAAGATTTCCTCATTATTAATGACAGTACATCCTTTTCAGCTCGGGCTAAAATTTCTTACGATAAATCTAGCTTCGCTAAAAACAATAACGATAGACATACGAAACTAAACAATTTCCATTGACACATGGCGTCATAAGTATAATAAAATTCAGAATAATTCATTAGAAAACCGATATTAATATTGCTGTTATTTTATTAACATCCTTTTATAACTCTGGCATACAGCGTATGAAACTCACTTGCAATGTTATATATTTATTGCAATCCAAAAAATTACGAAACTCGCTTAGCTTGTTTCTTAAACATTGACTCATGTAATAAGATATAATATTATAAACAATGTCATAATATGCTATTATGTAGGGCTTTTCTGCAACATAGTATTGTTCTATCAACCCATATCACTTTTCCTTCATAAAGATCTGCCTTTAGCTTATTTTTGGGTATTTGTTAGACAAGCTTTACCAATAGTTACACAGAAAGTGAGCTCTAATGCAGGCTTCCAAAAGCCACATCAAGAACTGTCTTACTTTATCCCATAATACAGATATCTACTACCATCCTAATTCAGTAAACTAGCGAAGAATTTCAATAAATATGGAACACACAATGAGCTTGAAATGTCCCATGGATAGAAATGCAGTGGACTGAGGAAGACATGACTTTTCAATCGCTCTTCCAGCAACAGAAAAATGAGAAGGTGTCCCATCGTACATGAACCACGTTAGGCATATTAAGTTTAGGAATTTCTTCCAACAAAACATTAAAACGTACCGTCAAAACGCCACAAAATGATGTTCTGTCAATAATCCAAGTTAAATAAAAGGACCCATTTATGTGTCGCTATTTCAACCCATACTGCGAACTGTTATTGCAGTCTAGTTTCCAAAGGTGCATGAAGATTTTCGGCAGTCAATTTATGATTATTGTGAAAGTTGTACTATGGCAACTATGATAGATGACAAATGGCTTTGACTACAAATCACTACAGAGCCCCAATTTGTAAATGACAAAAATACTTAATGGAATAGACAAAAAAAAAAAAAAAAAAAAAAAAATCTATAACTAAAACATTAAGCGAAATTGATCACGTGGTTTTTCATCTTATATCTAAACCTTGCTGATGTTTCTTGATTGTCTAATGCTTCTAGTTTTGATATACCACATGTTATTGTAAATAAAGATCAAACTTTGCAACTTTTCATATTAAAATCAATATTTTATTGCTACAAACAAAAGTTAACAATAGTAACAACATACCTTTTAGTTTTTATCTTCTTTTGCTTTCACTGTTTTATAACGGTTGCCCAAATGCAACTAAAACTTTTGTAGTAGCTTCGTTCCTTCAATACAGAGCCTCCTATTTTGTTCCGTTGCATAACTCTGTGCGGTGGTGACTGGCGCTAAAGCGCACTGTGTGCCTTCACTTTAATTTTGAACCTTAAATATAGTTAAATGATTTGCACATTAATTGTCAAATGAAAAAAATTATAGACTTTCATAGACCCAGACGCTGAATGTTTCAGCACCTGCATTGCAGTATTCAAGAGAGGCGCTCGATTTAAACGCTTCTGCGAATGCAGATAGCTTGGTATGTGTATGTGTGAAGAGAACGGGTTAGGCACATTCTCCTTGTGCCCAGGCTTAGCTGAGCAAAATACTTTGGTTTAAAATAAAGGAGTTGTTATGAAACTGGTGGCAAGGGAATGAGAGGGGTGTCACAGTGAAGCTTCACGAAGGGTATGCAGAATCTATGGACATTCCACGCACATGCGCACTGAGCCTGTCCTCCCTATTGTAGCACCTGCTAGAGGAGCTTCCTTAAGCGGTTTGTCGTGACGTTATTACCTCTCATCACTCTTCGCTTTTTTGTGCTAATGGCTTATGAGGAATCTGCACTATAAGAAACTCTTCTACTATAAAGGCAACTCAACTAACGTATCCTTAAAAAACATACGTTTTAAAAAGAACCAGCATTATCATAAATAAGAATAAACATGAATGATTTAACGGGAAGAAGCTTATGATATTAAATCAACAATTTTTGCACTTCTGCCTATCACTGATTTGTTGAACATCTTAATGCACTGTCATGCAAGTGATTTACAGACAATTTTTTAAAATACTGCTGCATCCTAAATATTTATATTTACTGCTGATATTAATTCTTGTTTCTGAACAAGAGTACTAGCTAGTTCGTAGATTCTATGCCATGTTATTTTTATAACTTCTGCCCTACCAACTAAAATATGCACGAACTACCACTGGCACTGTGTTAGGAAGAATTTGCTATTAAAGAAATAGGCAGCACGCTGAATGGAACGGTCATCAATGTGGATTCGTCCAAACATGCCAGCGAGCATTTATTCAATTTTTGAAAGGAGAAGGAGCCGAACTATAGTCGGATAAAGAATGTCGGCTACATCAATGTTCGCCAACGAGGTTTAAGTTTGGTTTCACAGGCAACAGACTTCTTCTTCTTCAGAATATTTATATTCTAGTGACGTGTGGGAATACTTGCTTGAGCAGACAAGACTTCTGCCTGTCCATATACTCCAACCAACAAACTATTACAGAAAAGATAAAAAAACACTTTCCTTTGCTCAGCCCTTATCCTTATTGAAGCAATGTGCCTTCACCTGCTTGAGCAAATGATTTAGAAAAGGATATGACCCACAGTGCTTGTGCCAAGTGGTTTTAGAAACCGTTAATAGATTTAGACTGGCTGCACAATTTCACAGTAGCTGGAACAATTCGAGAAAGTTGGGGCAGGTGTCTTTAGTGACTTTTGTTAGAAAGGTTGGGGCACTTCAGCAAGATATTGGAAAGTATGCAGTTTATTACATCATCTCTGACATTTGTTCACTGTTGCAAATAAATAAATATATTTAAGGCAAAGCTATACTGAATAATTCTATTTTTGAATTTTTTTAGACATAATCACCTGCAGTTTTCTTATAGAGATACTTATAATATTCAGATTTAATACTAACGTTGTTTTATTACTATGAAAATATATTACGGCAATGTAAAGAATACAATTTTCTTAATAATTCCAAATGGAACTAAGGAAAAACTGTTCGTATAGCAGCTTTTTATAATAGAATTTGGTTTTAGATAATAAATATAATTGAATATTTTGATAGAGTCAGTCGTTGCGGAGGTTGCAATTGTGACAGTCTATAGCTGTGTTTTGTGGCTTGTCTATGCGTGTTCCATACAGCCATCTGTTCCAAACTTTGTTATTATGATATCACAGGTAATGAATTAAAATGCCTTACGGATCGTGGACAAATAACGGTTGCAATTGGTTATATCTCTCTTTTGCTGATGTAAATACGGTGTCCCTCAGGGTTCTGTTGTGTGCCTTTCTTATTCTTAGTGATGATTAATGAATTATATTTTAATTTGAATTACAATTCCATTTTATGTGCCGACGACACATCTCTTGTCTACGATAAGCAATTGGTACGACCTATCACTGTTTATGGTTTCTACGTTGGCTGCCGGTTCTAAATGGTTTGATGCAAATGGTTTTAAGATCAATAATAACAAGACTTAGTTAATTCTTTTTCTTTTAAAACAATTTAACAATAATAACTATCATTATTCCAAATTACTGGTATTACACTGGATAACAGTTAACTGAGAACAGCATATTGACGCAGTTTGTGAAAACTCGTGTTATTTATTATTAAACCAGTTAAGTGGAATTGTATTCAGGTGCTTGTTGCGAACTCTTACTATGCTTTATTTCATTATACTTTATCTTATGGTTTCCACATTTGGGGTAACGGATCCAAAGCTAGTAAAATTTCTCCATTGCAGAAAAAGGTTATCCAAATTATAACTGGTGCTCCACAACACGCTTATTGTCGCCCCCTTTTTATTGAATTCTATCATTTTAATTGTTTAGTCATGGTCAAAACTATCTACACCAATTGCAGTGTCAATTTGACATTCATAGATATGAGACAAGGAATAATCTCTTTATATTAAGTCCTAATTAACATTAAGTAAAACCCCAAAAAAAATTTTTTAATATGGCTTTAACTGTGTTCAACAGATAACCTCTTGATGCCTATTCCGTTAGTTTAAGTATATTTAAGGCTGTTTTTAAAACTTGGCTAATCAATAACTCATTTTATAAATTTGATAAATTTCTATTGTAGAAATAAAGAGGGTGCCAAAAAAAGTATACACACTTTCACATTAGATATTTATCTAATATATTTCAAAGTTGGACCGAAAAACAACAGTAATGTGTAGTATGGTGTTCTGAAAACAAGTTTGACTTACATTCATTATGATAGCGTTGCTACGTAACAGGTAAATCAACAATGAACAAATGAAGCCAAGATTATCGTAAATCAACAACGAATCATATAATCATATAATGTTCTGTAAACACATTACGTTATGCTAGCCATGCAACAACAAAATGGATCCAAAACTATCGTTTCAAAAGCGGAAAGAAATTTGGAAGTAGTACTGGAAAACCGAGAATGTTGTTGAAGTTGAAAGCCAATGGAGACGTTTGCAGAACAGAACCGTAACTCGAGTAACAATTGCAACCATTCGAGACAAATTGGAGACTCGTGGTACCGTATGCGATTTTCACAAGAACAGATCTGGTAGGTAAGCACATTACCACCGAAATGTATGTGCATACCTTAATGGCAATCTTCCAAGGAACTGGAAAGGACGAAGAGGTCCGATTGAGTTTCCACCGCGTTCTCCGGATCTAACTCCGTTGGACTTCTACTTATGGAGAACTCTTAAGGATGTTGTATACCGTAGAAAACCAGCCTCACTGGCAGCACTTCGGGAAGAAATTGAAACGGCATGTGCTGCAATTGCTGAGGACACTTTCGTAAACGTTGCTCAATCAGTAGCTCAACGTACTCAGAAGTGTATCGACGCCGATGGTGGGCATTTTGAGCAGCTGTTGTAACTGTAAAAGTCTAAGATGATTAGTGCTCATCATTTTATGTTTGTATGAATTCAGTTTTGTTATGTTAACACAGTTTTTTATTTTCTTGAAAGGTGTATACATTTTTGGTACCCTTTGCATTATTAGATATTAATTTCTGTGGACTTGATTATTACCCATACTCTATTGTTTTAATTCTGGCAATAAACAATCGTAATTATAATTGTAATTTTAGTACTGAGTATTCAGAGTAGACTTTTCATTATATTTTATATCATACGGGAGCTTCAATATCACCAGTAATTATAATATGTTTATATTAAAAACACTTCCGATAATGCACGTTTATAAATTTAAACATTTTGGAAGTTTTTGCTTTTGAAATGTGATTCGGTAGTACTGATTTAAAAACTAACCTTCTTTACCTCCATCGCGTACAAGTTTTGACAAATCATGTAATGTTCATATTTTTACTTCAAGAAATGTACATAGATTAGAAATACGATTTTATTATCTTATTATATTTCAGAAACTAGTACATACTGTTCGTTTGATTTGAAACCTTTTTCTCTCAGATTTTCTCTTGTGTGTTTTTGTAGAATCCCTACAGAACATCCAACATTAATCCACAATCATTATTTCATTGCCCTTAGTACCTCCTTTACATTTCTTGAATATCTTGACCTTCACTAAGCGCCCCCAGGTTTTCAGGAAATACATCCCAACGTGAGAAGAACAAGTGTAATTGAGACTAATATTTAATCATAATCATAATCATGTTTATTGTTTCTTAGGAATTTTTCAATCACATTTCAAGCTTATATTTATATGGGAGATCTTTATAAATTGTCTGTCTTTAACAAGTGTTCTGATATGCTGACCTTAATAAACGCTTTCTTTTATTTTTGTATTCAAAAGAGCAGAAATTTATGTGTGAGATATATAAAGTAGTCTTCATTTTTGTGAGTGCTTTCACAAATTGTTTCATCACACCAATTTAAATACGAAGAGGTGGTAACAGAATTTTCTTATAATCCAATAGACTACAACCAGTTGTTAAATGGTTCTTTTACATGTGTTAAATGTGCCACAATTAACAAAATTAATTAAAATTATTTAATCATCACATTCGATTCATTGTTTTAATATGTGATAAAATAATAAAATAAAAGTACGAATATAGACATTAATAACAGAGCTTAAAAGGTAGAGTATTGCTTTTAAATCTTTTTATATCTCAAATAGTCTCCTTGTACATTGAGGCACTAGTCCTATTGCTTTACAAGCTCCTGAAATCCAGAAATATAAAATGGAAGTCGCTTGGAGCAAAGTTGGGGCTATACAGAGGATGTTCGAGGACTTATATCGTGATTTTTAGTAGTGTTTCATTTGTCTTGTTGGCCATATGAGGACGCGCATTTTATGCAAGAGCCATATGCTTTGCGGAAGAGTCCTGGTCGCTTCCGATGAATGACCTTTCGAAGTTTCCTGAGGATGTTACAGTAGAAGTTGGCATTTATTGTTTATAATTGTCGCTGGAATGCGGTGAGCAGTATGCCTTCGTGATCCCAGAAGACTGCGAGCGTCACTTTCCCGTGGATTGTGTCACGTTAAACTTTTTTCCGCAGGCGACGCAGGATGTTTCCTCTACATTTGTCTCGGGCTGGTATTGGTGAGCCCAAGACTGATGGGTTCTTCTTCGTGGTAGCGATTGAGATGCTGTTATGCCAGATACCGTTCTTTGCATTTTGTGTTGGGGTCATCATGCATAGCACACATCGTGTACAAACTTTGTGAAACCCTAACCTGCCATGCATTATGAAGTAGACCATCTGTGTGAACAACCAACAGCAGCGGCTATAGTTCTATAGTTACCCTTCCATCAGGTCGGATTAAGTTTTCAACTTGTAGAGTCCCCTTATGGGCAATCTTCGTTGACCAGCCACCCTTCAGAGAACTTCAGCACCAATTGTAAAAAGCTGCAGTTGACAAACACTCCTCCCAGTAGATGGGAAGTCATATGAATATTCTTTGATTCCATACATTTAGCTCACAAAAACGTACAACGATGGGTTATACATTCACTCAGAACTTACTCCATCTTCCTCCATCGATTGTCTCGAGTCGAATTTTACCAATGCTGCCATCTAGTGACAATAGCCCCAGTTGTCTCATTCTAATAGTACCTCTCATCAATTTGTCACTTACTTAATTAGTTACGATCCTATTTATAAGCAAAGTTCTTCTTTTCAACAAATATTTAACCACTCTAACAGCACTATTTCCAATAAAAACGATGTAATAAGCAAGGGCTTTGCTGCCCAGTGTTTGAAAATAGTCATCCTGTTCTTTTGATTACACATATTTCACTAAATGACACTGGTATAAGGGATTACTGGTTCTTATTTCCTTATAAGAAAGACACATAATTACAAATTAAAGATATAAAGTTCCAGAAACACTGTAGATTAGCGTAAGCAAGGGAAATGCTTTAATCTGTAAACAGAATGTCAACAGTGTTCATTCAGAAATTTCAGTATAACTTTGCCTTAAAGGTTTTCCATGTCATTCCGCCTGCCAGCGGTTAGAACTGTACCACCCATATCTGATGTTTCGTGAATTTAGTAAATGTGACCATGTGAATTCATTTTCCTTCTTTCTCTCATATTTTACCAACAGGTCTCAAGACTGCTACAGGCGAAAGGGATATTTAGAGCGATATGGGGGGAAACTTTTGTTTACTCTTAGAGAACATAAAATGTGGTGACACACCACGTGGTTTCTCTGTTGTGAAGAGAGTTTGGGGAGGAATTTTTTTTATTCCCCCATCTCTTTTGTTCTCCTCCTCTTTCACTGTAAAAAGGTACACTTTTTTTTTGTAGGGAATATGTATTCCCGTGATTTCCCATGGGCGCTATATACGCAGCCGCACACAGACAGAGGAGAATGGGACAGTGATAGTAGAACCTATCTATAGACATAACTCTTCACATCATAACACCAAACTGTACAGTAAGGAAGACTAGGGGCATAACGTCAATACCTCTTCACGATTTCAAACCGACAATACCTTTCTTCGTATTAAAAGTGGATATACACTCGTGCACTGTCCTCCAAGTGCTTTTTGCTTCATTTTTAATTCTCTTCTCTTCTCTGTCTGTTCTTCCCCTCTTGCGCTTCGCGTGCATTCTCTCCGCTGCTGTCATGCAACTTTCAAACTTTTTGTGTGGGGAACGATTTTATTTACGTGGCATTTTATTTTATGACATGCACTCTCGCAAAAGGAACGGGGCTTTATGAGGTTAGAACTCGTTTCCCTTGGGATGCTCCGCTTTCTTTGCACTGCCATCATGTGGGACTCATCCCAGAGCTGCAGTTGAGAGACACTGATTCGAGCCTCGAGCACCATCTCTCTCGAAAGCACTTGTGAATGCATCTCGTCATTGTGCCGGCAAGTATTGCAGTCATTCTTTTCCCCTTGTTTTGTAGGAATGTACTTGATAACAAAGATGAACCGTACTTTTAAAACCCTTTTTAAACTACATTGTAATTTCTACGTTCTAAAAAAATACTTTGAAAGTCCTTAGATTAGAAAGATTAAAGTAAATATTATGAATTAATAAATAACACACCAATAAATATCAAAGCTAAACGAAAAAGTTGACAGGTAATCGTGGCTTCTAACATACACCGAATGACGCTTGAATTAGTTTGTTCATAATGTGAGTGTTTCACTCACTCTCGATTCCTGATTTCTCCTTATAACTTCTAAACTAATAAATGCAATTCAGTGAAACTTGACAGGAACATGTAAAACACACTGACAAACACAATTGATCTGGGCTATAACTGCCAAACTGAAAAAACAACCTACAAATATATCAATAACTCATGGAAAGGAAGAATCTGTGTATATTGCTCAGAGTCTTTGTATATCGGTGTAACCAGGGGTCCAGGAGGAACAAGAGAAATGGAGGAAGGGACCATTGGAAGAAAGAAAAGGTGGAGGGTGACATGGTGGAAGCGGGGTGGTAGTGTGTAATGAGTTAAAGTGTTACAATAAGTAAATGAAATGAGTAGAAAAGATTAATAGTGAAAAATGAACTTTAAGTGAAGTACATTGTTAAAAAAAAGGGTTTTTTTTATTCGTTTTATTTACGGACGCTCTTTAACATCTCAGGTCATCAGCGTCCCATTCAATTCCGGGCGTGAAACGGTCGACAAATTTTGCTCAGAGTCCTCTTCTTTCAGGTTCATTTTCGTGCCGTAAATCTACGACACGGGACCCACGGCTTTACTTCCCTTCCGAAGGAAGCCATACTTAGGATTTTTACGCCCGAAAAAATCCATCGATCCGGGCCGGGTTTGAACCCACGACCTTGGGTTTAGAAGGCAAGTATGCTTACCACTACACCACCTGGACCGACTAAAAAGAGAAGGTGCTTAGTATGATTGAGATGAGTTAAAGAGATATGAAAGAATAATAAGTGTAATGCTTAAATGTTGAGTGTAAATCCAATAAAACGAAGTTTCCGGGCTTGTTGGCCGTGGTCCAAATGTTAAAACACCTGACGTTTCGCCCGTCTCTCCGTCGAGGATCTTCAGAGGATGACTAAAGATTAGGTTGGATTAACGCTGGTCGTGAAAGCCTAAGCATGTACGATGAGATTCAAGAGATATTCCAGTAAAATTACTGAATATCAGTACATACCGCTAGTAGCCAGAGGCCAGTAGTACAGTAATGTAATAAATTGGGATAGAATAGCTGGCTACCAACTATAATCTTTACTGGCTCTCAGTACTTTTGTTAATTTTGTAGATTTTGGAATATTAAATTAGGCAGTAGTTCAGTATATTTATATTTTGGTTATTTTATTATATCATTTTATTCTATATATTAGGAAAATCTGCAAAACAATGAAATAAAAGAGTATTGTGTTGTATAGTTTATATTAATAAATAGCAAATTTGATATGCGCAGTCAGTTTCCTGACTTAGGAAACCAGGTGCCAGGGGAGCGTATACAGATTTTATTTATATCGCTCAAAGATAGAATCTCAAACAGATTTTAGACGAGGAATGTCTCCCAATAAGCCACAAGGACAAAATGCAAGTGGAGAGTGGACACAAGGAGTCATCATATGAGATGCCTATGTTGGTAGAAGACATCGAGAAGCCCTTGTCACAAATAGTCAGATCTCTTCAAGGAACATGTAGATTAGATAGTGGCTCAGTGTAGCCAGACATAGGCGTGAAAAGGCACAGAAACATGACAATAAAATTTGATTAAAACATAGAACTAGGCAATGAATTGAAGATCCGCAGCTGTTACAAACAAATGAAATAATTGTTCATAATGGTACAGGGTAGTCTTTCATTTCATTTCCTTAAAGCTAAAACCACAGTCTTGCTGGAAAACTGTGGATTTACACTTAATCATTTATTACATCATAAAGTATGGATCTATTATGCTATATTCAAATTTCTCGTCATGGCAATTCAAGTATCTTTATGGACTCCAGTACTAATTCTGTTTTGAAACACGGCAACGTAAATCATGGTGAAGATAAGTAAACGTGGATTAATTCTGTCATGAGATAACGTTATTCAAAACGAAATTACACAATTTTACATGGCAAACATTATCTAGCCGAAAAACAGTTATATTGTTTTTAAGTTCGGTACTTTTCCAAGCAGGAGTCGAAAATATGACAGTCATTTTATTGAAAGAATGTTCATTTCTTACATGTTCAAAATAGACAACATTAAACATTACCGCATTATTATATCTTATTAATTTAAAAGGCTAAGAGCGCAAAGAGTTTGAGATGAAAGGTATACTGGTGGAAAATGCTCCATCATATGGGACGGTAAAAAATTGGGTGGCTGAATTCAAACACGGCCAGACGAGCACACAAGATGAATCATTCTGGACGTCCTAGAAGAAATGATCACGGAAATCCATGATATAGCTGGCAGACAGAAGACTCGAATTGAACGAAATAGTCATCACGTTAAGCATCTCAAAGGAACGGGTGTACAATATTTTGACTGAAAAAGCTTTCAGCAAGATGGGTGCTTACAATCGATTAAAAACAAGCTTCAAGTGCAAACTTCCCAAGAGGATTTAGCTCACTTTCCAATCGATTTTCTGCGTCGATTCATCATCATTGATGAAACCTCTGTTTATTACTGCACCCCAGAGACGGAACCCGATTACCCTACTCCAAAGAAAGCACTGACAGTAAAGTCAGCTGGAAAAGTAATGGCATCTGTTTTGTGGGATGCGAAAGGAATTCTGATAATCGATTATCTTCTAAAAGACAAATTATAAATGGTGTACGAAACTAGGTCCATAAATTTCCGGCCTCGCTGATTAGAATTGTTGCCTTCACAAAATACTTATCTGGTCTCATACCTTATCTGTTAAATAAACAATTGCAGAGGTAACATCCGCTCCGCTGCGTTCATTTGTTCCGATGTAGTTGCATAAAGAAGGCTATGTATAGAATATTGTGACATGTTCAAAATGAAGTATCGAGTTGTTATCAAGTTCTTCACAAAAGAAGGACTAACTCCAAATTAAAGTTAACAGCGATTGAACGGTGTATATGGGGAAGATCCCCCTCATGTTGTACCGTAAAAGAATGGGCCAAACGTTTTCGAAGGGTCGAGAAATCATAGAAGATGAAGAGCGTGCAGGTCGGCCCTTGGAATAGTTCACTTCTGAAAACATCGCTCTTGTGGAAGGAGAAATTATGAATGATCGGAGGCTCAAAGTTACAGGAATAGCAGCAAGGTTGGGCCTTTCTAAAATAACAATCCTTCGAATTATTCATGAACATTTAAACATGAATAAGGTTAGTGCAAGATGGGTGCCTAAACTTCTTTCCTCAATCCAAAAGCAGCAACGACTCATCTGTTGTCATGCATTTTTGAGTTCCGCCGTGTCAACGAGAGAGAAGTTTTGTAAACCATTGTTACAGGAGATGAAACTATGGTCCTTTACTATAAACTGTTGTCCAAAAGAGATCGAATCGATGGAGTGATGTAAACCTGGCGAAGCACCGCCTCTAAAAGCCAAGGTCACTCAGTTAACCAAGAAGACCATGCTCATAATCTTTTGGGACTGTGAAGGAATACTCTTCCATGACTTCAAGGAGAGGAACACCACAGTAAATCGGGAGTACTATGCTGGCCTACTGCACAGACTACGTGCTTCCATCAAAGAGAAAAGGCGAGGAAAGCTGGGTGATATTTTGTGCCTTCACGGCAACGCGCTTGTGCGCACAGTACTTGCTGCAATGGAAGCTTCAAGTAGATCAACCATCAACGAAAATGGTTAGACTGGAAACTTATTGACCTACCCTTGTATATGGTTACTCCAGAATGCTTATTAAATAAGGACATATAGAAAACGCTCTTCTGAGTTAGTACATTTTACGTACAGGATTTGTTAAACATTGTGAAATACGTTTAAAAACAGAAACGACGAACGTAGGCACACAACTCACACGATAGCTTTTGTCTGGAATTCAAACACCCACACAGTGGATTGTTGCTAAGTTTCCGGTTCATACGAACCGGCTAAGTTTCTTCGCCTATTACGATGTTGTGTATGGGTTTTGTAGCTTCTCGGTGGACTTTTTTGAGCATTTCATTGCACCAATTAACACCAGCGTTTTTTTAGTTTCCGTCAAATTATGCGGAATGTAACGGGAACAGACCATTTTCACAACTAAATGTTCATACAAAATCGAATGTACTGTAGTCTTCGATATGCTTAAGAATGTCTCTATCTCACTGTAAGTCCCATGTGGATCTTCTTCAATCATGTTGTGTCTGTATCGATTTTTTTTTAAGGAATGACAACCGATTTTGGTTGACCTTCACGAAATTCATCACTGACGGACGCATGACCACGACGAAATTCTGCAAACCAATTGTAAATAGTCTTTTCTGATGGTGCTTCATTACCAAAAATTGAACGGAGCGATTCTATACATTGTTGTTGAGTTAGGCCTTTACTAAAATCGTGAAAAATCGTCCAACGAAAACCTCCAAGTGAAATTTCCATTTTTTTTCCGCAAAATTGTTTTGTTTAAACGATCAGCGTAAACAAACTACTCGGTTAATTTCTAAGCTGCAACTGTTTTCACAATAACAAATGTCATTTTTTTTTCTATTATATCAATGACATCTCAATAGCGTCATCTAATGGTCGTTTGCCAAAACTTAAAAGGTAATATATTATAAAATATATTTCATTTTCTTCCCTTGATTTCTTATATACAATACTTTAGCATTATATAGCAATGAAGTGTTATAATTTTCGTCCTTGTCATACTTAGTTTCTAACATAATACGCTGCTCTTATCCTTTTATGCTTTGTTTTTAAATTCAAAGTCATCTCATTGAGAGTTTCAAAGGGCTTCGGGTAATATAAACGCTATTTATCCCTCCCCGAATTATTACCTCCTTGTTTATACTGAATAATGTGGAGGGTTTATTATGCTTTTAGCCCTCAGCAAGATTAAACGGATCGGCTAGTCGTAAAGTGAGAAGAAAATGGCATTATTCAGCTGCAAGTACGGACTCCTCCCTCTCGCCAGAAGCGCATTAATGAGGGTGGGTGACTATAGCCCAGCATACTAAGCTGTGGCCGTTATGGGGAGCGGCTCACTTCTGACTCCTTTTGTGGTATTTATGTCTATAACCTTTTTGACTAATTTCTGTCGTGGGACTGCATATATTGAGAAGAATGTTGTACCCGTTAATGGCGATGAGAACTTAAGTGAATTAAACAACTGCTTAATATGCGACCAGAAAAAAAAAAAGCACTGAAAAAATTCAAAATCTATGCTATTTGATTGTACTACCGCTATTGTATTGTTTACAGAAGTATTGATATTTTAAGGCAATGCTTTTATATTATTTATTGCACCACACATAGGGTATAAAAATAATGGGACACTTGCACACCAGAGAAACTTGTTACAAACATTTAATACAAAAAAAATGAATGATTTATTTATGGACGCTCTTTAACATCTCAGGTCATCAGCGTCCCATCCAACTCAGGGCGTGAAACGGCCGACAAATTTTGCTCAGAGGCCTCTCTTTCAGGCTTGAGGTTCTTTTTCGTGCTGTAAATGTACGACACGGGCACCCACAGCTTTACTTCCCTTCCGAAGGAAGCCATACTTAGGATTTTTACGCCCCGAAAAAATCCATCGGTCCTGACCGGGTTCCAACCCGCGATCTTGGGTTTAGGAGGCAAGTATGGTAACCACTATACCACCAGGACCGACACATTTAAGACAGAAAAAACATTTCCCAACTCTCACATTTTCGTAACAATAAAATGAAACAAGAATAAACACACATTTTGTTGCAATCAAGCATGATTAAATGCTGTGATGGACATTCTTACTTCACAAGTAATGTCCTTTGATTATTTTTATTTAGATTTAAACATATTTTTACACATTTATTTGCAATCTATTTATTTCTCATATATAAGCATAAAATTGTTATAACATAATAAACGCAACTAAAAACCCATTAATATAAAATTTAACAATTCAAAAGACATTATCTGCGATCAAATTTATTCCAATTTGATTGGCTCAGCTCCCCAGTCCCCGGTTCATCAGCAGCTAACTACTGGAATATCCAGGGGATCAAGCTTCAACCCAACCCCCTCCCCCCAAAAAACCCCACAACACTACTAATGATAATATATACATTCTATGCAATATTAGGTTATATTTCATCCAATAATAATAATAATAATAATAATTAAAAAGATTTAATTGTACTAAGTACAACACAATTGAAAGAGTGAATGTATCCGGCACAGCCCCTGGCTCTTTACCGTTCTTATTCCTCATTTACATCATTGTTCTTATACTAGCACTTTATTGCTAATTCTTATTTTCTACATTGATATGGATTATGTACCGTCATTGTCTGTGTTCACTGTCCAGGTTCATTTGGTCTTCCCTTTTGTTAAGTAGTGCCCCAAATTCGAACATTTCTGTTAAGTTTATATTTCTATTCATCACGATACATTTCTTATTAATAAACTAATTTCTCCCAGCTCTGTTCTTTGCATTCAAATAGTATGAGGTTAATATCCTCTATTCCACCACAAATTGGGCACTGATTTTGTTGAATACTCTTTTTTAGACCTTTTAACTTTCATACTCCTGCCTTACGCATGCAATACTTTCTCTGCCCTCTTTATTTGTTGTGTCTATATATTTTTCCCTTCCCCATGCATTTTTCATCGAAATATAAAAAACTAACGATCTCTTTTCAGCTACCTCATTAAACAAATTTTGAATTTATACATCCTCAAATCTCTTCCTTGACATTATCCAGAACTTGTTCATGTTATTTTCTCTTTTGCTTCATATCTCACCCAATCCATTATTCGCCAAATTATTCCGAAAACTATTTATTCCATCCTTTGTTTATTAAGCCTTTCTCTTGATATTCTAAATATTGATTTAAAAATTCGTTATCTCTATAATTAGAATATTGAACAAATACTTCAGCGCTCTTTCCTTAGTACCTAGTTCTATTTTAACTACCTACCTTTGGTAACCCCAACATTTCTCTACAAAACATCCTATGAACCTCATTTATACTTTCCCATTTCTGCCTAATCCCAAAGCTTCTATACCATCATCATTTTAGCATCTACCAACATGTTATATACTTTTTGCAATCATTTAAATTTAGGTCAAGTGCTCTATATTTACAACTTATGATAGCTGACATACCCCCTTTACCTTTTCCTAGTGCAGTTTTCTTTTGTTTCTGCCACTTGTTATTTAGATTAATGTTTTTATTTGGATACAAAAATATATTGTAACTGTGGGGGTATTTACACTAACTGAGGAAGTATGAAGTAAGTATTGCTGTTGGATGTGGGCCTTCTAACGTAATGCTTTTTCAGATAGCCCATCTCAAATCTGCATGGCAGTTTTCGTTTTTTCAAAATAGACTGACCTTAATGATACATTTTCAAGGCTCACTGCTGTGGACTGTTTCGCTTGAAACGACTTCGTTCTGAAGATTCCAGGGCTTATACCTTTCATAAATGCTAAAAGCTGTTCGTTGGTAATGTTGGAAAACCCAAAACTGGTACAAATGTTCAACTATTTCTTTAGGATCAACTTTATTATCCATTGTACATTGCATATCACATTAGATGCAGCAGCAAGGTGTCTCAATGAATGTTACAGAAATCATCGAAGCAATTCTACTGTGTTCGCCAATGAGAGACGCGCAAGACTACCTTTTTTTTCTGACTTACGAGGAGACTCGACTTGGCAGAGCGCAGAGGAGACCGTTCTCCCAGTTTTTAAAGGGTGTAAATGGAACTCAGTGTTTCCTGGGGACTACATAAATTGTTTGCAAATTGTGTAATATACTTTATCGGTTAAAATCATTAAATTACATTCTGTATCAATTAACGTTTTTCAAACCAAATTATTTTCTTCATAAACCTTTCGTGAATGTAACATATTATCATGCTTAAGGCGTGAGCTAGGGGAACGTACGCGTAGGAGCACTTTTTAAAATATTTATTCATTATTTACAGGTAATTAAACATCATAAAAATTACAATTTTAATGCTTTTGAACACCAAGGACATAATGTCCGTGTCTTCCCGTCCCTATCTCTTTTTTTTAATATACAAACCATTCGCAAGTAATAAGTAGAAGTGTTACTGCCATTGCTACTTCTTTTATTGCATAGCTTAGCAAGATGCACACATTAAGGCCTCCTCTAGTGCTGAAGGCTTGCGTTAACACACAGTGATTGGATAGCTAAAAACCAGGTCATTGAAGCCAAACGGGCCCTTACCTAAAGGGTGATGTCACAAAGAGCCGAGATTGCAGAGTAACCAGCAGCAGCACAGGATAGCACAGGAGACGAGTGAAGGAACAGACACTTCTTGAAGCTCTAGTACTTAATATAGCTAGGTCGTCTTGACATTATGTTGTAGTTCGCCACTTCACAAATTTTGATATACCAACGCCCTAAGTTTGAATTATAGTGACCAATGAATAAGGAGTAAGTAGGTGTAGGAAGAATCTAAGTTCAACCAAATTCTGCTGGTTGCTAAGCGGACGATTGCGCGTCACGGTAAAATCAAAAGTGGTTAACGGAAGTGGTAAACCAAATGGATTTAAATACGTTAGCACTTTCTGGTTCAACTAAGCTATGTAAAAGTATAAAATATTCAAGTAAATAAAACTAACTGTTCGCATAATAATTTTGACTATTTACTAAATTAATACACCCTTAGGCTATATGGGTGTGTGTGTTTGTGAAGCAGAAAACAATAAAACCCTTAAGGAGTAGCATTAATGTCGCAATATTTCGAAGGGCGTGTGCTCTTCCTCAAAGATAGAAGACAAGAATAGATTCCATTTTGACCTATTATTAGCTCTTTTATGATATATACAACAAACACATTGTTTGAAGCGTTGTTTGGCTTAGCATTATTGGGAAAATCGCACATTTAGTGAAAAGTTCCACGGCTTAGAACTTTCTAGAAATAAACTGTTTTACACTTTAATGTGATTGATGGTTTGTGATTTCCCCTACATACTTGGCACTTAACGTGAGATTGGGTAACGCGTAAGTACAGGGCAGTTTGAGACAGGCTTGCAAGTAGATCGATTAAGTGCTACATCTCCTCCCGCTCGGAAGACCCAGTTGAAATTGTGAAAGTAATTTACATAGGGTATGTAAATGTAACTCTCTTTGGTAGTGCTCATATGTAACAGTGTAATAAATACTTAATGTGATTAAGTGAATTACAGGTATCTAATTTAACAAATTTCTTTTATCTTCCTACCCAAGCGGGTCTGTTAATAACCATATAGTTATTCTTTCGGTTAGTTAAACCCCGTAGGGATTCGTTCTTATTCTGGGATGTCGTAGAACGTGACGATATGTTTTAGAGATTCTACGGTAACCAATTGTTATGCATTTTAGCTTATTTTTTGTTGTGCACTTAGGAAGTTATACAATTTAAAGAGAACGTAATGATAACATTTACGTTCGAGCTACCCGTTAAGTTTATTTTGCTTTATTGTTTTTATTTTAGGATGCTTTCATATGTGTTTTTTGCTTTGCCCGACTTAATGTTACTATGTGTTAAAATTGATTTAAAGTTTCCATTTGTTCAGTAACATTCTTTTTACCTATGTACTTTTCCCCTTAATAATCTAGGTTACCTTATTAGAGAAAACAATTTAGATGACCTGGGCATGCGGAAATAGACTGCTAAAACTAAACATTCAGGTAGAAAAATTAATGTCAAACCATATTCTATAACCTGCTAACTAAATAACTAAAATCCAGCATGCAGATCAAGGAGGGAATAAACGAAGAAGAGAATAGGATGAAAGGGAACCTACTTTGCATATTGTGTTTATAAAACTTATTATGATGTTTAAAGAAGCTACTTCAGAAGTTTGTAATTAATATTCATAAACCTATTAAAATTCTCTCTTGAAATAATTAGGCCTCAAGGCATTATGTTTTATAATCTTGAGATTTTCGTAAAATGCAAAAAATAAATGCTGAAGCAAAATGCTAATGGTGTTAACAAGTCTCCTATTTCGATATTCATCCTCGAGGTGCTCCTAGCTTACAGCAGCTTCTATAAATTGCACCTTTTTCTGATAAAGTACTCCGGCACCTCTCTAAGAGAACGGCGTTACTTCATAATAACTCCATGTGGTACGACCCACATTGAAATTGGCAAGGCAGAGCTCTAAAGCAATGGATTACTTTTTTTGTGCGGACCGTTTTCCTGTCACGCCTCGCTCACCTGTTCAGATGATCTCATTGTCCGCCTTAATGCTTGTAACTGATTTTATTTCGCAATTAACGTCCTATAAATGCTGCTGTGCTACAGATTGCTGATTATTAATAATGAATTATTCTTCTGTTACGTGAGCCCGAAACTAACGGATATGCCCCTTCTGTATTAAAAAAAACTTGCTGTAATCTGAACCAGGAAGTATGGCTCAAGCAATATAAGAAGTTAGATATTATGTGCATGGGGTTTCCACTCAACGTAATGTGTTCTTCAGTCCTGCGACTCAGAGAATTGCACACGTCTATCTACTCAAAGAATTGCTGACATGCTCCTCCAAAGTTTACACATCGTGGATGATCACTGAGCATACAGAGTTTACATACGTCCGTAAAACCTTCAAACTTCAACAGCACAAAATCCACAAGCGATGCTGATGATGCGCTTCAATGTGCGTCTCTCAGTAAATGTCTAATTCGTGTCACCTTTCTCAACATGTTTTCTATGACTGTGCTACTGGAGTTCTTCCATATCATGAGGCAAATACATGACCCCTTTTATATGCCCACAGGAAGAAGTCACGTCGGAGGATCTTGCTCATGAAACAACTGCCCTCTGCTCCAATTTGTCCGGTTTAGCACTGGCACATTTCCGTGTTTAAGTATGCACCAATGTCATTATGGAAATCGGGTGGAACCTGGTCTTGCTGGAAGAGAAAAATATCAGAATCTTCCTGCATTTGGGAACATCAATCATAAGTTGTAACGCGTCAGCGAAGGTGACGATGCCAACCGCAGCAGTTGGTGAAAACTATGGTACCAAACCACGACAAAACATCCAGAAAGTTCTTAACTGTTTTAATTAAATTATAATGTTTTAGAATTATTTACGGGCTAAAGCGTGACACATAGACGCCATATTGGAAAGAAGGCCTTCATACAGAAGAAGGAAAATAAAGCCTTCAGAAGAGTAGCAGAAACAATTATGTATAGATATGTAGAGAACATATTGGAAACAAAATGTATATGCGTACAATGAGGTTATTTAAGTTACAGGCTGCCGAACGCGGCTGTTTACTGAGGAAGTACTGAAGAGGTAGTGTTGCAGCGCGTAAAGTTAATATTTTTATTTTAATATTGAAATTATAAAATGATACTACATTTAAAAACGATGATCGTAATAATAACAATAAAAGTTATTATATGTAATATTGATACGATGACCCTCAGTGGCAATATGTTGCCGATAGGAAATTCTTGTATTTGATCTATTTTTCTTCTGTACGAAAATGGCAGTCCGGAACATGCCTCTTGTCATTGAGATCCCGTCTCTCGTAAAGTTTTAACAAATTGGCAAACAGTTTCTCTACCTGCATAACATTTTCATGCGTATTCCTTTACCACTTCTCTACAAGAATATTTTTATTTTGGTTAAATAGGCAAGCAAAAATCCCTTAACTTACTAAAAATGTAATTTATTAAAAATGAAAACAGAAAGTTTTATTGCTCATTATTGAAATTTGGTATTTAAGATATTTAACAATTTCTTTTTCCGATAATTAACGCACTTAAACTTACTTTTCTTGGTTACAAGCAACAATAAGATGTTTCTTCAAAGTATCAACTGTCATAGTCAGCCGCTTGTCAGAGAGAACATTTTTCATCATGGAAAAAGAACGTCTACTTTCACTGAAGTGATTGGAGCGTATTTAAAAACAAGCTATTTAAGAAGGACTCAGCCTTTCAGGACAACACGAAAAAAGACAAAGTAAAGTAGTTTTGAATAGTTCTGGCAAATGAGCAGAAGATGCGCAGTAGTTTCTGGTCGAGTTCATTTTCTATTTATGCGTTTATAGGGAGTCAGGTTAGTATCTCTCTTACTTCGGTACTGAACACGTTGTAGGAAGGTTTATTGCCCAGCTGTTCCGCTCTCATCCTTCTTTCTTGTAATTATTTGTTTCATTTATGCAGTGGAGAATTTACCCCCACCACAAATGTTCTACAATTGTTGGCGCAGATCGATAAAAGATCATTCGCCAAGACTATTCAAAACTACAATACTCTCTCATCCTATTTCCTGGTAACCATGCATCCTTTCACTAACGAAGGTTCTGCTTAAATGGGATGAGGAGAAAGTTTTTGACTGCTTGAAAATAAATAAATATATAGCAAGATTCCCAATATTTTTGCCGTTTAATTTGTATAATTTTATCACTTTTTTCACTTCGACATATTGAAATTCTGTACATGTTTTTATAACGCGTAAATAATCGCAAAAAAAAAACGCACAACGATCTAAAACAGGCCAAAAAAACCCGCTTTAAAGCTTAAAACAGGCAACAGAAGCCAAAATAAAAGCTGGCCCACCGACCCCATATATATGGAAACATATTTCTATCTCTTAAATATGCCCACCCAAATAGAAAAGGCACTTTGCCTAACTTTTAGGCTCTGTTCACAACTATATTTATGTAGTGACATAACTAACGAATGAAAGCACGGAGTAAGTCACGGACGCACAATCACTCACTGACAAAGATTCCTTGAAACTAAAACTGCTACCTGCACATGCATTATATGACTTTTATAACTGATTTCTCTCAGTAAACAGCCAAGAATATGCAAGAAAAAATCTTTAACACGCTCGTATTTTAGCAAGTAAACAATTGTATTAAAGAAAGCGCAGGTCTGCGTGCACCAGCTCTCTAAACGTATTTCATGTAAAATTTAACATCAAAATATTAGACTTGTGCTCCACTTTCCATTGGTAGCAGTGTTTTTGGCGAGTCTGTATTGATTTTTCCCTTAGTTTTTTGTTGTTATACTAGTTGTAAACTTGATTACTATTCACGACGGGGTGGGCAGAGGATGAAGGCGTGATTATAGGATCATCTCTAAGTACACGCTCCACCGTGGCTGTCGCCCCAAGCGATTCTGTTACACAGTGTTACGTCCTGCTCTCCAATGTAGTTCTAAAATGTAACCACCTCTGTAGTAACGACTACAAAATGCATCATGCGTCTTATATATTACAACAGTTTAACGTAAGCATTATAGGTACCTTTGCTGTTTATAGTGGATTTAAATGTTGGAGAAATCCTGGAGAATTGCGAAATGTCATCATGGTAGAAATGAAGGGATATGTTATGGTCAATTATTTTTAATGTTGAAAAGTATACCTAATTATAAATTGGAAGAATTAGAAGAAATGTATGAAAGCTCTTGGGATGAATGCAAATTTCGTCAGAAAATGTCAGAAATATGCAACTGCAGATAAATTACTTCGAAAATTCTTACCCCATGTTTAATTTTAAATGGGATTTCCTTTTTTTATATTTATTATGTATCGAGTATAACTTTCGAGTCATAGATAAACGACATAAACCATACCAGTTCTTGACATTGCATACTTATTATATTTTATTTATTTATTTTTTGTTATTTTCATCTTAACTAAAAGTAAATAAAATTCACATTTTTATTATAACAGAACTTCCCTGTATTTTCAAAAATATTTTATAAGACGTCATTAATTTGACAAAAGTACATTATAAATTGATTCTTGAAAATTTATTTGGGGAGGAGTATCGTTACCATGTAGTTTACTGTGTGAAAGAATTCTTGACCAATTCACCACAATTTCAATGATTTAGATTCTTTTTTTTTTCCTTTTTCTTTCTTTCAATTTTTCAGAAACTCTTACAAAAATATCAGATACGTTTATTTCAGATCAAAAATATTGTCTTACATGTGATATTTTCAATATATGTTGGTAATAAAAGAAAAAAAACTCATTAATTCTTTAAAACAAAATAAAAGCACGCAGAAAGGAGTAATAAGATTACTGGCTTCGTATAGGCCCAGTAATTATAACTATGACGTCGTGAAGTGAATTAAAATTCCATTTAAATTGAGCACAATATTTTTCACAGGTTAGTTACTCATTATACCAGAATCAAACGGAGAGTAATGTCCCCTAAATCGCTCTTTCTTTATATAACTTTTTAATATAATACATTTGAACACAGAATATGACACAATCTAGTTATTCCATTATACAAGAGTAGGTTAGAAAGCAATGCCTTCTATTTCGCTCCTTTTTTTAAAGTCAATTTAATGTAATAAATTTGAACACAGGATATAATACAGACTAGTTAATCATTATACAAGAATAGGTCAAAAAGTAATTCCTTCTAGCTCTCCCTTTTTTTTAAATGGCTTCTTTTTAATTTAATAAACTTGAACACAGTATAACACAGGGAGATGCTCATTATTCGAGTGTTGGTCAGAAAGTAATTTCTCCTATTTCTATCTTTATTTAAATAACTTCTTAATATAATACATTTGAACTTAGGATGTAACAGAATAGTTACTCAATATACTCAGAAAGTAAGACCTGCTATTTAGCTCTTTTTTTCAAATAACTTTTTAAATAATATATTTGAATATGACACGATTCCCCCAAACTTCTTCTATAGTCCTTGGTCAAAATAGTTTCTTAACTTGAAGCAACATTAAGGGTAGTATATACATTAACAATTGAAAAGGAGGGGATCATATATACTGAAATATGAGGTAGTATTCATGAAAACTGTAGCTATATTTTGGTGCACTTCACTGACTCGATTTGCAGGTTTTACCCTGGACGAGGTAGATTAACTTACTAGGACGCAACACAGCGCAAGTCTTTACGAGAGTGGGTCCAGTGTAGTGCATTTACATTTTTGCTGCAGTTAAAGAATTCCATTTCTGAAAAAATGAAGTCCCTGTACAAAATTACACACCATTTCACGTCCAAGTAAAATTTAGTTTCCTACTAGATGGCGATGAAGGTGATATGCTTATCACTTATCAATCTACACTCTGTAGTAAATAAGCGTAATTAAAATGTTACTTTGAGTAAGACTGAAACAAAGTGGTGATGTAACAGAAGACTATACCTGTTAAATAATGTATTTCGAACTATTCATTAAACCTTTGTAATCTAAGCTTCCTACCAAGTGCTTCTGTGTCCTGCAGGATTAGTGCCAGATACCAACTTCATTTCTATCGTCCCAGTTTTAATTGCTACCATAAATGTTAGTGCGGCATAGACCGTATGCAAAATGCATCTCAGCTTTAATGGGCTGTCCCACCACCTTATACACCGTACGACATCCGCGCAAAGCAACATGTCTCAAACTGACATGTTTGTTCCAGGCTGGTGATTTTGTGTGAGAGAAAACAAAAGTGTTTTGTGAATTAATATAATTAGATGCAGTATAATGTGAATTTTTATTCATGTGTTTTATACTGTCAGAAAAGCATTTAAATTTCGTACTAAATATATTACGCTTAATATAGATTAGATGATGAATATAAAATAATCGATTTTATTATAAACGATAAAAAGATAAAGAAAAATTACACTTTTAATAAAAATAAACTAGATAAAAGTGTGTGCTTGCTTGAAGGCTAGTCCAAGTAATTGAAGCGCTTACTACAAGACGCGGGAGTGTCAGAAACTTCTTTCATTAAAGTTGCATAAAATTGCTGTAGTTCTAAAGTAACACTACCAGACGTGGAATTAATTTTTAGGTGTTTCAACATTGCAAGCATGGTGATAAGCTCATCCCTTGTTAATATTTTACAAAGGAGAAACTTAAGTTTCAACTCTGTGATTACGTTAACAGCCAAAAGAGCTATCAAAAATTACTTCCGGTAAACTCCATTGCTAATATTGCAATGTAGAGTGCAATAAATTCACATAAAAATTGCGGGGCGTTTTTCTCTTACGATTTAATAAATCCAGATAGATATATAAGATAATGTTTTCTGCAAAACTGAAAGAAGGAACTCAAGTGTAGGCACTTTCTGCAAGACAACGCCACCACACACATATGGAATTTCTAAATTAATAATATTTGTTTAGATCTTGGCGAATAATGAAGCCATGGGGTTTTTACATAGTGTATGAAAATATTCCGCATACTCTTAAGCACAATGAATAAAACACCAGAAGAGAAGTTTCTAAGTTCTTAACATCTCATGTAAGGAGCTACATCATGTATCCAGCAGCTTATTCCAAAGATATCAGGTATATATAGCACCACTTCGAAAATATGACGTAATTAGAGATTACTACTGTGTGAATATTGCGCGGCAAAAATAAGAGGTGACGGCTGCACCTCTGTGACAAATAAAAGATCAAGCGAGTGGCGAAGACCAGTGCCACAGTAAAATAACCTCAGGCTATTATATAGTGGTAACCATACTTGCCTTCTAAACCCAAGGTCACGGGTTCAAACCCGACCAGGATGGCCGATGGATTTTTTCTGGCGGGAAGTAAAGCCGTGGGTCCCATGTCGTACATTTACCGCACGATAAAGAACCTCAAGCATGAAAGAAGAGGCTTCTGAGCAAAGTTTGTCGGCCGTTTCACGCCCTGATTTGAATGGGACGCTGATAACCTGAGATGTTAAAGAGCGTCGTTAAATAAAACGAATCAATCAAAAGGCTGTTATACTTTATTTAAAAAATTACTGTACAAACATATTTGCAAATGAAATATAGCCAACTACATTGTACAGTATACCTTTACCGTCACGGGTGGCCGAGGTCGTTAAGGCGCGGACTCATGACCGGAAGGTGAGGGGTTCCATTCCCGCCAGGACCGGGTTTTTTTCCTCAGTCTTCATAAATGATAAATGCTGGGGAAGTACCCTGAATTTAGGCCTGGGACGTTTCCTTCCTTTTAAAAAAAAATGCTTTCCTAATTTATCGTTTCATCTCATGCATCATCAGTGTTCACGGCCTATGGATCTTAGTAGTAAAAACGGGCGTTAAACACTATTAAAAAAGAATATACTTTAAAAATGCTACATGTACTTGGTTAGGTATTAATTAATGTATTTTAAAACAAAATAAATATTATCACAAGCAATATCACGCGAGGGTCTGAGATTACTGATATGTAGCACTACGTTCGTGAATTTATCTGAAAAGCTCAGACTCTGGAGTGATATTTATTAGGTCTATTTCACGAATAAATTAAGAATTTAAATATAATTCCTCTAAACTTGGCTTACAAAATTGTAATAATTGTATATTTGTACTTAACCTTTTTAAGCAATTTTGCGACAGAAGAATGCCGATCTTAATAATGCCAAAATACGGGTCAGGACTATTTCATGAATAGAAAAAGAATAAAAGTGATATAATATATATGTATATATGAAATTCGCACACAGAATATTAACACTTGTTATACGTATGAATATCTATTCTATTCAGAAACCGTGAGACTGAAATGGAGAGGGAAAAAAATATCTACTATTATAATCGCTACCGTTCGATTTTCTACCAACTGATGAAAAAAAAGATAACATACAGTGTTCCTATTTTTCTATGTATTCAATGGCTTGGAATTCCTAATGATAAGATCAATTTGCACATTTGACGCATCACCAAAACACTATGAAGAACCCTCCATTTTGTGTTATGATTGTCCATTGTCCATGCTTTTGTTGCTATCAATAGCTCCCCACCACCTCTAGCAAAAGTGGTCAGTGATGCGTGTTCAGGAATTATACAGTGGAGGTATAAAGTTGGTACATTGACCACAGGACATGTGCACATCGGGTAATAAAACGGAAATAATATTTTTTCGTCGATAATTTCACTCCCTAGTAATCCGGGTGTGATTGGTAAAAATTCAAAAATTTGTTTCGTTTCATTGGTCCCTTTTAAGATGACGTCACAGGAGTGAAATAGTCGCCATCATTTCTTACAGTTATGAGCTTCATAACAGCAGTTGAAGTTATATATCAGTTGTTTTTTAATAAAGGAAAACCACAAGAAAGAATAAAAAGACTTCTAAAAGTGCGAAAATATTTTAAACATGATATAAATAATGACTCCGATTTTCGTTAATTTTTTCAAATAATTAATATACTGTAGCACGGGGAATTTGGAATTATATATTTTCAAATTATAATATGTTGTTAGCATAGAAGGGGTGTTTACAATTGAAAAGGACGCTATGCGCATGTGCATTAGCGTCTTTTGAAAGTTAGCATTTTCCCTCGTCTTTCTCTTCCTTTGAGGAACATGAAACATGAACGGTTCGAGTCAGATTCTCCTCAGGGCCATCTAAGGTTTAGAAGCTTGTTAATTAGTGAAAAATGTGAATCAGGTATTAATAAATTAGCTTAAGGGAATTATTAAAGGTAAAGGGGGGGGGGATCAAAAATCACAATTTTGTTTTTGTATCACTTTAATATTTGGACTTTTAGTTTATTTTATATAATTTTCAATATTGTTCCTTGGTTGTAAGCTCTTTTAATACATTTTTAATTATGTTGCTGCAGGGGCATTTTTTCCCTCTCGAGCACTTATTCAGTTAAAGCGTTATATCTCTGGAACATTGGCTCTAGAAGGCTGTGGTTTGTCTTGATTGAAAGAAACAGTTGTATTTCATAAACTGAAGCATTCTTTGTTATTTTATAATTTTGATGTTTCTCCCAAACAGATAGCTTTTCCGTAAAAACATTTTTGGTTGCAATTAAAAAAAAAAAAACTATATTTATTGTGCATATATTTTCCATTTTTTTAGATTCTATATTCGTGATATTATTGTGATGATGTGAATCTATTATGCTAGAGCTAGGACAAAATAAATAAAATTTTGGGAAAAAATGGAAAAAAATAATTTATAATTTGCTTCAGAGTCATGGTGTAGTAATGAAAATATAATTGCAAATTTTTATTATGTTCATCTGTATACTGTAAAGCTTTCATTTTATTAGCTTTAATAATCCTTGAGAAAATTGGAACTGAATGTTGGTAAATTTAACATTACAAAATTTTAATTTGTTTTATAACTATTGTTAGTTGAATTTACTTCCTTAATTTGATATTAGTTAATTATTTAGAACAACGATGTGTTAAACTTAAAGTAATTATACTTTGACTACATCCCCAATATCACGGTGAATCTCTTTAAATTGAACATATTTTGTTTTAGGGGCAAATGACAATATTTTCCACACGATTTTTACATGGAAATATGACGAAAAACAACAACACCAAATTAATAATATTTGGTTCATTGGCATAAATTCAAAATATTTCCCATCTCTGTCCGCAATAAAGTATGTTTTCAGCACAATGCATGAAGGGTTTGACTAACGGATATTAAGACTTCAGTCTACCTCCGTGATTGTTAAAATCGAAGCAACCCCGTACGACAGCATTCCCCAGGGCCCTGTCCTTGCAGGGGAAGAACTTCCTTTCGTGATTGTGGTGAAAATAGCTCCATAAGCGTTCGGGATTTTATCGGCTGGACCGGCTAGGATCGTCAAATGAGATGGGATATCAACGCTACGAAGGAAGTAGAGGAATGAAAAAAAGGGGGGAGAGAAGAAAGAGGGGAGTGGTAGGGTGACAAGAATTCTTAGGGGTGGTGCGGCTTCTGTGGTGACACATACCGATACTCTAAACGTAAAACGGCTCCTGCGCTTAACGACTCCATGTTCTTTATGTCCCATTCCATGGTGGTTGCTTTGTTAAGGCTTTTCTGTCCATTGGGCGTTAGACCAGTTCTTATGCTACTGATAAAGATATGCATATACAGAGCGACCCAATGAATTGCGAACCAATTTAAGGTTCGCCTATAGTCGACAACCGTTGCTGTCTATAGGTATATTGTACAGAAACGCTGATACAACCATACAAAGAATTCTTTAACTATTTTACAAGATTTTACTTACCAACTTTATGAAGAAAAATGCTGAAATTGTATAATCAACCACTATAGTTCATGTTGCGTAAGTCGGTCCTGGCGGTGGTACCCATATTTGCCTCCTAAATCGAACATTGCGGGTTCGACCCCGGGCAGGATCGATGAACTTTTTCGGGCGTAAAAATCCTTTGGAAGATATGAAAGCCGTGGAATTTACGGCACGAAGAAGAAGCTAAAGCCTTAAAGAAGAGGCCAATGAGCAAATTTGTCGGTCGTTTCACGCCCTGAATTGAATGCGATGCTGATGACCTGAGATGTTAATGAGCTTCCATAAATAAACTAAACTAACGTTGGGTTATGCTGGTTAATATTTTATTTTTATTCTTTCAGGTTAGATTGATTTGTCCTGATTTACCCTACAGATAGAAAAAAAAAAACTCCTGTCTGTTAATTCTCTAAAAGAAGGGGGGGATAAAACTATTGAAAGGTGACAGTCATTTTATATGGTTTCAATTTTAACAATTTAGTAGGTGTTTGCGCAGAGTCTTAATAAATATCAATTAAAGGTGCCTAATGATTTTTAGGTGAATTCTGAAAATGGTGACGTTTTACTATCCGTGGTCTGAAATTGATTATTAAGTTTAAGGATAATTAATGGTTTCTACCCGGGAATCTTTTTTCACGTCGTTTTTCAACGTGACAAGCTAACACATGAATCATAAATAAATGCGTGTTGTGCAGTAGAAAACATATTTTGTCCACTTTATGATTAAATACAGAAGAAAATACATCATCCGTACTAACTGAACTGAATCAATCACCATCAGACACACACTGACAGCAAAAAGCTAGCGTAACCTTGCATCAATCAAAGGCCGGGAACACTTGTGCTCAGGCTCAGTAGAAAAATACTGCAAGTTAATTCATAGTTCATTTGATTGCTCCATATACTAAATATCATGTAAAATATTTTAGACAAAAAGTTAATGAGTGTACAAAATTTGAACCGGTAATACCTCTAAATTTCTTGCTGCCCACAAGTAAACAATCCACAAGCTTTATAATTATATACTTTAAAACAGTAAACTTTACATAAAAACTATAAACGAAGGAAATAATGTGTCACTATGAATGGTTATGAAGAATATCACGTCAAAGTATATGCTGTAGTTCTACGCTCACTGCGGATCAGATCTTAGGCCCAATCCTTTTAAATTATTGATAATGGTGATGATTAGCGAGTATTTAGTATAACAGTACACAGGAGAAAACAATAAAAATTACTGTGCTAAGAAATTTTACTTTTAATATGTCTTAACTATGAACATTTATTATAAAAACACCGACCTTATTGTTCTATGACTCGATTATACAGTCAACATTACAAATAATTAAATTAATTTTACAATGAATTTTCAGATACACTATTTATCTAATTAGCGTTGCAATACATGACAATGAATTTCTTCAACTTTCCTGTTACGAAACTTTGCCTTTGTCTGAGAGAACCATTATATAAGGAAAAACATACATTACTATGGATGCCCAAGTAATGGGTATACCCGTGTATTTAAAACTAGTAGCATTTACTATGCTCTTTCTGTACACAGAAGTGCACCCTTTCTATTTCACCTTAGATACACCACCAAGGGTGGCAGAGATCGTTAAGGCGCGGACTCGAAGGCGGAAAGTTGCGGTTCGATTCCTGCCAAAACCACTCTTTCTGACTGAGGTTTTTTCCAGGTTTTCCTCAGTCCTCATAAATGACAAATGCGGAGGAGGTACCATAAACTTAGGCCTGGAATGTTTTCTTTCTTAATAAAAAAAATCTTTCCCAATTTGTCATTTATCTCATGTATCATCAGTGTCCACGTCTGTGATGCTTCAACAGTAAAAACGGGCGTTAAATACTATTAAAAAATTTAAATGCGTTACTTATATTCTGAATTCCAGGATTCCTTTTCAACATATTTATCAATTTAGCCCCATCCTTTACTATTGCACTTTGAATGCTCATTTCTATTTCTTTAACTACTAAATCTTGTGGCGTGGTTGATTGTTTCCTTTTATTTTGTTATTTACTTACCTCTTTTTCCTATTACAGGTTACTCGCGGAAAATGCTGAATGCGCTTCTGCTTTTGTTCGCTTTTTCCGACAATACTCAGTTTATCCCCAACTTTATTTTTAATTGAATAGAATACCCAGAACCGAGTGCTTTCGCTCACATTAACCCACTTACAAAGCATTATTGGAATTCCTAAATTCTCTCAAGGACAATACTCTTTTGTTTTCCTACTATCTGCCCAAATGCCAAATGCCCAGTTAACTTTCCAGGAATTTCTTCATTCCAACATCGAACCATTAAAGATCTTTAAACCAAATACCCCCATGATATTCGAAACCTGCTTTATGAAACATTTTAAAACATCTTAAAAATAAAAATAGCTTTCAAAACCTTAAAATAGGTCATAGTGAGCAAAATAGTCCCTTTAGGTTCAATAATTCCCTACAAAGCTTCATATGTTAAATAAAACGCTAAGATAAGCTTTTAGTTAGTTTATTCCTTTAGGAAAAATAAACATTTAGCCAAAAATTCGAAGCTTAGTAATAACAATAAAACATAATGAAAACGTCATGGCTTTTCATAAAATAACAAACATACTCTTTAATAACATTTGAGGGGAAGTTATACAAAATACTCTTTAATGTTTGAGCAACTTCTGGGACTTTGATGGAAGACCTGAAAGCCAACAAAAAGAGTAATACACGCTTCCCTCGATTGTCTTACTTTCTCCCATATTTCAGGTATATGCCGAATCAGCTGGTATTCTAGTTCAATAAACTGTCGAAGAAATTCCACCTTGTCCATAACTCTGGAGTACAATCTGCCCTATAATAGTAGTAGCAGTAGCAGTAGCAGTAGCAGTAGCAGTAGTAGTAGTAGTAGTAGTAGTAGTAGTAGTAGTAGTAGTAGCAGTAGTAGTAGTAGTAGTAGTAGTAGTAGTAGTAGTGGTAGTGGTAGTGGTAGTAGTAGTAGTAGTAGTAGTAGTAGTAGTAGTAGTAGTAGTAGTAGTAGTAGTAGTAGTAGTAGTAGTAGTAGTAGTAGTAAAATAATGTCCATAAAGTTTCTGGTCTCCCAGATAGGGATTATTGCCTTCACAAAATCTTTATCTGGTGTCATACTTTATTTTTAAGCAAATAATTGCAGCTGTAACTTCTGCTCCGCTGTGTTCAGTTGTTAAGATATAGTTGCATAAAGAAGGCTATGTGCAGAAGAATGTGACATGTTCAGAATTGAGTATCGAGTTGTTATTAACTTCTTCACAAAAGGAGGACTTACTCGAAATGCAAATAAACGGCAATTGGACGTGTTATATGGGTAAGCATCCCCCTCATATTCTGCAGTAAAAGAATGACCACACATTTTCCGAATGGATCGAGAAAGCATTGAAGCCGAAGAGGGTACAGGTCGTCCTTTGGAGGTGCTCACTCCTGTAAACGTCGCTCTTGTGGAAGGAGAAATTATGGAAGACTGGCGACTCAAAGTTACAGAAATAGCAGCAAGCTTGAAACTTTCTAAAACAACAACCCTTCGAATTATTCATGAACATTTAAACATGAATATGGTTAGTGCAAGATGGGTGTCTAGTCTTCTTTCTTCAATCCAAAAGCAGCTACGAGTCATCTGTTGTCAGGCATTTTTGGATCTCTGCCGTGGCAACGAGAGAGAAGTACTTCAACCATTGTTACAGGATATGAAACTATGGTTATTTACTATGATCCCTTGTCCAAAAGAGAATCAATGTAGTAGCGTAAACCCAGCAAAGCACTGCCTAAAGGCCAAGGCCACTCAGTCAACCAAGAAGACCATGGCCACAATCTTTTGGGACTGTGAAGAGTATTCCTCTTCATTGACTTCAAGGAGAGGAACACCACAGTAAATGGGGAGTACTATGCTGGTTTACTGCACAGACTACGTGCTTCCATCAAAGAGAAAAGGCGAGGAAAGCTGAGTGGTGGTGTGCGCTTTCACGGCAACGTGCCTGTGCACACAGTTCTTGTTGCAAAGAAAGCTGTGAAGAAATGTGGCTTCAAGGAGATCGACCAACCATCCTACAGGCCAGATCTAGCTTCTAGTGACTATTTACTCTTCTCAAACTCAAGAAGGACCTTCGAGGAAGGAAATTTAAGAGTAACGAAGAAGTGGTGGAGGCTGTTTAAGCCCATTTTGCAGACAAGACTTCTGACTATTTTTTTGTCGGGGTGGATTGAAATGTTATTTCAAAAATGTGAGAAGCGTAGTGCAATAAAGAGTAATTATATTAAAGAGTAAAATATAATTTGTGTCTTTGTCATACCTAGAAAATGGTTAGGCCGGAAACTTGTGGACTTGCCCTCGTATTGACGTTAAGTGAACGAACAGGTCGGGATCTCATTCCTTCTCTACCTTAGCAACTATTTGAGAATATCTGACATAGAATCACGAGTAAAACCTGATGGTATTCCATCATGCACGAGCCACAAATAGCGTTTTACGTTTCTTTCAACAAACTTTTAAATGCTTCATTAAAAAGTCCTGTTTCTTTTTAGGTATTTTGCTGTAAACAACCATTAAATTTTCATTATTATTCACTGACACCAGGTGTCAGTCGAATTGCATTTAATAAAAACATATACATAAGTATCTGCATCGATATTTAATTATTTTTGTCAAATATCAGTTGAAGATTATTAAGAGATGGTCTGTTTTGCAATGTTCTGGTGTGACAGGAGGGGGGGGGGGCTAAACAATTTCTATTTCAGAGCTGCTCGCAGATTTTCATGCATATGCATCAATTACAACGTCGTTTTGCCGATAGAAAGGGGGGCGGGAAGTCATTAGGGACACATCAACGACTCCCGCCTGATTGACCGATATTGCGCAAGCAGCAGTTGCCCATCATCTTAACGCCAAAATGGGTTTAGAGCCACATCAGACATTTTCTCGGAGTCACTCTGCATGGTAAACAGGCATCTACTAGCCGCTGCTGATTGGCAAGTAGTTTTTAAGAAGGTTCACTGAGTTACGTTGTAGATAAACAAAGAATTTAATGAACTATGCATTATACTGTAGCTTACACCATTCTAATAGAATATAAAAATATTTTACACAGAGTGATTCAAAATAACAAAGCTTAGCATGTTGTGTGAACGGCAGCTGAGCACTTTTCAAGTTGAGACTCATGTTTGGGCGCTATGGGGCGTCAAATTATCACGAGTCCCAAATTTTGTGAAAAAAATTCCACCTACTTCCATTTAACTGCAAAAGGGGTTCGAATTGTCAACCCCCAGTGGTGCAGAGATTGGCGCATAAGGTCAAAGACTTCCATGTGATAAGACCTTTCTCCTGCTCCTCCTCCCCGAGCTCTTATTAACACTGAACTTATGTTGATTACTGTGAGTCAGGATTTTCTTCCTCCCAAACACGAATGTTGTGCAAGTTCACGATGCCATCCCAAGACGCCTTATGGCACAGATACATGCGGCGTGTGAAATACTTCGCATAAACCACAAGTCTTCAACCTTGTGCGCCAGTCTCTGTACTACCGATGCATGCATGCTTTGTGCGAAAACCGAACCTCTGCTATATTTAAATGCACGATGATGTTCTTGAGGTGGAGATTTCTTGACAGAATGTAGAACGAACGCCTACCACTACCTATCCGAATGTTATTGTTCCTTGACGCCCCACAGGACCCAAACCATGCATTTACGGACATAGAGGGTAGGTTCATAAGTTTCGGGCCTAACCATTTTCTAGGTTAGAGAAAGACAACAACGATATTTCACTTATCAATATAGTTACCCTTTATTGCAATGCACTTCTCAAATCTTTGAAATAACATTTCACCCCCCCCAAAAAAAAATAATCAGAAATCTTGTCTGCAAAATGTGCATAAACAGCATCCACCACTTCTACGTCACATTTAAATTTCCTTCCGCGAAGGTCCTTCTTGAGTTTTGAGAAGAGAAATAGTCACTGGGAGCTAGATCTGGGCTATAAGGCGGATGGTCGATCTCCTTGAAGCCACATTTATTCACAACTTCCTTTGCAACAAGAACTGTTGCACAGCAGCATTGTCGTGAAGAAGGCGCACACAACCACTGAGCTTTTCTCTTTGATGGAAGCACGTAGTCTGTGCAGTAGGCCAGCATAGTACTCCCCATTTACTGCGGTGTTCTTCTCCTTGAAAACAATGAAGAGTGTTCCTTCACAGTCCCAAAAGATTGTGACAATGATCTTTTTGGTTGACTGAGTGACCTTGGCCTTTAGAGGCGGTGCTTCGTCCAGGTTTACGCCTGCCACTCCATTGACTCTCTTTTGGACAAGAGATTATGGTAGAGGACCACAGTTTCATCTCCTGTAACTATGGTTTGCAGAACTTCTCTCTCGTTAGCACGACAGAGCTCCGAAAATGCCTGACAACAGATGAATCGTTGCTGCTTTTGGACTGAGGAAAGAAGTTCAGGCAAACATCTTCCACTAGTCTTATTCATATTTAAGTGTTCCTGAATAATTCGATGGACATATCTGCAATTTTGAGCCGCCGGTCTTCCATAATTTCTGTTTCCACAAGAACGACGTTTTCAGGAGTGAGCACCTCCAAGGGCCTACCTACAAGCTCTTCGTCTGTAATGCTTTCTCGACCCATTCGAAAAGGTTTGGCCCATTCTTTTTACGGTGCAATATGAGGGGGATGCTTCCCTTATATACACCGTCCAATCGCTGTTTAATTTCAATTGGATTAAGTTCTTCTATTGTGAAGAACTTAATAACAGCTGGAAAGTTCATTTTGAACATGTCACAATCTTCTGCACAAAGCCTTCTTTATGGAACTATATCTGAACAACTGAACACAGCGGAGCGGAAATTAGAGCTGCAATTATATACTTAACAGATAAGGTATGACACCTGATAAAGATTTTGCAAAGGCGATAATCCTTATCGCATAGGTAGGAAACTTATGACCTACCCTCGTAGGTCCCCTATTCACATATAGTTAGTTTGTCGCAGTTATTTTGAATCACCTTGTAGAAGAAGTAATATTTTCTTAAACATAACTTAGAAGGTCTCATACTACTATCTCATGAGATTTTCAAATAAGGTGAGTGCTAACAAACAGCTGTTGAAAAAATTCAGAAATACATTTCGGTTATCTTGAGTTAGCATTCATGCGAATTTTTTCTTCAAGAAATTTCCTGTAGCAGCTTGAATCAGCATATCTTTTGGGTTTCATTTTGTATATGTTACCTTAAAAAAAAAATATCATCCACATTTTGTAGTTATAAAATATTTTTAAATTTTCCGAGATACAATGGGGAACTTGGCAATAAAATTAAAATCAACAAATAGACAATTAAATACAGCTATCCATAACATTCTTGGCAATTAATCGTATTCTAGTGGTAGCAAAGATTCATTCAGTGGACAGAGCTAATTAGGGAGATGTTAGCAAAAAATGTCAAGACTAGCCTGTACCACAAAAACAGAGCGGAGACGGGTGTGCGTGAGTTGTGGGTTTTATTACTCATTATGCAAAATGGCGTCATTCTGTGAACATCGGAAGCTGTGTTATCACAAGCATGGGCAGTGTTGTGATTTTATTAAGGTCTTCAAATTAGAACACCAGTCATGCTGAAATACACTAGTGGCATTAATTCTGGACACTTTAGAGAATTTTGTTAAACATTACATTAAGCTTTTGATTTTAATTGAATTTTTGAAATTTTGAAATTTTGAATTTAATTGATTTTAATTGAAATTTGCGCTTTTATTGTAGTCATATTCTCAGGAAAACTAGACGAACATATCTTATGTTCAATGCTACAAGAACAGGAAACTAATTTACAATTACTGCTTATCAAAACATCTGTAAACGTTACATTTGGGCACATTCATGTGCATTAATTTAACTACTTTGTGTTAGTATATTGTTGGATATCCTTTTGATTCAATTACTGCCTCGATTCTTCGTGGCATTGAGTTCACCAAATATTAGAGAACTTCTTTGTTCTAAGCCACGATTGGTAGATGACCTCTAGCAGTTTCCCCTTGTTGCTGTGATTTCGACGACACCTAAACTTTCAGTCTTGACCACAAGTTTACAATTAGGTTGAGGTAAGGACTGTTCCCTGTCCAAGCGGGGAGAGTAACATGACGATCCCTGAACCATTTCTGATTCATCCGAGAGGTATGATAATTTGCGCCATTCTGGTGGAAGATGCACCGCTGACTGTCACCCGCAAACAAATCACAAGTAGTAGGCATTAGTCTGAGACCTCTTCTTGGCATTTTTGGCATTAATGTTGCTCTCTAACACTGCTAGGTGCCCGAACCTAGTGGCGGTGATGCACTCATGTATCATGTCCTCACCTGCTCGGCGACGCACAAACATGATGTCCATCATTTACAAAGACGTTGATCTTCGTTTCATCGCTCTAAATTACTACTCCAGTCTTCTTGCGTCCAATCCCTGTGTGCTAAAACTTACTGCACACGCTTTTGCCTCTACTTTTGGTTGAGGTAAGAATTCTTTCTTGGGGTCCTCCTCGCAGGCCATTCGCAAAGTTTTTATCAGATTGTTCGTTCAGAGACACATAACACAGATGATATCAAGATGGTATTTATATCTTTTGCCGTAAGTCGGCATCTTTGTAGAGAAAGGCGGTAGGTTTTCTGCAATCTTGAGCAGTTAGTTTTGGTTTGCTGCCATGTTTGCTTGGAGACATTCTCATGCTCCCAGTTACTCCGTACTATTTGCAAACTTTCTTAAAGCCTGATTCTTTAACGCCACTATCCAAAGTTTTCGCCATTTCTACATAGGAATAGCCTTCTGTGCGAAGTATTAACTGGTGACCAATCAGCGGGTTTTGTCTTAGGAGCCATTATTTCAGATTACAGGACCAGTTTTCAATTTACTCTGAAAGACACTTCATAAAAGTTGTCAACTGCTGTACAACAATGATGATCACACCTGACATAGGTACTGAGAGAATACAACAATCGAACACAAGATCTCTGTTGATTAAAAATACCATAATTACACAACAAGTATATTGCTGCTGCACTAAGATGGAATCATTGAAGTTACTTAATGATATTTAAACTTGTTTCTGATATCTATACACAATGTAGCACGTTTCACATTTCTTAAAGATAATGAAATATGATATTGGAACATTATAGACAAAATAAAAACGCCGTCTGTTGATTTAGTACAACACAATCTTTATAAATGTTATAAGATTTAAAAATGTTAAAACTATTACAAAAAGTTTCCAGAATTAGTGTCACAGCTGTACATCAGGAACTTCGCCCGCTTGCTCGGGGTTAGTCGACCTTCTGGTCATCACTGAGGACGAGAAATGGGTCTAGGAGATGAAACAACAGTCTTCGAAATGGGAAAGCCCAGCATCTCCAAGACTTTCGATGGCACATTCTTTGGGATGTGTGCCATGAATGACCAGGCCATCAACAGCAAGTTTCACTACAGCATTCTGAGACGTCTGAGGGAGGATATTCGGCGCAAAAGTCCCAAAATGTAGCGTTAGGGGAATCGAGTGCTTCACCACGTCCATGTACCTACTCAAACAGCGTTACTATTAAATGCATTTCTCGACCGCAACCTACCTGCTCGCCAGACCTAGTCCCCTGCGACTGTTGCTCTTCCACAAGAGAATTTAGCTCAGCTATGTTGCAGGAATTGAAACAAATTGTAATCTAGTATTCAACATTGCATTCTTTATCCACAATTGTTTCGCTTGCCACTTCGAAGCATTAAAAATGAGCACTTGACAAAGTTATTAAGTTTTTCGGTAGCTGTTACTGTTTAATTAGACATGTATTCTTTCAACTTGCAATTCTCTAGTCACGCCACTCACTTTAAATAACCTTCCAACATCTCTCTAATTGCACACGCTAACATTTTAATTAAAAGTCAGTGAACGGCTATGCTTAGACTGATGATGACATGCTTCAAGGTTTCTTCTCAGAATTGGATACATATGTATTTTTTTTTTTTGTTGCAAATGTTCTTCACATCACGGGAAGTTTTAGCACTGAATTGATATAAAGCATATGACAGTCTAACCTCAAACATCGAAAATATTTTGATTTGCAACCACTGGAAACCTCGTAATGTTAGATATTCGGTTTCAAAGAATTTGTCTAAAGTGAATTGCTTTTTCAAAACTTAAAAACTCCTAAGCCGTCGCAAAATAAACCATTAGTACCTAATGTGGTTCAAGATTGAAATGTAATGTTCAATCTTCCAACATTTATAAATCTGCCGTTCTTTAATACTTTCATTCAACTGGAAAATTTTATTTTTGATATCTTCATATAAGTTTAAGCCAGTCACTCCTATTTGAAATTGCATTTCTACTTCTTTTACCTATCGTTCTAGTCTAGAATTCTAATTCATATAAGGTTGTGCAGTATTTGTTGTTCCTAAAATATGAAACGGAACTATTTTTCAGCATAATCACCATGCATTTGAAGACACATATATCTCTCGTAGCATACCGCCACGAGTGACCGAGGTTATTAAGATGCGGGATCTTGAGCGGGAGGTCTAGGGTTCGAATCCTGCCAGGACCGTCCTCCCTGACTGAGGTTTTTCCAGGTTTTCCTCAGTCTTCATAAACGGCAAATGCCGGGGAGGTACCCTAAACTTAGCCCTGGAACGTTTCCTTCCTTAAAAATAAATCCTTTCCCAATTTATCATTTCATCTCATGTATCACCAGTGTCCACCGCCTGTGATGCTTTAGTAGTAAAACGGGCATTAAACACGATTTAAAAAATAAGCGCCCAAAATATGAAAATAATCTAATTTACAAACTTCTGTTCCCCCACTACCAGACTATACCATTGTATTTGTTTGTTTGTTTTATTTACGGTCGCTCTTTAACATCTCAGGTCATCAGCGTCCCATTCAAATCAGGGCGCGAAACGGCCGAAACATTTTGCTCGAGGCCTCTTCTTTCACTTTCAGGCTTGAGGTTCTTTTATCTGCCGTCAATGTACGACACGGGATCCGGATTTACTTCCCTTTTGAAGGAAACTATACTTAGGAATCTTACACCCCAAAAAATCCATCGGTCCTAGCCGGGATCGAACCCTCGATCTTGGGTTTAGGGGACAAGTATGGTTACTACACCACCAGAATAGATATTGTATAATTTACTTGCAATCTTTCAATAAGATTTAAATTTTCCATGACCAGTGACCAAAATACGTTGGTAGCTTCCCGTTTAGAACTAAAAAAATATTAATAATTATTTGAGGGATCTTAAATTTAAATTATAATTTGATTAAAAGCTACTTATTATAGCTCCGCGCTAATTGTTTGGTTTTTTCTATTTATATCTGATGTTTCCTCATCCTTTGCTGCCTTTTACTCTAATGTGTATTTTCAGAGATTTCACTCCTTTTTTGTACGACTGTTAATTAAGAATAATTGCACACCAACTCGTCTTAACGATCATACGCATTGCAGAACATCACGTGCTGGATGCCCCCTTTGCGCTTGCGTTATTATATGAGCGTAAAGTCTCAATTATAATTATTAGGAGCTGTGAATGTAGCTATTTTAAGTAATTCTGTAATTAAATACTGAACAGCTTCTCAAAACATATCTTATATGAAAGCATAGACGGGCATGTTTTTCATTATTTGTTTGAAGCATTTTGTAACACGAAAAGAAAGAAAAACATGTATTAACCGGATTTTGAACCAATTTCTTTGAGATATAATGCCATATTTAACACTACCACATTCTACAGGTGTGTGAATATTTAGGTGACATGTTGAATCTCTATAACTAGATGATGGAGCTTCCCTTACACAAGGTACATTTGATCACAGATATTATGCATTTATGTTGCTTTTTTCTGCTTGAAGGTGCCTCAAAAATAAAGTTAATACAAAATTGTCTTTATTAGGCATAAAGATGTTTTGTCCAAAGCTCTTGGAATCCATCACACACACAAACCAAATTTAATCAACAGTCACCAAAACAAAGGAAATTTTAATTCGGAAAATAACTCCATGCCAGAAAACACAGAAAATCGAATATAGCATTTCCCTCAAGTTCTGGTGTCATTAGCTTTATCACTAATAAAACAAAGTTTATCAAAGAATCTCTTTTCAAGAAAATGAAAGAACCTGGCAGTACGATCAGTATTTTGAAACTCAAAAATCGAAGAATTCGGACGGTCAATCACTGCAATGCTCCAATACTATATGCACTCAAAAGACAGAGCGTCAATTTTGCATTTTAGACTAGAACTTTGAGAAACCTGTGGGAACCATGCATTCGGTGCCAAAAGCATGGCATATACTAAGTGAAGTGTTTAATAAACAAGTGATAGGCATAACAGAACACAAGAGGGCTATTGCGTTCCTTCAACAAACATTTGCTAGCTTTACTTTGGCAGTTACAGATCAACTCCACATGCAGTCCCAGACATGGTTGCAACATATCCGTATATCTCAGTTTGTTGACTTGAATGTAGGGGGTTACATTACCAATCTTCCACATTTGGGAGTATCGAGGAGGAAATATCTACACATGAATGAGGTTAAGTATTAATTTTAACGAGTTAAATTCAATCGATATAGAACGAAACGTGGCAACAAAGCACACTAACCGAGGGGAGATGCATGTTTAGGTGAGAGTAGATAAGAAGCGCATTATCGTCAAACACTTGCTGATGTGAATCTATTCACCGTTTGTATATTATTTGGCAGAGTGAAATAAGCTGGAACAGAGAAACTTGTATACGAGGAAAACGTATGTGATTCAATTTAAAGTTACGTGGAGTGATCAGAACTGTAACACGAGTCAAATAAAGTATTTTTACTTCATGAAATACTCACGAAGGTATTGCCAATGGTTTGTGTTATTAAGGTCGATATTCCATAGTGTCTGAAAATGCACATAAACTAATACATAAAATGTAAGTATTGCATTACGCGACACGGGGGCCACAGTGAACGGGAGATCTGTATTTCGAATCCCCCCCAAACCGCCCTTCCTAACTGAGGTTTGTTTCAGGATTTCTAATAGCAAATGCCGTTGAATTGGGTTGGTGGCGATAGAGAGGATAGTTCGGTACTTCCGTCATGCTCATGGGCTGGCCGTTTGTGCCCACGCCCACAGTTCGAGCCCCTCAGAAGGACCATTTCCATACCACAAATTTTTCCAAAAGTGCGAGCCATAGTCACTTCGCACTAGCGCACCTCGTCCTGGCACTTTCAACTCTGTAACAAAATCAATGGATTAAATTGATATGAAATGGGAAAATTCCATTCCAGTATTCGCCTAAGCGATTAGGAGAAACCACAAAAGCCAGAACGGCGGGCACCAAGGGACCTCCCATATGGGACTCCCAAGCGTTACCTTCTGAGCCGCTCGATATAGCAAATGCCGGGGAAGTACCCGAAACTTAGACCTCGAAGATATCTTTCCCAAATTTTAACTCATGTAACAATTGTGTTCACCGTCTGTGACGTCAAAAAAATTAAACACTTTTAAAAACTAAATAAATTCATTGATGAAAATGTTTTAATTAAACTCCATAGACAATATTTATATGCAAATTAAACTGTTTTTGTTATTGATTATTAATAATTGAGCTCCCTCTTTTTTGTATAATAGAAAAACAACATGTACCGAGATATAAAACTCAGAATCAATCCCGGCCAAGGCCGATGGATTTTTTCGGGAGTAAAAATCCTAAGATCGCTTCCTTCAGGAGGGGATTAAAGCCTTGGGTTCCATGTTGTACATTTACGGTATGTAAAAGAACCTCAAGCCTAAAATAAGAAGCCTATGAGCAAAATTTAGCTACCGTTTCACTTCTTGAATTGAATGGGGCGTTGATGACATAAGATGTTAAAGAGCGTCAGTAAATAAACAAAATCAACGAATAATTGAAAGCTATCCTTAAAATATAACTGCAATATATAACATGTATAATACACATTTATAAAGCTTCCAAGTAAGATGCAAAATATATAAAAAGTATTCCGTACATATTACATTTAATGTAGATTTTATAACAAAAATCCTCGTTTTACAATCCTAGCATTAAAACACGTTTCTTACGACGCTATAAATCGTGCACAATCAGACACTGGTGTCAGAAAAGGTTACCTAGCAAGTAGTATTCCATTAGTCTTCACCGCCTTCACAACACAATTTCATACAATGTCATCCTAACAGGCATACCAACTTTCATATTCGAGAATCATTTTATTAAACAAATGTTTTGAAACTACAACAACAATGTAAGTTATTAATCATCCTAAATTAATTTTCTTTATCTTGGAAACATTGAAAATACAATTAATTAATGACATTACAATTTCTTTTATTTCAAAACGTTAATCTTAAATCTTTATATTAAAAGTACAACCAGTTACATTAAAAAAAATATTATTCCTGAGTCACTACTCCTATCATTTTGCCTTCCTACTGTTAATAAACGTTATAATGTACAAGTAGTCCTGAAAAATATTTTCATTGGTTGAACTAACATGTTTCTCTTTTCCCCATGTACAAATCTTGTCATATTTCTTTTCCTTTACACTTTTTGATTTTGGAGGAATTAACAAACTCTCAGCTATTTCACCTTCTGTTCTATAATTTCTTCTGGAATGATATTCATATTTTCAATACCAAATACTGCGGAATTAGCATCCATTTCTATTTGAATTCTTCAAAACAAAAATAAAACAACATAGAAACGAGTAAGAACCTATGCAATATAATACGTCATGACATCATATTTTACCAATTTGTAATACTTTTTAAACATATTTCAATTCTAAAATTGCATAAAGCATTGTATTCAACACGTATGTAATCTTCATTCTAAACACTCATGAAAATTCTCACGTTCACTTCCACTCAAGCGCTAAACATTCACTCATGTCACCATTTTCAAATTTACACACTAGTTACATAAATAACTGCTCTAACATTCGTGGTTTTAGAATTATAATTTTCTAAACTTTATATATATAAAACTTAAGCAATCATCTGACGAGGAAAATGAAAGATCGACATATTTAATTACGACTTATTAATGAATGTTGATATAGCATAGAGACAGAGTAATATTTTACATTTGTAAAGTTTTATCAAAGAATGTAAGTCATAAGGCTACCAGGCTCTACTCAATATAAAAGTCATTTTCAGTTCCATGAGAAAGAATGGATCGTATTCTTGATATGCTAAAACCTGCAACCAGAAGAGATTTCAATTCCATGGCATTTCGCTATTTTCGTTTCTGTTTGTATTATTATTTTTACTGCCACTGCCACTCGGTAAAAAAACCGGATTTTCTCAGCTTCACACAACGCAGCAGTGTGTACAGTTATATTAGTTCCAGAAAAGTTTTGTCTACCCAGAGGTAGGTTGCGAAAAAAGCAGCAGAGAAAGGCAACTGAACACCTGTGCACGTTCACCTAGCCTACACAAATCTTTCTCTGCAGTCAGCTGACTTGTCGCGTAATAATAATAAACTGGAAGCAAATAATAAACTTTTATGGCTATCATTATCCCTTACAAGTCGATTTCATCCTCTTTCTCTCTCTATCTCTGTCCTTAAAAGGTTTAATATTTGGCAATTTTTGAAACATTCAATTTTAAACTGTGTTGCAAATTAAGAGCTATAAGTAATGCTTCCAAACAGATCCGGTTCGTATTTTAAACATTTTATGATTATCTATGTCATAGTTAAGTAAAGCGGTAAACTTTGACTACAACAAACAACAAACATTTCATTTAAAGCCGTGAATACTATTTACCTTTGTCGGTCCTGGTGGTGTAGTGGTAACCATACTTGCCTTCTAAACTAAGATCGCGAGTTCGATTCCGGCCAAAACCGATGGAATTTTTCGGGCGTAAAATCTTAAATATGGCTTCCTTCGGAAGGGAAGTAAAACCGTGGGTCCCGTGTCGTACATTTACGGCACGATAAAGAACCTCAAGCCTGAAAGAAGAGGCTTCTGAGCAAAATTTGTGGGCCGTTTCACGCACTGAATTGAATGGGACGCTGATGACCTGCGATGTTAAAGAGTGTTCGTAAATAAATCAAATCAACAACAATTGAAGTGCTTCCGTTTCAAATAACATTGCCTAATATAGCAATTCACTAAAAATGGAAACATTAGGACAATATGCAAATCATATAACATTGAACCAATTCTTCTACTTCTTCTTTTCGTTATATTTGTTAGTTTTAATCTCAGTGCGTTCTACCAGGTGAGATAAATAACAATAATAAGACTGTGTTAATCCAGTTGCAGTGTAAAGAAGTGAAGGCAGTGAGTAAAGTATACGGATAAAAAGTGGAACGAAGAGATTGGAAACCACTCTTAAAATCCGTTATCTGTACGCTTGTAAAGATGGGCGAATCCTACTGCACCACAAGCCCCATTTGCATGAGCCCAATACGGTTCTTGGTTGTCGAAGAGCTTTAGGTATCACCCATGAGTTCAGAGACTAGAGCCCCCCCCCCCTAAAGATTTTTACAGCCGTAGAAATACAAACTTAACTATCATTTGAACCAAAGAAGTCATAGTGGCCAGACATTAAAATGGAATGAACATGAAGAAGGAATGAAAGAGGATAAGAAGGCATAGATTGTTGGTAAAGATCATCCTATGATGCACATTGTGTTAATCAATGTAAAAAAGTTTAACACTATTAGACTACAACAATCTGTCGCTCGTATTTTCTTATATATCATATTTTCTATTTAAGACCGTATAAAAAGAAATCAAAATTATGTATGAGCATATTCGTGGAATACAGAATTAATTTATTTTAGATGATTTAAGCAATCCGCATAAGGTATTAACTCCATAAGATAGGAGAGCGGTAGTAAGCCCGTTCTTGCACCGAGTTCTCCTGGTGATGAACCGGGAATTGCCCCGTAATGATGGGAGTGTCCAGCAAGTCCAAGCGAGGGAGCCATGATTTATTGGTCTTGTGCGTCCATCAACTAGATTACGTTATTACAACTTGATCCTCTATCTCGCGCGGAAATCGAACCCGGATCTCCCGATGCATGCTATGCAAGACGCACTCTGCGGGGTTAATAATGCAACTCTGTAATTGGACGGAACAATTCCAGGAGGCATTTCCCACGGAATGCACTGCCTGCGTTACGCGTTCAATTAGAAACAGAGCAAGACATGACAGCTTTCTTATGTTGCCGCCCGAGGGCACTGCCTCACAACAGCAGAGATGTACATGCCCTCCTTGCTATGTCACATTTCCTTAAGTAGCGTCCTTTATTTATCAAAAGCTGATAACATGGGAATTCATATTATTAAGTAGAGTATGAAAGAGCTATCCTTGTAAAGTTAAATTTACCAACTTCTGTTCCCATTTTCTCAAGGATATTAAAGCTAATGAAATAAAACTTTTTACAGAATACAGATGCACATAATGTAAATTTACTAATCTATTTTCACCACATACCATCACTCTTAAAAAATTAAGAACGGTTATCATTTGTTTGCTTTTTTCTGTTTTGTTGTCTTTTTTTTTTTTTTTTTTTTTTTTTTTTTTTGCGTCGTCACATTTTATTCTAGCTCTACCATAATATACCCACATCATCACAATAATATTATGAATAAGTGGTAAAAGTTCTAAAGCGATAGCTGATACAGATCCTAACAAAAAAGAAAGAAAGAAAGAAAGAAAGAAAGAAAGAAGGAAAAAATGGAAAATGTATGCCAAACAACCTGTAGTGTTTCAATAATTGCTGTCAAAATGTTTTTACAGAAAAACTAACGTTTTGAAGTAAACACCAGCTAAATTCCTCCAACAATGTAAAATAACAAAGGATGATAATATGGAAAAACGCTGCCAATATATGAAACCTTTTCTATCATTCAAGACAAACCACAGCCTTCTAGAGCAAATAGTTTCTGAAATACTACATTTTATATTCGCGAACCCCCTCCCCAAAATACATCTGCAATGATATAATTAAACTTTTTAAAAACATTATAACCAAGGAAATTAATGAAAATGATTTCAAAACAAACAGAAAATTTTAAATATTAAAATGGTACAAAAAACAAAAATATGATTTTTTGATCCCCGTTCCATTTATATTTCCCTTACTTCCCTTATTCAAAAAAGTTAATAATGTCATATTTAATGGTTAAAATAAATCAACTTAAGCATTAAACTTGTATGCCAGTCATTGAAATAAAAATTAATCAATTTAAAAACGAAGTCAATAAAATTAACACTCACAATTTCAGAAATAGTCTACTTACATGAGATCCATGATCAACAATAAAATTGCCGCATATGGTGTATTACTAATTAAAGAAGCAGATTATCCAATTATCAGATGACCAATGCGGCGGCGGGTACTGCACCGGTCGATAAGGCATGATCATAGCTAGCCGGATGGGCAGGTTAATGCTTGAGTGACAGTCTAATACATACTAGTGCAACTAACAAATTATTTACTCACCCATGTTGTACAAGGAAATGATGGAAGCACTTTTATTATTAAATATTTCTGTCATATGCTTGTGAAATCAACCATTGTCCTTCTCCATTCCCCTTGAAAAATGAAATTGATACCTTTACGAAGGTCTGAATATAATATCTGGAATTTTTGAATAGGATTACGCTTGGAATTCATGGGAATTTCTCTTCAAATAATCTCTGGTAGCTCCAGTATTTAATGTTTTTAGCAAACTATATTCCAAGATTAGACAAGCGTTGTTCCTTTCATTGTTCAAACGGCATTAACTTAGCGGCGTGAGATCCAAGACCAACGTAGCAGTTCGGATAACCTCGCCATCTTCTGTCGTGTAGCCTACTGGCGGCTTACCAGCCGATGTACCTCGCAGCAGCATCGATAATGATAATTGGATGATCCGATACTGTAAAACACTGGAACCAATCATCGCCCATTTACATTTTAGCACTTAGTTATTATTCAAGGACAGCAACAGTTACTTCCAGAGTGGAGAATTGGTGTTTAGTAGACGTGTCTATAGGGAAAAAATCAGTGTCAATTTTGGGTTATAGGTTATATGCAGCAATTTTTCAGGTGTTTTCTCCAGAAACGGACATGAACCAAAAGCAAACGAAATACGCTAGGATTTATAATTGCTCATCTTTCCTTAATTTGTTACACGGTCCTATGCACAACACTTTGCGGCAACTGCCCTCGGTTTAAACATTGTTGAGAAGAAATTGGCGACTCTTTTGTCCTTTAAAACTTCATGATCTCCTCAAGTAGGTCGGAGAATTAGGGGTCCAATTGATGAACCCAGTTCTCGTATCTACTGCTATTTCTGCAATCTGCAGAAAGTTTCCGTTGCTAAATGTCATACTAGGTTTCACTATATAATGAGTGCCCAACGCCTATGATGCTACAATAGTAAGCGTAAGACTCTATTAATGTGAAACCATGACATCACTAGCGACAAAGGTTCTCTGACCACATCAATAATTAATTAACGCCAGCCAGCAGAACTCTAGTATTTAGCAGTAGACAAACTCCAATGCAGTACTGTCGAATGACATCTTTCCTATAGCTGCAAGAGAGTTCACTATTGCTACTGTGGTATCTTTCTTTGATCTGCTGGTGGTTAACAAATATATCTTAGCAATAACACATGAGAAGAGCTACATGGATAAGCATATTTTGAGGATGGTGCAGGAAACTTTTCAGGCTTAAATTTAGAGTGTCATAACCGCATTTGTCATTGATAAGGAACGAGGAAACACCGGAAAAAGCTTCAGTTATGGAAGAGGGTCTTAGCGGAATTCGAACCACAGATCTTCCTTGCACATATCGGTGCCTTTATACCTCTAAAATGAGGCAATGCTTTTTGGCCACCTAGTAACTAGTAACTGGAAATTATAACTTTATTCTAAACATAAAATAGAGGAGAATTAAATCGAAACCTCTGAAGGTTTTACGAAAGCCATGATATCAGTACATAGCTTGCGGCAGAATTATAATGGAAATATTTTTCCTGAACCACAAAAGTCTTCAAAAGCGTTGTCAAATAAAATCCGCAACGATGAACGCAATTAACTACCTGTGGTACTCAAAGCGAATTTTTCTTCTTCTTTTTGTTTGTTATTCCCCTGCTCATTAACTATCTCGCAGTACATAGTCATTATGGACGTAGCCAAAGCTAGCTTTGAAATTAAAAAAGGCAGGAAAATAAACTGGACATAAAGAGAGTAAAGCTCTGTAACGATGAATTAAAAAAAAATAGTGCGTGAGTCACATCTTAAATTGTCGGTTACTTTCTTTCGCATGGAGAAAGTAAAATAATTATATTTTCGGCGAAATTTCTTCTTTAGTTCTAGTTAGAAACGTGTTTTTTGCTCCAACGCAGATAGGAGTTAACCTCAGTAAAAGAAACTTTTTCGTGGGAAGAGAGTGCAACTGCTGAAAGGATTTAGGTGCTATAGAGCTGTTCGTATTCTCTTTACTAGCAAAGATCATTACGGCTTAAGCAAAGCCTTTGAAAAAATTATGGGGAAAGGAAAAACAAATCATAAACATTTATATTTAAAGTAACGATTAAAAATTGTCGATCTTTATTGTTTCAATATTATTTCTACGGAGTACAAATAAATAAATAAATACAGATTGTTTCTCCATACTTTCGATACCTCGATACTGAAGAAGTTGAAGCAGTAATTACGGCCCGCCCTCGGAAATGTAAATATAATATAATATATATAAGTGCAACTCTAAGCATAATATTTTATGATTTGTAATTAGTAATATAAATCTCGTATGTGTTTCAGGAGATGTAACGTTAATATGTTACTTGTATGTAGTCAGAAGGGAAAGTCTCTGATGTTTTCTGTTAAGGTAGAAAATCAAAGAGGTCATAAAACTCTATAAGAATGGGAACCCGAGGGTAGAGTGTGATGATATTTTTAAACAACTGCCGTCGGAGGGTTAATAAACCCAAAGAATTTTAAATTCGTTAAGCTATTGAACCCGGCAGGCCGTTGTACAGTTAGCCTTTAAACCAGTCAATGTCAACAAGAGTTTTAACCTTTCAAATAATAACGAATGGCACGTGATGGCAGATGAAATTAAACCAGCCAGTAGTAAATCTATTTTTTTAACTTGCAAATCAAGACGCGAGACATGCGTGTGCGTGTGTGACCACATGGCTTAGTGCAGTTAACCTTTTTGCGCCTCTGGGAGGAACGAACGAGATGAGAGAGAAACCGGACGGCGATGCATGGACGTAGGCTTCTTCCAGATCTTAAATAATTCACGTCGATGGACCTGCGAGAGTCATGGCGTTCTACTTCAACGGCGAGCATTGAGGAGGGTCCCCCAGGCAGAACCTGTCAGACATCAGGACAGAAACTTTCTCTAAGGCAATAATCCGCTGCCACGTCGCACAGCATTAACCTGATTCACCTGACATTTTCTATACTGCAACCAGAACTTTGGAAAGTTATGAAATGGGGAAGGAATAAATATTCATCCCAGTATTCATCTAAGAGAACACACACACACACACACACACACACACATATAATAAACAAAAACAAATTCAATATGATCGACCCCAAAATATCTGCACTAAGGATATCGCCCAAATATGAGTACCAATAGTTATGGTTTGAGCTTGCTCGTTTCCATCGTTTTTCAGGTTTGAGCCTTCCGAAAACTGGCCTACATTTCTTATCCTCAATTCCGGAGTAAAGGACAGGGTGTTAAAATCCTGCAGCGCAGGTATAAGCAGGTGGATCACAGAACAGCTCTTTTGGTGCTTACGGCATAGGTTCAGATCCCAGGCTATTAAAATAAAGAAACGAAATGTTGTGACCAATAATGAAACATTTAAGCAGATATTAGAATAACCTCAAGGGGAGTATGAAAGACATATCCTTCTATTGTTAAATTTACCAATACACTTCCCATTTTCTCAAGGACTAAACCTAATGAAATGCAATTGTTACAGCATACAGATGCATACAATTAAATTTTTCCGATCTATTTTCACTACTATACCAAGACTCTGAAGCAAATTATAATTATTTTCAATTGTTTGCTCTCTTTTTTCTATTTTTTCCCCAACATTTTTTTTTACATAGTCACATTTTGTCCTAGCTTCATCCACATCATCACAATAATATCATGAATAAGTGGTAATAATTTAAAAGCAATAACTTTTAGAGATCCTAAAAATGGGGAAATTATGCATAAAAAGTTTTTCAATAATTGCAGAAAAAATGCATTTACAGAAAAAGTAACTTTTTGAGGGAAACAACAGCTAAACTCTCTAATATTGTAAAATAACAAAGAATGATGTCATGGAAAAAACGTTACCAACAATATATGAAATATACCTCTTTCTATCATTCAAGACAAACCACAACTTTCTAGAGCAAATAGTTCCTGAGATATAGACTTTTAAGTGAAGAAATGCCAGATAAATAATAATAATAATAATAATAATAATAATAATAATAATATCATCTATAATTTAAAAATATTATAACCAAGGAAAATTAATGAGAAATTAAAATAAACAGAAATTTCCAAATATTAAAAAAATATTATTTTTGACTCTTCTTCACTTTAATACTTTCCTTCATTACAAATTAGGGAAAAAAGTATTACATAATTGTAGAATCTTGGTTGAAGAAAACAAAAAAGTAGGAGATTTAGCTATTAATGGCATTATACTGTAGCTTGTGGGAGAGGCGCTTAATAATGGAAATTATGTGTTCATAATGGGTAAATAATGTACTCTGATAAATCATTGTCGAAGTGATTATTGCAACAGTAAAGTATTCTTGAAATCAACAATCCCGCTCTAATTCCACGCCCGTCTGGCGTGTATGAAACATAGAAAAAGTCAAGCTCTGCGCATGCGTATAGTTTCTTTTTGGAGGTTTTGGTTTGGTTTGGAAAGGCGTGTCACGGGTCTCGTGTCACGTTAATAGAAAAGAATAATTTAAATGCCAGGGTTCTACCGGAGGTTGTAACAATATCTAAAATAAAACAGGAAATGATGATTATTTTTCACAATATATGTAGATTTAACCTCACTTGTATTGTTGTCTAGATTTCCTAAGATTCTATTTCGTGATTACGTATCTTAGGAAGTAACTGCTACTTTTAAAATGAACAACGAACATAAAGCGGAGAACAACAATATACTTACAATGTCTGATAAAAATAGCCGTTACCTGCCACGCTTCTAGAACATTATTTCCCAATAAAAACCTCCACTCTACCGATGAATCTTCTAGATTAACTCCCCAGAACAGTACGCGAAGCAGCGATTTCAAAGTTGGAGTGCAATAAAACCTGCATGCGTGTTGGGAAAAAATAAAAATTCCAGCAATCTTATTTAGATGATATCTCATGGTGTTAAACGCGTGAAGAACAGAATGAAATACGATATCTCGCCGTTGCATGCGCAATGACATAGTTGCCTTGGTAGTCTGGCGCAGGATGTATACAAAATGAAAAGACAGAAAACTTTACGAGCGAATATAAAGCCTAGGTTTCTACATCCGAGTTCACATAAAAATGGACACGCAAAGTCAGAAATTTAATGTTCAGCATTCGTCATGTGCCAGCCATCACTATGAAGGTGGCAAAACATAAAAAGAGAGAAAACAAAAATATTCTAGATGATGATGATACCTCTAAACCGACATTTAGAATTCTTTCAAAACAATTCTAAGGCAGTGCACAAATATATTAAGTTTATACAAGATAACGTTTAAAAACTGTCACCGGGAGCTTCATTAACTAAGCGAATTCTTCAACTTGAATAACCTTAAAAATGAACATAAAAGCCAATTATGGCCGTGGATGAAATGAAATAAGTTATGGCATTGCTGTGAGGTATTAAGGGAACAAAATTAGAATTCTTGCAGGTTATAATTATCACAAAAGAGATATCAGATCATTAAAATTATTAAAACTGAGATTAAACAACCAAAATAATGGTATACTATTAATAAAATGAAATAGATGACCAATGATAGACAAAGCTATGTGTGGATGCTTTTAAACACTTTTAAATGTAGCCATGTTTATGAACTGATATCATCTTTACACTCACTAAAATAGAGAAAAATAACAGAAAGCTTCGAATTACATTGTGCGTTTGAAAAGAAAATGTTTGCATGTTTCAACAAAACTAAAACATGTTACTATTAAAAACAGTTACAATGTACTAAGCAAATATACACAATCAACAATAATCATCCGAAAGTTTCGTCGATTTTCATTGACTTTGTAATTAAATTTAAGTGTTATTGTAGTTAAAACGTGTAATGCGAATGTTTTCTGAAGATGATTACAGAAAGCTCTTAATAATTCTCAAACACATATTAGATTAATATTTCACATTAACTATGTTCATGACGGTGTTTATGTTAAATATAGAATATATTATGCATCCTTATAAATATAGTTTAGATGCTGAATTAATTTGCCCCATGTATTTTAAAACAACATAGAGAAAATTAAATGCAAGAGTGATTTTTAAATGTCGGTTTTCAAGTATACTCCATATTCCTTCCTAATGGTTTAAATTCCCTAATTTAAAGAAAATATTTTATATTTAAGTAGCATAAAACGAATTTTGATTGAAAAATGAAATATTGGTGCCGCTAGAACGATTTTTAAATTTTGGATTTCAGGTAAAGCCCCATTTCTAATAATCTAATTTGGCTGATTTTGAGATAATATTTTTATTATTTTATATCAATTGCATATACTAAGTATCCTTTAAACATTTTAAATCGCTGCCGCTGGAGTGTTTTTAAATTTCGTTTTAACCTCTTTTCGGTTTCCATATATGGCCCGATTGCCCATATTTTCAGAAACTATTGTTATTAATTTATTTTAATGAAATATAACGTATTTCGTTGAAGGAAAAAAAATTGCGACCGCTAAAGCGTTAACAGACACATAAATATAAATATATAAACTTTTTCCTTGTGTTTTTCGGTGCCTAGTAGGTAGAATCGAAGGAGATTTGAAGAAAAATTTCAAAAATCTTTTCATGGGTAAAACTGCAATAACTACACTCCTTTTGAATTCGCTAAAAGACACGATAAAGAGGAAAGTGCATCTTCTTGCGTTATTAAGTACTATAACATTTGAAATCAGAGCCAGATAGGAAAAAGTGAAGGCCACGGACACGGATTTTACCGTGTTCAAAATGCTAAAACCACGAATTCTAATTATACGAAATCGTAAAGGTCCTTCGAGTTCATTTCTGCTCTCTGAGCTCAAAATAAAAAACGTCAAGCATGGTAATTATTTTTGTTTCTAAAGTAATGACCGCGCAGAGAAGGGAATTCATAATCTACTACGGCTACTGTCTAGCAATTTTCCCCTTTCACTTCATCCTTTCGCCGCGGATAACTGAGCGCCAACTTGGGACGTTTTCACCCGAGAAATTATTGCACTCCACGCTCAGGATGACAGAGATCAACAATGTCGAACAGAATAGTTAGTGAACTCAGAAACCAATCTATCTTCATCAGGTGTAACCGAGAGAAAAGTTTGTGTCGTTTCTCCATCACACAATATATTGGCTTAGCAGAGAATAAGGTTTCATAATAAAACTTTCAATAAGTACGTCAAGTAAGAGCTGCTTAAAAGTAAGCGAATTCCTCAAGAGGTTTAATAACTTTAACAACGAATATAAAATGCAAATTATGGTATTATTAATTAATGAAATCAAATAAGTTATGACACTGCGTGTAGAGGAATAAATTAGAATTCTTGCAGTCTATAAATATCACAAAAGAAAAACCACATTTTTAGAATTATTATTATTATTATTATTATTATTATTATTATTATTAATAATACACAAAAATTAAAGGTATACTATTAATTAAATATAATATATCACCACTAAAGGCAAATCTATACTGTGTGGGTATTTTTAAACATTTTAAAATGTAACCATGTTTATGAACTGAGTCCTTTATATCATCTTTAATTTTACTAAAATAGAGCAAAATAACAGAAAGTTTCGGCTTACTGTATTCGTTTGTTTCAGTAAAACAAAAACACGTTACTATTCAGAAACTATTACAATGTACTAAAAATATACTAAATCAACAATATGCAATCAAACGTTTAATTTATTTTAATTGGTTCTGAAATTTAATTTAAAATTTATTGTAGTAAAAACATGTAACTTAAACGTTTTCTGAATGTTATTACAGAACGCTCTTACATACAAATATAATTCTCAAATGCATATTAGATTAATATTTCACATTTACTATCTTCACGATGATGGTTTTGTTAAATATATAATATATGCATCGTTATAAATACATTTTATATACAGAGTTAGTTTGTCCTTTTATTTTGAAATAATAGGGAGAAAATTAAAGCGTAGAGAACTTTTTAAATTTCGGTTTTCAGGTATATCCCTACTCCTAACGGTCCAATTTCCCTAACTTTCAGAATCTATTTTTGTTATTTTATTTAAATGATATATGCCGAGTTTTATAGTGAAAAAAATAACAATGCTGCCACTAGAGCATTTTTAAATTTTGAATTTCAGGTAAAAACCCCCCCTTCCTAATAATCTGATTTCACCTATTTTCAGAAACTATTTTTCTTTTTTATTTCAATAGCATATACCGAGTTAAAAATATTTAAAATCCGGTTCCTTGAGCGATTGTTACATTTTTCTTTAACCTCCCACTCTTTAAATCCTGGTTTTCAGATATACCCCCCTCCCAATGGTTCGATTGCTCTAACTGTCAGCAACTATTTTTAATAATTTATTTTAACTGTATATACCGTTTTTCGTTGAGAAAAAACAATATAACTTTGTTTAGCATAACTTTATCGTTGTACATGAATACTAATTATTTATTTTTTTATACATACTGACTCCAACTCAATATCATCACTTTCGCTAATAATTAGCATATTTTGTTCAACTGCCAGCCAAAATAATTAAAAAGATAATAAACTTTGTGCTAGTATTTGAAGTAACCATTGTATAGAAATGTATATAATTACCATTGCCCGACTAACACTAATATTTCTGTGGAACAGAACAACGAAAGAGCACCTGTACACTTGTAAGTATGGAGTTGTAAAGTACAAGTGTAGCAGAAACCTTTGTGGAACAGAATTTTACTAATAACTACAAGTTATACATCCATATACTTGTAATGTATTAGACCATACTTTTGTGGAATAGGGCCCAGGTGAACGAAATTCTTTCTTATTGTTTCTTAAACCCATAAACGTTCGATACTATTTCGCAGCCCTGACTCTGCAAGGTTTTTCCCTTTCAATTTTAACTAATGGGAGGCTAAGTGTCTATTAATATTGCGATTGACTGGAGGCATAACTCGTGCGTACAACAATTTAATACAGACTATGTTTCCACACAGTTCGGACTAAAGTACATAAAATTCCAATGTTCGTTTCACCTAATGAGCACCGCGTGCTGGGAAGGAAGTTAATGAAACGTCACTGGCTAGGTTAACCCTTAACACATTTACCAATATCCCTGGCAAGACTTATACTTAAGTTTTAAAATGGCGAAGGGCTTGAGCGCCGCGAGTCTATGCAAGAAAATACCGGTGGCAGCGCGGGGTCTAACCGCCAACCGGCTGAACTACGTACCGGGACTTTTAAACTGCTATCACTGCAGCAATTTGTGACAACAACTTCAAATAGCAAAAGTCTGCCAAGCCAATTGCCACATCGATATCCAAACGGGTATTCGAACAAGTGATTCCCAAAGATCCCCACAACGCTTTAGATGTTTTACGTTTGAGTAAATTTGGTCTGAGTGTTAAAAATCGAACATAGAATCGCTGACCAACATGGAAGATTATGGTGCATGTCAACACTTATAATATATTATTTGTCATATATGTACTGTATTAAAGCAAAATATATAATCTATTGATTAAGTACTATAATTAACTTAATAACTGCAGGAAAATTATTTTCATTAAAAATGTGATTATTAATTACAGCCTTTATTTACAAGTAACTAGTTGAAAAAGGCGTAAGAAACGTTTCTATAATTGAATGCGTGGGTTCTTAAGTGTTCCTGTTAGTGCACAATAGCAAATGACAGATGTAAGTGTTCCTCTTTACGTTACTTGTAACTTATGCATTGCCCATAAATCTCTTTCATGACTTACTGCGAGTTTATTGCTGTTAACATAGACAGCTCTTAGGTATGAACAAACGGTAATCAGATGTTCACCTTGATTCTTAAAGCATTTCTCTGTGGATTACTCAATAGCAGGTGGTAGGCAAGGCATTAGTCATTCCACTTAATTTAAAGCACTAAATTACACAAAAAAATGCTGAGTAATGGACATCCATTTTTGGTCATTAATAGCGCGGATGATTTGCGCCTTGTTTTGATTACCTGAAGGAAGATTCTAGCTTACTTCCCCCTTAAGATCATGTTGTAAGGACAGGGCTAATATTATCTTTATTACTTTAACCAAATGCAATTTACCCCTGGTCATTATTTATTTATAGGATTCACTACTTGCTTATCTTACTTATTACAGGTTTACAGCTTTATTTCAGTTGTGGGAACAGCCTGAAGTATCTTGGAGCAATATCTGGGGAGTAAAGTGGATGTTCCGGCAGTTCAAATGCTGCTATATCAAATGTTGCCGTTGAACAAGAGACTTATGATTTGAAGCGTTATCCTTATGAAGGACCACGTCTGCCTGAATTTTCCGCGATGTTTCTCCTTGATTGAGTTTTGTAATTTTGAAAAAAAAAAAATAGTTATGAACACTGCTGTGTGGTTTTGTTAGAGCTACTCTACGATACCCACAGACGGCAAGCGCCGCTGTTGCCTATGGACAAAACACCATATGTTGGTTTATAGTTCATTGGATCGTTTGTAGATAGTGATTTTCCACAGCTGTTCTTGCAATCCACTTAACTTGAAAACTACCTCGGATAAAGAATGAAAGTTTAGGCTATCTTAAAGAAGGAGAAACACGCCAATCTTCACATACAAATTATTAAAAGGTTTTTGCACATAAACGAAACACAATCTATAAATGCAAAGTGGGAATGTGAAACGTTCTAAGTGTCGTTTTTAAATGAAATCGTTTTATTTCAAACGCACGGTCTGTGTGTCAAGATGTATATTCCTAGTCGTGTTCTAAGTGCCTATACATGGATGCAATAGCTAAAACACTCGTTAAGCACAGTTCTAAATGCTATGCAATACTGTCATCTTGTGTTCTAAGGGCCACACCATTGTGATAATATAGTTTTTAAGGGAAACTTTTTGTATTAAAGAAATATTTAGTAAGTGGCTATAGTTTTTTGAGTTGCGATTGAGATTTCGTTATTATAGAGAAAAGAAGAAGGTTAAATAAGACCTACATTCCCCAAGATTTACATAGAATTGTAAATTAAGCTAAATCTATAAATACTTTTAATGTAGTTCCAATGAAGTCAAAATATTTCTTTGATTTTAAGAATGTTGCCGATTCAGTTAACATTAAATAAGTGAAACATTTCAAAATGCACAATGCTTAAAGTATCTCGATCTCATCCATCTCAAATTACTTTTAAATAAATTTCTCACCATTAGAAAGGTGGAAGGTTTTTGAAAGGTGGTTGATAAACAGCAACCTGTGCTTCGTTTGAAAATCAAGCCAGTTTATCGGTTTTAAAAATTAAATATTTCTCCTTCATGTTGCTACTCCTTCCTGAAGAGCCCAGAGAGTTTTATCAGACACCAATTTCTATCAGTTGTGAGGAGAAAATAAGAATATTTGTATTCTTGTATATTGTTTCAAATCCATTTTTACACCTTTACCTTTAATAAGACATTTTGTGCTTAATAACATTGTAATATATTTTTTGCTAATCAGTAATGTTACTTTTATAATATTTCCCTCTAAAACCTTAAATAAAAGGTAATAAATGTTTGAATGACGCTTATAACCGGCCTTGATTTATTATACAAAATAATTTTTAGTAAAAAAGGTATTTATAATGATTTTAGGTGTAATAAGTTAAATGCTAACATAGATGGGTAGTTTTTTTTTTTTGCTTATCATGTAAAATTTAGAAAATAGCACTTAGAACGTTTGACACTTCTACTCTTTAACTGTCGATAGAAGATGGGGCACAGAGTAATAACGTTTAATGCATCTGTTTACCGGCTTTCTCTTTAGGCAAAGGCTTTCTGCTAAATAAACTCTTTTTCCTGAGTGACTGACACGAAATATCTTACAGGCCTTCTAACATTTGCCAGAGACTGTAGAACTTCATTCCTTTCACATTTTGTATGGATAAAGGAAGTTAAAAAAAATTGGGCGGAAACTGCTAGAATTGAAAACTGTAATCTTTTCAGTTGAGCTGTTTGGAGTTTGTTGTGAGAATAATGGTACGGGGAGGGGAAAGGGGGGAAGCTAGTGATGCTTTCGTAAAGGAAGAAAGGGTGGGACCTCATTTGTCAAACTTCAACTGCGACAAACAGCAGCAGCAGTAGAGCTTAAAATATATTTAAAATATATACCTATATAAAAACACGAACACCATCTTTCATACACAGGTCTTTTGGAGAGGACAGTGCCTGAAATGAAGCAAAGTGTTGTGTGCTGCAGCAATGATGGATAGTGGCCCGGTCCGAAGAGGAGGAGAAGAAGGATAAAAAAGAAAAACACAACAAGGATAACAGGAAACTTCCACGCTATATATCATAAGTAGACCAAAATAATCGTGACAAGGCCGTAGGGAAGGTGGATGGCACTGTGTTACCATTCTCAACCATTGGACTCTTACCTGTCGCACGTGCCCGTGCTGGGCTATTCTAGTTTTGGAAAACGTTCAACACACACTCATTCAGTACCAGCACTGGCTCTCTCTTGAACTTGGCAGGTGATAGTCTATTTCTAGAGGTAAACACTGCTCCTGAGTGTTGTAGGAAGTGGAATATGGGCAGTGAGCAAACCAACCACCGACAATAAGAAACAAAACAGCAGCCGAGGAAAGATAAAAGACTGAGATTGTATAAGCATACAAGAAAATGAAAAGGACAGATAAAAGTCAGACATCTCAAGTTTGGATCAAGTTTGTAAAACATTTCATTCTTTAGATCCTTATTACAGAGACTTTCCTGATTAACACAAGTTTACCAATCTTGAAAATTCGAGGGTTCTAACAGGAAAATATTTTGAAGAGTACAAATGGCAAATATTCCATGTGTCATTTTGTAAATTTTACAGGATAAGCAAAGAAAAAAAAAAACCCACCTGTTTTAACATTTAACTTATGACATCCAAAATCATTATGAAAACATCTTTATTTTGTATAAAAATTATTGCCAAAAATACATGGTCAGGGATGATAAAAGTAATAACAATAAGAAGGTTCTATGTGCCATATAATGGAAGAATCGTTTACTAGTGCCATTCAAACTTTTGTTATATTTTATTTTAAGATTTACAGAAAAATATTATTAAAACAACATTAATGATTAGTAGAAACATACATGATAATGTTATTAAGCACAAAATATGTAATTAAGAGCAAAAATATAAATTTTATGCTCAAGAATGCCAATATTCAAAATATGCTCTATTGTTGGCTACAGACTCTTTTGAACTTCTGACAAATTTCTTTCTTGTAGGGTGGAATCATTTTTGAAACAAATTAGTACCAATAGATAAAAATTAAATTAGTTTTTGTAGTTTTATACTGATCAAATTCAAACAATAATAATAACAATTCAGGTTGCCATGCAGGTATAGAAAACATAAGACGTGATAAGAAATCCTTTTGAAAATTTAAGTATCAAAAGATAGGGGTGCTACTTGAAATTTCAAAGGGAGGGGGGGGGTGCTTTGGAAGTGTGAAAAATAAAATGTAATCAACATTGGCTTTAAACTTTCTTCCTGGCGTCTAACTATGTCGTTCTATATTTAAATTCGATTTTAAATACGAAATATTCAGATAAGCAAGTTTTGAAAATACATAAGGTCTGCTTAGATCCTCTAGTGAAGAGTGGAGTAGAAAGTACGATTGGCCAATTCATTTGTTTATGTGCAAAATAGGCGGGAAAATCCTATGAGCATGCGCAGATTAAGCTGTCTGACAAAATTGTTGATAAAATTCTACATTATGATACTATTTGCATAAAATTACCATAGTAATAATTTTGTAGTTAAATTCTTTTCATTTTTAATGGTGTTTAACGCCTGTTTTTACTACTGAGGCACCACAGGCGGTCTTTTCATTGTAAAATACTATGATTAACTGAATATTGTGTTGTGATAACATTAAGGAAAGAATTTATGTATTAATGAAAACAGAATAATTCATTTATAAATTTTTCAGAATGCACATTTACAGAAATAATAATAAGTCTGTTCCTTCCTCTTTAGCGTACTAGCTCTCACGGGGTTTCGTCTAACGCCACTACCTTTTGTCTTACATCATCGACAGCGGGCAGTATTGCAGGGAGGCATAACATGACGCAGCTTTCTAGATCAAAGGACGCAATTTCTCTGTTAGGCAGCTCCCCAATTGTCCTCACCAGGCTGAGTGGACCGCCTTTCAGAACTCCCTTACAACGATCGCGGGATCTTCCAAACAACAGCTAGCAACGCTGACCGCTAGATCAAGGAGACGATCAATAATAAATCAATACGCTAAAGTTTCCGAAATATTGGTAATAGTTTTACAGTTTGTCTAACTACCGAATCTGTCGTATTCATTCTATAAGAATCATATGATTTTCTCGGGATTAGTGAAGTTCTGCTTTTACACCTAAAATTTCTTGCGCTAGCAATAGACAAAGTAGCTAAATAATCTGAACCAATGCAATGACTTCATAAGTATAATAAAAGAATACAGTGGCTTTACAGTATTTCATTTTAAAATTGACATTAAAAAAACTTTTATTTCATTCATAATTTTTAATTATAATATATAAAAATTAGCGCATGAAATTCGTTTATAATGTTATACAATTATTACATTCAACAAGTACAAAATTCGCTTCGCTTGTTTCTTAAACATTTACTCATGTAATAAAGTATAACATTTTAAATTAATATAATACAAAAAAAAATTCGTATAATCACACATAAATTTTAAATCAGACATTCTGAATATTTTGTACACACTATTTGTAAATATAAAATTGCACACTTTGCAGTCAGGTTAACCAAGCACTACTGTTTTATCGCGGCGGCAAGGGTTGCCAACAGATAGTAGCCAAAAGTGAAAGGCGCTAAGTTGTTGCAGCGTCATAAAATAAGCCGGTCCCAGTGACGGCGTGATAAGGGTTATCGCAGTGGGAAAGTAAGCAGTGTTCTGTTTAAAGTCGATAAATCAGTCTGTCGCCGGAAACACACCCAAGACCTGAATCGGCTTCATAATTAATTTCCTATATGGTTTTGCTCTAATATCTTCATTACCTTTTCCAGACTATGCAACTGTCAATGGTAGTAGGAAAACTGTAGAATAAAATGTCAGTATGAAAACAATGACTAGGTACATGAAAATCCACCATAATACTCAGTGAGGGCAAAGTTGTTAATAGTCGCTTATTCTCGTCAATTATGAGCATTTATGTTAGTTTATCGATATGTATTATATTGAATCCTTATTGTAGATATTTCTCGGAATGGCAGTAACAGATTAAAGCCATTATTCTTAAATGAAAATAGTGAATATCCAATAGAACAAAAATGAATTGAAAGAAAATAAAACTATCACAAATTTGCAAAAATGTAAAATTATATTTGTGCAAATTGCAAAATATGCATAATTACGAATTGTTATACAGAGAGATAGAACGAATAATATTTGCAAAAACCAAAATTATGTGAATTGGTTCTTGGAAACATTTTACAAGGGCTGTACAAAAAAGATTGATTTTATATATATAAAACAGGCGTTATTTCTCACGCAAATTTTTGTCACTTCCGGTTCCCTCCTGTGATAGGTGTGAGAGTTGAGGCATGCCCAGTTCTAGTGATACCAACAAACATTACTTTCGTCTCGACAAATCTTCAACTGAAGCCTATACAACGTTACAGAAGGCCTGTTAAGAACTTGTTCTCCCTTGTACCCTCGAAGTTGTTTTAAAATGTTAAAGAGGAGGGACATTCAGTTTCAAAAGAAGGTGATCTGGAGCTACAATTTGTGCTCTAACGGAAGAAAACATTAACCCGCTGCTGTCAGTGTGAGAGAAATGGTCGAATAACAACATTAAGAACACTGTCAGAAATACTGAAAATTTCACTGGGAGCCACCCACAAGCTCGTAACTGAAAAGTTGCACGTAAAACATGTGCACAGTGGGTTCCAAGGCTGCCAATTCTCAAACAAAAGAACCTTCGCTTGCAGGTTTGCATGTAGAATACGATATCTGTCCCTGAACTTATAACAAATCAATACGTAATACACCGAAGGTAAATCCTATATATAAGAGTGATAAATCTTTTAATATAGTATTTAATGTGTAGTTTTACATTATTCCCTTTAATGACGTTCTACACTGTATAGTCAAGGCAATAAAAATATTTATCAAAATAAATTTTAAAAAGTTATATTCAAATATGTTGAAAATAGTTTCTGAGTATGATAATTTTTATACATTTTAGAATCAACATGTTATACATAAATATTGGCATACGTCTATATCAAACAATGAAGTACATTTGTACTCGAAAATAAACAATAACAAACATAAATTGAGTGTAACAGGGCAAAAATAAATAAATTAATTAATTCAGTTTTACACAGAGAAATTATATTCTGTAGCACCATGACAAATTTGTTTCAAAACCGTTATCTGTTTAAGAAAAAGGCTGAAAGGTTTTTGTTAGATAATGCTTAATTCTTGAAAGAATTTCATAGGAAAACCTTCTTGAAAATGCTGTTTGTCACAATTTTTGAATAGTGTTTTTACTACTGAGGCACCACGGGCGGTGGACACTGATGATACATGAGATGAAATGATAAACTGGGTGAGTATTTTTTTTTTTTTTTAAGAAAAGAAACGTTCCAGAAAAGAAACGTTAGAGTACCTCATCGGCATTTGCCATTTATGAGGACTGAGGAGAATCTCAATTAGGGAGGACGGTCCGGGTAGGAATCGAACCTCAGACTTCCCGGTCACGAGTTCGCGCCTTGACGACCTTGGCCACAGTGGCGGTAAATATGTCACAATACTGTTGCAACAACCTTCCTAATTATGTTTTATTTTTAAACTTAAATTAAGACCTGACGTGTCCTATATCAATGTATGTTGATGAAACGGATGAATAAATAAAAATACAAATAAAAAAATGTCAAGTAAGATGACAGAACACAAATTTAAACATACGAGAGAGTACAAATCTAGGAAATGCTTTCCGCCACGCATTGTAAAACATAAAGGAAGCAATAAAAATAATAAAGAACTGTAAACTTTCAATGCACCACAGTTCAGAAGGCAGTATGCACACAAAATTGTAATATCACACATTTGAATACTTCTTTCTGGTTTAGAGCATAACGGCTTCCTTAATAATAAATTCTGAGAATTAAAGTATAGTAACACAAGCTGTAAAAATAGCCATTGAATCTGAAGATATGACACAATTTAAGAAACTCGGCGGTATCTTTCTTGCAGTCAAATATGTAAATGTCGGATATAAGTGATTTATGGCGTTGTCTGTTGAATTTTAAATTACCGCTCCTCGAGGTGCCATATCCGTCACGATCTTCAAGTGTTAAATCCACTTATCGACCTAACACCTTTCGAAGGAAACACCGTTAGCTCGTCAATGCACAATGCCGTCATTCAAGGGATGTATACTGCCTTCGGACGATGACTTTTTAAATTGTTCTATTGTCTTTTTTTTGTTCCCCGCCCTATTGTTGTCATGTGGGCTCACGCTGTTCATGACATCCCTTTAGGTCACGATCGCATCACCCCGCCCAACCACATTCTCGTCCTCAATCAGTCAAAAGGCCGGCAGATGCCATGTTTTTCCTCAGTTCCTCTTGACGAGCTCTTAGGCAATGCTTTCCGGTTTTCTAGCCCCCTACAATGTAAGGTCTTCAAATTCCAAAAATGATCTGTTCTAGTGCGTCCAAGGTTTCTTTAGCGTTTGCCCGAAGATGAAGGGTGAATTTCCTAAGGGTCAAAGAATTGAGTTTTTGAAAATATTTTTATTTAATAGATTATACATTTGTGAACATGTTCCCGGAGTATTTTTTATTTTCGCCTATAAGTAAATTTAAATGTTTTAATATCTTGGCGGTCAACTATGCCACACCACTTTTCAGATCAGGAAAAATCCTGAAGCCTGGCGGGACTGTGATGTTTAATAGATCCATTCAGAGTATGGATAAGGTAAAAGTATGTAAGAATGTCACCAGTACAGTTTCTACCGGATACCGGTGAATTAATTTAGAGTTAAATATTAAGTGAAAGTAGTAAAAGTAGTAGCTGGTTTCCAGTTACTGGAATATTGCTGATTTCCAGAAATTAGGAAGTAGTTGAAGGGAATGTAATTTTGTTATTTATGAAATTTGTTATTTTTATTATTTTAGTAAATTTGTAATTGTAACCTAGGTATAAGTATCATATGGAAAATAATAATGTAAGAATGTAATGTGGTAATTCAGGAATAAAATGTAAGAGTTTGCAATACACGTCCAGGTGTAGGAAACAAGGTACCGGGATGGAGTATTTCAAATTATTATTATTATTATTATTATTATTATTATTATTATTATTATTATTATTATTATTATTATTAGATTAGGTGCATATCTTAGAGATGGCGATTCCTTAGCTTACTGGGTCCTGTTCCACAAAAGTATGTTCTAATACATTACAAGTGTATGGACTTGTAACTTGTGGTTATTAGTAAAATTCTGTTTCACAAAGATTTCTACTCCACTTGTACTTTACAACTCCATACTTACAAATGTACAAGTGCATTTTTCGTTGTTTTGTTCCACAGAAATATTAGTTTCAGTCGAGGACTGGTAATTGGTATAAATTTCTCTACAAGTGTAGAAATATTGATAACTTCAAATACTAGCACAACATTTATTTTCTTTTTAATGATTTTGGGAGTCAGATGACCCAAATGTGCTCAGCATTAGCGAAAGTGATGATAATGATGAGTAGGAATATGTATAAAGAAAGAATAAATAAATATTTGTATACAATGACAAAGTTAGGTTAAGTGCATTTTAAGTGCGACTTATGACTGATATTGGCGTTTCCTGTTTCAAACGCATATTTTAGACTAGCATCTTCTTGCTACATGCCACGAAAAAAATTATTTTCATTCTTCGTTCTGTATTAAAGTAATCTCTTTTTGCACAGTTTTCCCAGTTTGGGGGGGGGGGTTATAATGAGATCGTGGTTGCCAAGCAATAAATAAATAAAAATTAATGATCAAATGGACTAATAAAATGATCGAGAGCAACTCGATTTTCCTGTCATCCCTCGACAGCTGAAATTGTTGCTCCTAAATGTAGCCGTGCTGTGGATTATTACACTTGAATATCAATAAGTATTTTAATTATTACCATGCCTAAGAAAAAAAAAAAAAAAAAAAAAAACAAGACCCATTTTGCAGAAATGGCAATCCCTAAATAGCGGACATTTCAAGGTATGGCAAACAGCTGTTCCTGCATCTTGCTCTGATATGACGTCACTTGTAACTTTTTACTAATACTTTGCAAGTGTTGCACTCCTTTCATGGATCACGAAGTTACAATAGCATACATTACAAGGTCCTGCACTAATACACTATGCATTAGACCATGCTTGTACAAAGTCAGTCTTATGGGGTTGGGACACTCCTATAGTGAAGTTTGGGTGCACAGAGAACACCCAAAAAAGAATTCACTCGATTGCAAAAATTGGTATCTTCCAAGAAAGTTGAAAATTTAAAGGATGGAAAAGCATTGGGTGTAGGGAAGAGGAAGATTAACAAATAATAATAGACAGTCCGCAAGTTTATTTTGAAAAAAGCACAAGAGAAAACACACCCAATTTAAAGGCTGATTAAATCTATATTATGGGCCACTTTTTCACCGACTGTCGACAGATGACAAGTCGCAGATGAACTTTTTGATCAAAGCTGGTGTTGGTGCAAGTATATAAATATCAACATAGTTTCCCAGAGCAGTGTTACTTACAATAAATCCAATACACCGGGTTCTTACGAATTCAGAGCTTCTAAACTAATGCCTTCATGAGAAATCACAAAATACCAGTGAGAATTGAATTTTCTAATATGGAAACGCTGTCCTAAGACCACCTTCTCCTCTTCTACAGTTGTAAATATTGCTACATATGACTCTGTTACTGTCTATTATTAAAGCAAAAGCGAACTCGGGATGCGCCGCAAACATCCAAATTTCTTACCCCAACCCAGCTTAGCTAAATACGTGTTTTAACGCAGCAAAAACCTTCTGATGGAATGTACTTCTCAGCATGGGGTTATTTACGGTACATAGTGCCAATGTTTTCCTTCTGTTAAAGAAGATTGCGGACTAAACATGTCTGGGAAACTTCCACCCTACAGAACCAGTGTCGTATAAGGTTTCGGTTCACATTGCCTACTCAGTACTGTTAACAATCGAGGCACGTCTTGCAGTGCAGTCAGTTGCCGACCCGCCTACTGCCACTACATAAAGAACACTGGTGCGATGCTAACAGGCGATAGTCTTCTGTCACACACTGTGGGAGGAACACAATTTCTCAAACAGTTCGCATTCAATTAACGATTATCAATCTTAGGTACACTTTTCCATGTTTGGGAACTGCACGTGTTTGCAGTTTTTTGACAGAAGACATTTTCAATTTTTATTCGGTAGTGCAGCTATAGAAAATATTTTATTACGACCCAAGAAACCTTAAGGGAAGTATTAAAGAGAAGGGGGGGGTCAAAATCATATTTTTTGTTTTTATACCATTTTAATATTTGGGATTTTCTGTTTATTTTGATATGATATTCATTAATATTTCTTGTTATAAGTATTTTAATACATTTTTAATTGTATCACTTCAGAAGCCAATTTTTTTCTGATTTCGCGAGCACTTGTTCAGTTAAATATCTATATCTCAGGAACTATTTGCTCTAGAAGGCTATGGTTTGTCTTGAATGTCAGAAAAAATTGTATTTTACAAATTGCCAGCGTTTCTTCCATGTCATCATACCTTGTTGTTTTACATTGTTGAAGGGTTTTAGCTGGTGCTTCCCTCAAAAAGTTATTTTTTCTGTAAGAGCATATTTTTGGCTGTATTTATTGAAAAACCACATTTTTTGCATAAGTTACCATTTTTTTGGATCTGTAAAAGTTATCACTTTGAAACTTTTACCACTTATTCATGCTATTTTGATGATGTGGGTCCATTGTGGTAGAGAAAGGACAAAATGTGACAACGTAAAAAAATAAAATATTGGCAAAAATGAAAAAAAAAACAAACAAACAATTGCAAATAATTTATAATTTGCTTCAGCGTAATGTTTAATAATTAAAATAGGCAAGCAAATTTAATTTATGTGCATCTGTATTTTATAAAATTTTCATTTTATTAGCTTTAATGGTCCTTGAGAAAATAGGAACTGAATGTGGTAAATTTAACATTATAAGGATAGGTCTTCGATACTTCCCTTAATTTTATGATTATATTCGTTTTAAAAGAACAGTGGAAAACTAAGGACATTTTAAAATATCTAATAGAATGTTCTACGTTTATAAACTGCCTCCACTGGAGATATGAAACACAAATTCAAGAGTGAATTTCTCATACAAGGACGAATTGATATTTGCGGTAAATTTCAACGAAATGAAGAGAAATTTTGTTAAACGGCATAACTGTTGGTAATCGTAGTTCTTGTAACGGTTTTGTTCAAATTGTTAAACAGATGCATCGAACAGTTCTTTGTTGACAGCTATCTTAAGTGATCGGTGTCACACTTTTGGTAGAAATGGATAAAAACGAGGTATCGTGTAGTGATAAAATATTTCTTATTTAAAAAAGTGCACTGCGGCCCTGATGAAATCTGCACTGAATGAAGTTATGGGGACTCTACACCAGCACTTAAGACCTTTTATTACTGCATAAATAAATTTAAACGCGAAGACTGCAGATGGTACACGTTCCCTGTGACCGAGTGAGGTTTTCTTTTGAAGAAGACAATCGCATTAAGGCTCGTGACGAAACGGTTTAACTTTTTTCAATGCACTTTCACCTTCGTCAACCCATTGTTTTGACCGCCATTTTGTCTCCGGGGTGCAGTGGTGGGTCCAAATTTGCTCAGAAAACGACGGCAAAAGTCACTCAAATTATGGTGCAACTTTGAAATGTCCTTTGTTGAACGTTTTTGATCTGGAGTCACCAAACGCGGCATCCATTGAGCACTCAGCTTCTTCACCGAGAGAATATGATGGCAAAAGTGGACGATAGTTCCCCACACACCATATTCCCCAGATTTGGCTGCACCTGACTTCTTTTTCTTCCCTAACCTCAAAAATTAGCTTAGGGTGAATATATTTTCGTCGAATGAAGAGGTTATCTGTGTCTTGAACCAGAGTATTATGCTCAGTTCGAAAAAAAAAAAAAATTTCTGAAGGAATAAAAAAAAATGGAAATTTTGCTGGACCAAATGTACTCAGCTCAAAGGAGATTGTGTTGATAAATGTTATTTACAAATGATCTTTTCTTTTAATCACCAAGAAATCATCATGACATAAAATGCCTTGTCACAGTGGTGTATTACTGCTACATCATGCAAAAATTGCGTAAAAATAAACAAATAACTGACCTCAGTTACTCGAGGTTGGTCCACTTATCCTCCTTGACAACGTTGGCCCGCACACCGGGCATAATATGAGCCATAAGCGGCGCGAAAATGGATGGGATGTTATCTCATCCACCCTACAGCCTGGACATGAGTGCATCAGTCTTCGACTTATTTCCAGAGGTGAAAAAAAAAACCCGATGCTTGAACATCGTTTTCCATCTCTGGAAGAGCTTCCTGTAGCCATTGCCCAAGTCATTCGAAAACGAAAAAGTGGTGCTTTGAATGGAATGAAATTGATTATTGAGAAGAAGGGAGACTATTTTACAAGACTGTAAAGAAATACTGTAAAAATACTGTAAGAAATAACCCTCGTACATATCTTCATACACATGCAAAACCACATTAGCTAAGCTCCTTACAGCAAAATGCAAGACATTTTTGTAATATCCGAGAAATCTCTAGGGCGATCAAGAGCTCCATGTCATTAAAATGATCGAGATTCACTACAAGACAACATAATGTGCCTTGGAAAGCTGCTTTAGGCTTTTCTCTGTCAATTAAGATACGAAAAATGTGTTATTACCTAACACTTATGCGAGAAAATTGCCGGTGTAGGCGAACGAGTTTGATGTCCTACTGTTGCTCCACAGCAAAACGAAGTAACTGTACCACTAGAGATGTAACGCTAAATCTAAGCAGTCTAACGCATTCGAAAGTCTACCATTAACGATTGTAATAGGGCCCAAACTTTGATGCACTAATAAGTTGTGTACAAAGCGAGATGGCTCAGTTTTAACTCTGAAGTATTCTAATTAGGTATACCTGTATCTACTGGTTTTTATTTTAATTATGCTTGTGGTAATTTATAAACATGATGCATTCTCATGCTTAGTATTTTTCAAAAATATCCATTGTTGGATATCTTTACACTTGATGTAAACCATTCATAGCGACATGACGTGAAATTTCGTTGGGTAGCAGCTGTACTTCATGCGCCTAGTTACACAATAATTGCATTAGGTAAGATTACTGCTTCACCCCCCCCCCCCCCTCGCTCCATACAATTCACAAGTGGTAAAATAAAAATTCCGTTTTATATTTTACTCATCCTCGTCTAAATATTACACCTTTTCAAATAATGGAAGCCAAAATACCCAAAATGAGCAATACACGTTGAAAATTGGAATTCAAAATATGATATTAAAGATGTGAAAAGTGACGCATCTGGTTCGAAACCCGTCTAAAATAATTAAATTATTCAGAAAAATATGTTAGGAATAATTCTAGTTTTATGCATTGTTTCAAAAGTGCTGCTTTCTCAAAGTAATGAAGACAATTTGAACAACTTTTGCAAAATATTTTAGGAAAGGATTGTTGCTGCCTCATACTTACTTTTGTTTCATAGGCATATGAAAAGTATTCAAATAATCAGTGTGCTGTATGTCTATCTCTCCTAGATATATGTAACTTAATAATTTTAATAATTGCATATTAATATATAATTTACAAGATTTGATCAAGAACAGGGACATGCTTTCCGTAGCCAAAAAAACTATAGCCACATATTCTGGATTTAGGCATAACAGGAATTGACAGTGAAGTAAATTTACTCTGGATTAGTATTCCTAATTTTTTCAGGATTTGTTACATTCGGGATATATGTTGGGATAGAGAAAATATAAAATTCAGTGCGGACCAGCCAAGAGTTTACACAAGATTCATAGGCAAAGTCAGGTATGCGCTAGCGGTGAATGTACCTATGACCTCCCACTTCATTTCACTCTTTCTTGGGCATCGTCGGAAGGTATTTGGAATTGCACCGTCTACAATAGTATGCCAGTAGATGTTAGCTTACACTCATTGCAAGTTTATTGCATTGTAAAACGAATATGCCATTTTAATTGGTGTGAAAATGTAAAGCAAAATGTATGCAGGAGTAATCCATGAGTCGCTGAATCTCTGCCAAATTAAATCATGAAGATGGGTGAACATAGTAACGAGGTCAAGTTACAGTGTCACATAACTTTATTTGGTGAGGTATCTGAACAAATGAACATCACATTCGGGTTTTACTGAGGAATTAACGCAAGACAGAGACAAATTAGCTCGAGAGGAAACGAAATGGAAGTGCTAGCACACCCCCGAGTTAAACCTGCTGGCAGGTGCGCTCTATATTAAATGGAACTACAGCCAATTGTACTCACATCTCTATTTGATTCACTTCTTTAGTGTGGAAAACGCTACTTAATATTTTTTTAGGCATTTCTCTCATCAGTCACGAGGACGTTATAAATAAAATCGCAATTCTTGCTTCAGAGTATTTTTACTTAAAAAAAAAATTAAGGTGCACGATTTCATATTCCGTAGTTGAAGTACCGTGCGATCAGTTTTGTTTTCTTCCAGTGTTTTGCCTATGGACGAACTCGCATCTCCTTAGCCGGTTGGTTAGGGGGAGGGTAAAACAATAAAAGAAGTTGCCTTCATTCTCCACATGTTTTTGACATATCTTTAGAAAACTATTCATCACTCTCCGTAGTTCATTTTGAAAAATGAGGACAAGTTCCGAAAGAATATTATCTTTGAGGTTTTGTACGGTGTACAGATTCATCTTGTACACTGCATTTTTTTATTTACCCCAGAGATCAATAATAGTAGGGTGTTAAATCGAGAGACCAAAGAAGCCATAAATCTCTACTAGTAACTCTTTCTTGAAAACACATTGTGAATTGGTCTCATGGACTTATTCGCGTGTGACCAGTGGCGGAGTCTTGTTGAAAAAATGCGTTATCACCTCCCTGTTCGTCAATTCTCTGAAAAAGGGGGCTAGTATGATATTCACATAAGTAACAGGAGCAACTGCATGCTAAACAAATTGTCCTCTTTCACCACTTTATATGTATACTGTCAGGCAACCCAACACACACTAGGGAACAACTGCGCTACGACTGCAACAGTCAGCAAGGTCAACAAGTAAGCAAGCAGGCTTGCTACCCCATCAACGGTGCGACAAACGAGTGGGAGTTTGCTCATAGGCGCGGGGGAAAGCATCACTGATCACACTGTACAATGCAAGTACCACTAAAGCAAGTGCTCGCACTCCCCACTTTGTATAAGGATAAGGGATAGTCCGAGAACAAAAAGAGGAAATTATAAAAGTAGAAGAAGATACCCGGATACCGAGTATCAGCAGAAATGAAAATTGTAGATATTAAATTGCATAAAATTGTAAATTAATTAATTTAAGTGTAATTAGTTGTGAAAATTAAGATAAGTAAAAAGTACGTTATTTGAAACTTAAATGAAGCGTTACCCAGTAGCAATCGTAGGTTTAATCATACAATAAAGTTAAAATACTCGTAGTGCTGGATTCAAGTACCGGTTTAGTTTTTTGAAGTTTTAGTTTATTATAGTATTAGTAGTGTTTATTTTAAAATCTGTAAAATTTAAATTGTATTGAATTGTTTTAACAACTGTAAGCGGAATAAATAAAAATTAATATTGAATGTTATGTCCTGATGTAGAATCAAGTTATCAGGATATAATCATTGCAGAATAAAATTAAAATTAAAAACAAAATAACAAAATAACATAATACTAGCAACGAGGGAAGCCCAATTGTAGCGCAGTAAAAGCGTAACTGCATCCCTTAACAAAACTCAACCGGAAATCGTGTACTATGGAAAACGAAGACATTCTTAAGTTGTTTCGCATTCTGTAGTTAAGTTCATATTAGGTGAAATTTTCCACCAACAGATGGTACATCTCGCAGATAGAAAATATGTGGGATTAGTGCAAAACCGGTTTTGTATTTATACAATATCTACAAAGTTTCCAAGAGATGTAATATTAAAAAATTGATCATATTTGACAGAAAAGAGATAAATGTTGTTGCCCAAGAGTTATCAGCAGTTTGCCAACGTTGTACAAATAAAAACATTCATTTAAAAATGTGTACACATTTCACCAATGTCAACTACAATCAAGATTTATGAGGCAGTCTTTGATTTTCAACCATACGACCACTCTTCATATTGATCTTGTTCATTAATTGCTGAAAAGAAAGAAGTACACGCGTTGTTTATGAAATAAAAAAATTTAGAATACCCAGAAAAAATTTAACTGTAATTTGTATAGTCTTGTTTCTCTAGATACATGTATAGAGCAGCGTATATGTTGTCTACTTGCTACTTGTTAATGAAAATATTTGTGATCAATATTTTTCATGCTGTAAATTACAGTTCAAGAATTCAAAAATACATTCACATTAAGTGCGACTTCTTTAAGAGATTGCTGATTTGCGCTGTCTAAAAGTTTCCTACAGCTATTGCTTAATGGGTGTAAAAATGATATAAAGGACTTCTATCTTGAACCTCATGTTTATATTTGCCTATAGGGTACTTGGTTTGCAGCCGCAATGCAAACCAATGTCTTGGTAAGTTTGTTAGTGCTTTAGGGGAAGGTGAGAGAAAGTGGTAGGGGAAGCCACTTGAAAAGTCACGCGAGTTCCCAGGAAAGAGTGCCGCTTTTTATATGGACTAACCGTAGCTGTGTTACCAAGCTAAATAACATACTTTTAAGTACGACTAGATAATTACAAAGGATGTTCTAAATTCTCAGCCTGACTCAGAGATGTCGTGAAGAGACCAAATTGCTATGATAGTTGTTAATTATTATTATTTAGAGGGCGCGCTGTAAAGTTTCAGACGCGTAAGTGTAGTCACTTGTTTGTGACGTTCGTGTAAACAAACGAATGTTAACATTTTGTACAAAATGGATAAAACTGAAATACAAGTCTTCGTTTTGAAGAGTTTAACCACAACAGAAATAGAAAAGAAGTTAAGATTCCACATTAAAAGATTAGTGTTCGACGGTTAAAAAGTGCAGTATTGAATTTAAGTATTGCAATACATACATTCAAGATGATGAGCGTGCATGGCGTCCCAAAACCGCTACAACCGACGAGATTGTAACAAAAATGTACAATGCCGTACTCAGTGATCACCGATTGAAAGTACTGAAGTTGGCTGACATTGCAAAGACCTCGATATGCCGTGTCCACTACATTTTACACAAAGTTTCGGGTATGAGAAAGCTTTTCCGCTCGATGGGTGACGATAACGAAGGACCAAAAACACATTAAATGAATATTTTGCAACAGTGTTTAGACTTCTTTAAACGCAATTAACAGTGAGTTTCTCCGACGTTTCATAACAGTAGATAAAACGTGGATACATGCCAGAGACGAAGGAGCAGTACAAGTAGTGGATGGCAATACGAGAGAGTGCACGAAATAAGGCAAAAATCTTCATCTTCAGGAAAAGTCATGACTACGGTTTTCTGGGATTTTCATGGTGTAGTGCTCGCAGACTATCTGCAGAAGGGTAGAACCATCACCGGGGAGTATTACGGTTCACTACTGGACCAACTGAAGGGTGCTATTGAGGCTAAACGTCCACACCTTGAGAAAAAGAAAGTTCTCTTTCATCTCGATAATGCTCCTCCACACACATCTGGGAGTGTTGCTGCAAAACTGCATGACCTTCGCTTCCAAATCGTCATATTCGCTGGATTTTTGTTCCTAATTACTTTTTCTTTCCAAATCTACAGAAATGACTGGATGGACGAAGATTGACATCAAATTATGAGTTCGAAGCTGAGACAGCAGCCTATTTTTCACAGTGGGCTCTTATTTTACTAAAAATATTAAATTTTTGGAAAGTCGTTGGACTATATGTATTGATTTACTAGGTGACTATATGAAAAAGTAAAAAAAATATCTTCCATAAATTTTGTGTTTTCTTAGACACGCCGAAAACGTTTAGAACGCCCTCGTATAGTGAAACAGTATAATAATGGCCAACAACGTGTACTCGTATGTTTAATATGGGAACATTTGCAGTTGTTTTAACACATTCTCCAACAGCAATAATCAGTCGACTCGTTAGTAGTCAGATGTTGCTGAATGGCAGGCGAGTGATCTTTCGTTAGAATTGATGAAGCAGTTGATTGATTCTATTTTGTTTAATTGAACAAAGAAAATGAACACAAGCCACTGGAAGAGAAAATTAAAATAAAAGAATACGTAAACGAACTTCAAGTTTTAATTTTAGTCAAACTTAAATTCAAAGCCTAGGAAGTATAAAATGCTTTCAGTAGAGAGAGAAGTCATCTTGCAGATTCCAGATCATCAACAAGTATGCTGGCATGAATATCAAGGGAATGGATTTTTTGTTTAAACAGGTGCGTTACTATGACATTAAATGATCTCTATCTGCCCGGTACTTGTGAGTACTTATTCTAGATTTAAAAAAAAAAAAATTAGAAGTGTGCGATCTGTGTTCAGCAGTAGCAATGGTGGTAAAGATGTGCACCCCACTTTAAGCTGCCGCGAACTGCCGGTGTTACATGCAGGTGTATGATAAACTTTAAATCTTAGCACAATTTGGCCAAAAGAATAAAACATTTCCTCTTTCAACTACTGATTCTAGTGTAAGAATATAATTTGTTTATTTTTATTCTTTAATTAAAGATAAAGCTGTTCTTATTACCAAAATGGATAAATCATGTAGTTTATGTGCGATTCTGCCCTTAAGATGACTAACATATTAAGGACTTATCCTGCCTTGTGCTAAAGTTAGATTCCGGTGCAGTTTTATATACATAGGTACATATACATTTTTGACAGAAATGTAAATAAACTCCTGTGGAGAGCTAACAACTCTTTAAATGCACTAGAAGGTGACACGATTAAAAATAAAATTAACACTTAACACTGTAAAACACTGCCGAAAACGCGACACTTCGAGCCGTTGCGCCGGCTGTTGTTCGCGACGTGAGACTATGAAGACTACGGTGGGCGGTACACTTCTGTAATTCGTATACTGTGAAAGTTATTCTTGCAGGACATCCAACATAGGCGAAGCTAAAACAACTGGTTGCCAGTGAAAGAAAAATTAAGCCCTGGAGGTGTGCGAGCCTTATGTAAAACTATGGCCACCATTTCTCTATCTCTGAGTGTAATATATATATTCGTCTGTAGTCTGTAGTCACACTTTCGACATCTTTTAATGAAATTTGCATTAGCTCTTAACAGCTCTGCTTCAGTAATTGTTCCAATTTCTGTCCTGGTTGTACAGTAAAGGGGTCACCCCTGTATTCTTTACTTTTTCATTCTGTTCTAGAGGTAAATTTTAATATACTATAGTAAAATTGATTTCACTAACAGACAATAATCAATAACACTGGAAAAATAATGAATACTGATATCTTAAGGGACACTGCGAGTGAATTTTCAAAAGTCAATCTCTTTGTATGCATTTTTCGAAACTTTGTTGTGATTGCATTGCTATTGAGTTAATATGTACATCAAATTTATTAAAATTGGATAAATACTTTGCGAGCTAAATGTTTTTCCATAAATTTTATTACATAAATAAAACGCATAATCAAAATGTTCCTCGCGGCTCATGAGATCAGAAAACTTGTTGCCATTTTTGCAATTGGAGCTTTAAACCACATAGAAAATTGTGTAGAAAGATATTTTAAATAAATTTTATGGGTGAACTGTGATAAATTTTAAAATTTTGAAGTTAATAATTTTTTCATAGAAAATATTTAATCAAATATTAATTGTGTTAACGTTTTGTTTTTTTGTCCTATAGAATGTTACAATATAGGCTGCTGCACATTCTGGTAAATTGTAATTGAATTTAAACAAAAACTGTGACTGGGATATTTGAATGTGTTAAAATTAAGTTTTGAGAAATATGCTGTAAAATGTGCTAGGAAACAGTGTGATTTAGAAGGCCACGCAGAGCTCCTTTAATTGGCTATACAGCTCAAAGGGGGGTCATGCAAATATTTACACGCCCAAAGGTTCAAGGGCAGCAAAAAAAAGTCACAAAAATCACTCCCCAGTGTCCCTTAGCCACAAATTGAGTTATAAAAATACAAAGACAAATACTGCGGTGCGGGAACAAATCCAAAATAACTACCAGTATTAATTTAATTCTTCTTTCAAAGGCACTTATTATAAATCTTTTTTTTTTCTGTGAAGGTTGCCCATGTTTCGCGAATAACCACCAGGTTCCTATGTCTGAACTGATATAAATTCATCACGTTTCTAGCAAGACATATGAGCTCAGATGATCTCTGAACACAGGTAAAGACTTTAAATCTCGTAAAGCATCTACGGAGCACACTGGGTTCCCCCTGAACCCGACATTTAGCTGAGAGGTTCCCTTGTAAGGCGCAGAAAATGCACATATAGTGGGAGGGGACGAAATTGATAGGATGAATAAATTTCGTTTTCTCCTTTGGGATGCTCCCCTGCATTATTCTCACCACCAACTCCCCTCCCCTCCCTTCTTGTGTGGAGCGTTTCTAGTGAATTTGTACCATCAATCACTCGAGTTGATTGTTTGCAAGGAATCTCCTGCTCCCCCAAGAACTGTTATTATGAGGAAAGAGCCACAGTTATTGCGTCACTGTGACGTCTCCGTTACGTATGTCTTTCTCGCCCATTCATCATTCTCTCTCTTGGAGTTTAGATCTGACATATTTGTGTTCCACTAATTAATACAAACAGGAGCACATCTTTGTCGACAGCTGTAGAAAAGGCAATGATTTGTGCCTATTCGTCTCTAATCTCCTGATCTTAAAATGCATAAAAAAAATCTCAAATATTTCATTAGCAAACAAGGCTTACTTTTGATCAGAACAAAAAACAGATAAACATTTTAATATTTTGCTATAACCTTGAAACATTTATTTATTTTAAATACAGAGATTTCACAATATTCAAAAATAATAGTTGACAATGAAAGAAGTTTTAGACAGAATTACACCAAATAGTTCAGATTTATTGACATTTTGCAGATATTCCACATGGCTTCCTCTTTTACTTCTATCAGCCATAAACTTTTAATAATAATAATAATAATAATAATAATAATAATAATAATAATAATAATAATAATAATAATAATAATAGACTAATTCTTTTATATTGCATTACAATTTCCAATTTTTCAAATTCAGGTACAGCATGACCTTCAAATGTTGTTTCTATGCAGTAAAATAAATTCCTATTTTCTATGCTCTAACGTGAGTAGTTTCCATTATTTTTCAAGATTCTCCAGAGCTACTCTCTAAAAGTGAGAAAGGTTCAAATGGATTTTTCTCTTCTATTAAACACGTTTCGGAACTGGATGTTATTGATCATTTATACTTTTAAATTGCTCATTTGTGGTTATTTTGAATGCATAAAATTTACGGTAACATTAATTGGCTACATTAATTCATACGAAGTCTCCCTGGCTGGTTGCCCAATATGCCCTGTCTCACTGTAAGGGTTTTGGTGAAGTATTTTATTTAATACTTATTGATGCGTTATCGATTTATGTCCCTGAAAGTCACCTGAGTAACAGAGAGAGAGCAGGTATATTTTTGCATAAGGCGCGTACACCATCGGGTTGAAATTTTAGGTGCTAATATTCAGCTTTCTACTATATTATTATTGTTTTTAATTTTGTTTTCAATTATTAATATATTTACCTTACTTATTTTTCTCGTTCACCCCTTTTCCAATGTTGCCTTTTAGCGAATTCCGAAAAGAAAGGCTTTTTGAGAAATTTCTTCAAATCTTCATAAATCCTTACCTTCTAGGCCCCGAAAATGACAATGAACACACGCACACACACACACACACACACACACACAATAACGAAATAACGAAACTTGGCATATAACTATAAATTCGAGTTCGTTACCAGCAAAACTGGACCAATAGGGGAGGGAGTTAACTAAAAATGAACTCGAGTGGCCGTAATTTTTTTTTCATCGAAACTAGGATTGGAATAAAATAGGAATAATAGTTTCTGAAAATAAGTGAAATGAAATAATTAGGGGTGGTTTACCTGAAACCCAAAATTTAAAAATCGCTCTAGTAGCACCAATATTTGTTTCTTCACAACAAAATTCGGTATATATCGTTTAAATAAAACAAGAAAAATAGTTTCTGAAAATTAGGAAAATCGGACCTATAGGAGTAGGGATATACTTCGAAACGAAATTTAAAAAGCGCTCTTGTGTTTAATTTTTACTACATTGATAGCAAATGTGAAATATTAATCTAATATATATTTGAGAATTAAATCTGTATGTAAGAGTGTTATGTAATAACATAACAAATAATAACAAATGTTTGTGTTATGTTTTTAATACGGTAACATTTAAATTTAATTTCAAAGCTAATGAAAATCAACGAAACTTTCGACTGTTTATTGTTGATTGTAATATATTGGCTTAGTACATTGAAATGGTTTTTAAATAGTAACATGTTTATGTTTTATCGAAACATATGTACATCTTAAATGCACCATGTAGCTCGAAAATTTCTGTTATTTCTCTATTTTAGTGAATGTACAGATATCAAGGGCTCAGTTCATAAACATGGTTACATTTAAAAATGCTTAAAAATACCCGCACGGTATAGCTTTATCTACCAGTGGTATTATATTTAATTTAATAAATAGTATACCATTAATTTTTGTGTTTTAATCTTAATAACAATAATAATTCTAAACTGTAGTTTATCTTTTGTAATACTTACAAATTGCAAGAAATGTAATTATGTTACCCTTAATTTTCAAAATTGGAGTAATTTCACTAGACATTTATTTAAAGTGAATCTGATGAAAATAAAAATATACAAACATAGATAAGTAACATATTATAGTTCAGTTTTCCTTTTATGGTTAGTTTTAGAGTTTGTCATACTAATTAACACATAGTTATGCTATAACTTATTTCATTAATTAATAAGGCCATAATTTGGATTTTATATTCTTTTTTAAGTTAATGTACTTGTTGAGGAATTCGCTTAGTGTGTGACTTTTATTATATATAATGATTATATTTATTATATACATTACAAAAATATGGTTATTTCAGTGAAATTTTGTTTTATAAATTGTATATTAAGTAAAATAAAGCTGGAATTTTTATTCCTTTTTGGTGGAAGGTGTACATTGAGAGATCAGAGATATTTCATGTCTTATGAATGTTTTTTCTCCAATTATAACACCATTTTTGCATTATTATTTAAGCTTCGCGTGGTGTTTTCATTAGCTGTTTATATAAAGATTAAGTTAGGCGGTTATTGCTGGAATTTAAGCCGTTTACCTTGTCGAAAACAGCGACATGAATTAGAAGCGCAATGCTAGGCTGAACTAGCGGTAACAAAGCTCTCTGTTTTAAGCCCTTAGATAACACGAGTCCTACGTCAGGCGCCTTGCGTGAGTAGGGCGAAAGGAAAACGCATTAAAAATGCACTAACGCGTGGCTTCTGCGTGGATTTCCAGCTCTGTCGTGTTTGAGCGCCCTTCTCCCACATGAGCCGCGCAGCACGGAAGCCTAGCTCTATACTTGCAGTAGAGAGAAGTCGATATTTCGACTTTCACTCGTTCTCTTGACATTACTTATTTACTAGAATATAATACCTTAATTTTCATGTAATATTAATACGATGTTTCCTTACGTGCTGAACACACCCTTATAACGGGTCACGACTGGGCTAAACAGAAATAGCATACAGTTACGGGTCAATAGCCGCATAGATTCAGAAGCTGTTGGAAAAGTATTATAATGGCACCGCAACCTTGAAGATCTACGAAGATGAAGGGTGATAGGTGATAAGTTGGCTGAATAGTTTCAGGGGACCTTGTGGCCTAAGTTTTCCAGACATTCATCTAAAGAACTGAAAACCAGGAAACCAAAGAACTGAAAACCAGGAAACCAAACCAACCAGGAACCGAACTCGGACCCACCACGTAGAAAGCGCAAACGAATTAAGCTACAGTACAGATATTTTGATGGGGGTAATGTTTAACGCCCATTTTTACTACTGAGGCACCACAGGCGGTGGACACTGATGATACATGAGATGAAATGATATATTGGGAAAGGATTTTTTTTAAGGAAGGAACCGTTCCAGGCCTAAGTTTAGGGTACCTCCCCGGCATTTGCCAGCAATGAGGACTGAGGAAAACCTGGAAAAAAACCTCAGTCAGGGAGGACGGTCCTGGCGGGATTCGAACCCCAGACCTCCCGCTCATGAGTCCATGCCTTAACGACCTCGGCCACCCGTGGCGGTTTTGATGGGAGTAAAGTTCCTATACTTTTTGTCCTTCGCTTATGCCGAGTGAATTATCTCATCCTGTGGATTTTGAAATTACACAACCGCTGCGTTTTACGGACTTTGCCATAAACATTGCCTCCTGCGTCATATAGATTTCGGCCGAATTGACTGTGTGGCTCTCGGGTGTTCTGACTCATGTGCACTGTGCGAGCGTTAGGCTTTAGCGGTGAGTTCAAATACGGCCAGTGTCTTTTTTGTTTTGTTTTCTGACACGGAAGAGAGAAGTTTATTCTTTGATATTTTCTTAAAGTAAATATCTTAATTATTTAATTTCAAATAAACAAAAAATTACTACAAGAATCTGCTTTAATGAACATAATAAGCATATGCGAATAACTTGCATTAATGTGAAATGACAAACACAAGGCAGTGAATGATATTTTACTCTCTGTAGATATTCTTACATAAAAAAAAATGAAGTAATTCTGGAGCAATGTGTACACAATAGATAAGCTTTCTTGTAGGACGGTCTGGTGAATGCGGCGGGTCACTTGACAGCACCTGCATTTCCCATCGAATATAAAATGCACGTTTGCCTAGTTACCAGTCCACAGGATGACAAGATAAAAATACATTACACAACTAAGACACCACCACGGGTGCCCGAGGTCGTTAAGGAAGTTCTAGGTTCAAATCTGGTCAGGACGTCCTCCATGACTGATATTTTTTCCGGGTTTTCCTCAGTCCTCATAAATGGCAAATGCCGGAGAGGTACCCTAAACTTAGGTCTGGAACGTTTCCTTCCATAAAAAATCCTTTCCCAATATATCATTCATCTCATGTATCATCAGTGTCCACCGCCTGTGTTGCCTCAGTAGTAAAAATGGGCGTTAAACACCATTCAAAAAAATAACAAATAAATAACAACAACATCTAAGACTATCAAAATGGTATAATTGGTTTCCGTGTTTAATTTAAATCGTTTTGAACCGTAAGTCCCAGCAATTCTACGTGTGACTTTCTAACATATTCAACACATTTTAACAGTAGAACATCTGCTTGATATGTGAGTGATTTGAGCTATGAACAATTCCACAAAAAAAAAAAAAAAAAAAAAAAAAAAAAAAAAAAAAAAAAAAACCGCAGATAATTACAATGATCATAAAATACACTAATTTTAGCAGAAAAAAAGATATTAGATAATTAGTATCAAAAAGTTTATTACCGACTAACATTTTTATTAACGTAAAACCAAATCCTCCTAAATTTCTTATAAAGTTTCTTTCGAAAATAGTTTTCAAAAAATGATTATCAAATAATAATTAAGTAAGTTATGATTAAAAAAAACACTCCGGGGCTGTCTGCTCTGATTTCGTGCCTACTTAACATTTTGTTTGAACCACAATTATTGTTATTATTATTATTATTATTATTATTATTATTATTATTATTATTACGTAATACTATGTTGCTACATCAAGGAAAAATACCTTTACTTTCTCTTTTTTTAATAGCTAGGGGTAGATAAATGAGAATTTCGTTTGAAAATCTACTGAAATGTTATTTGATATACAACTGTTTAAAATTTAATTATAGAGATATAGACTGTAGGAGTATATGCCAATTTTTTCATATACAGAAACTGTTTATCGATAAAATCTATTACAATAGAGTAGTTATTGTTTAATTAGCAACCATAAAATACTTTGATGGACAAACATACTTTTCGTTTTTCAAAATATGCCGTCTTCAATATTTCTACTAAAGTTGTATTTGTAAAGAATAAGTCAATAAATAAACGAACTATATGCTAGGACGTTTACAAGTCATTCTTAGTGGCTATAAATTATTTTAAATATTATATGTTGTGGATTCAAACAACGGTTCTAATATTAACTGCGACAAGAGAACTTTTGGATCAAGTACAGAGTTATTTATAATAACTTGACACAGTTAAGAAGATGGCATCTCAGTGACAATATACCAATTAATAAAAGAAAAAGACACAACGTTTTGTTCATTAATGTCTTATGTCTGCACATTGCGTGCCGCGGCTGACATTCAGTTCCGATCATACATGGTGCAGCATGCCATTGTTAATGGTTGCAATTGCATTTTAATACTAGATCAGCAGAAAAGCAAACGGGGGAACGAAAATGTCACTAACAAGTCAGAGCAGGAAACCCTTTGGTGCAGCATGCAATGAAAGTAAGTGACTCACCACCGCCTAAGAAGTTCCTTACATTGACGGTCTTCTTCGATCAGCAAGGCACAGTTCTGGCCGATTTTGCCACCATTAATTCTGACTACTCTGTACTTTGGACAGCGAATCAATGACAAACGGCTGGATATCTTATCCACGAAGTTGCACGACCCTCCAAGACAGTACACCTGGCACACTTCAGGTGGGAGCCCTTGCAGCATCCTCCATACCGTCCACACATCTCCCCATATGATTGTTATTTATTTGCTCCTCAGAGGTGTAAGATTTGCTTTGTTCCCAGCCAGACCTTTACTCCACTGGTATCCGGTGACTTGTGATACGTGTCACCAGTGATGAGCAATACTGACAAGTGTGTCACCAATTACTCCTATCCTTTCGTATACAATGAAAAATTTTCCATGCTACAAAACATTTTATGGGGTATTCGCAGCTAATTTTATATTATTATTATTATTATTATTATTATTATTATTATTTCATGCTTTGTAGAAAGTTCTTATGCAGGATACGATATTTTTCTGGGTTTATTTTATATTTTTTGCGATTTAAAGCGGTTATACAATGTTTCGTTTTGAATTATTTAAAAATGAGCTGATACTAATAAAATATGCACATATATTACCTCTTAAAGTATTGGTCATGACAAGAAAAAAAATTGAGAAATTGATACAGTGCTTAACCAGATTATTGACACGTTCACTTGCTCACAGAAAGACGGATCGCACAACGAAACACAAAATGGACCATCGCTCTTAGACAGTACATAAAAATTAATGTTATACATTTTTAAAATTTACTTTTACCTAGGAAATTCTGAAATTTTCCCTTCATGTATGAATTGGTTTAACTCTCATTTAATGCCTCGAAATAAATAAAATCAACTTCATTTAATATAAATCTTATTCCTTTACTAATTATTCCTTCACAGTACTATTTAATTATAATAAATCTATCGTTAACATTTATTTCATTGCCAATTTGCAAGTTCTTTCTGTTGTCAAAGAATTTTAGCTCTCTGTTTACGGAATTTTGTCTCTATATATCACAAAAACTCGCAGAGCTCCCGAAAAGGCGTCAAAATAGTCACCACATTGTTAAAAAGTTCACCAAAATTGGTTATATATTGCTTATTATTGAACGCATGGTTTTTCTAAAACATTTTGTATAACATACACAGATAAGGGGTATTCACCTCACCTTAATTGCAGCGGTCGACTGATAAGCTGGGCTCTACGATCGCATACCTCATCGCAAAGGACGTTACGTTTTTACGACTGCCATAATAATCAGCGACCTCTCGTTACACGACGTGCTATCAGTTCGCAATGTCACTCTAGTGGTGGGAAAGTTAAGCCAGGGGTATTTGACCCACCTCGAACCCGGAATCAGTCATAACACCTCCCTTACTTTTCTCCTCACCCTGCTCCGTTCTCCAGTTTTATGTTCTGTTTGTCTGAATGCCAGAACTAGAGATTTATACCTTACAGAGTACCAGAGTCGACATTTGACTTAAATGCCCAAGCTTTCTGGTGTAACTTTTATGATACGCTCTGTAAAACGCCGACTAGAGAATCTGAAGTGTTTTCTTCCAGTTGTCAGGTGGTACTAGAATGTTATGAAGAATTCAGGAGAAAGGGCGAATCTGAAAATTTAAAAGTGTGATGCGCTCCGTAATTCCAATATCAAAATTCGGCACCATCCCGTTAATGCCTAAATAAGTTTTAGCCTTGGGAGTATAAAGATAAAGAGAGACTATTGTATTCTCTAAGGTAAAGACCTCCTAACAAGTAAGGAAAGTTCGCTTTTTCCTAACGTGGTAAGCTATTCCACGCTAGTTGTTCGTATGCTGTTTAAGACACTGACTGATTTGTTCTTTGGTTACTCCATTTCTCACTGCAGTAGTTGCTTCTCGAGAGATTTGCATTTTTCTCGTCCTCTTGCTGCTCTTGACCAATCAGGACCTGCACGTTCCTTGAAGAGACCTGTCCATCTTCTTCTGGGCCTGCATTGTGTCCTTTTTCCTATCCGGGGATTCCACATGGAGTCCATCTGTTGTCCTGCGGAAGTATACTGGAAAGAAAATCCCCAGATTGAAGCCGGAGAAAGGGAATTAATTTAAATTTTGCAATTCCTTTGCAATTCATTCACAATTATGCCATTATTACCAGTACCATTGTATGTTTGTGTCAAACATATTAACATCCCTTCCTTTACCATCTGTTTCATGTTGAAATCTTCTGTTAAGGTCCTCTTCTCCCTATTGGTTGAGACTCGCGTGGAATTTTAGAGAATAAATGTGACGTAATTTCATGTATGGGCTTTCAGGCTCTTGTTTGCTGCTATCAGATGGAGCACTAGAGTAAGGGGTTTAGACGTTTCGGCCATTTAATGTCATATTAACTCTTTTCGCATGCTTGGCTCGGTGATCAAGGGAATACGCAAGTTATATTGTATTATTTTTTTTTTCTTTTAATTCAAACTTGTGATTTTAACGTTCTATCTTTATAAAATTGAGGCTGACACTTTTGTTTTTTAAAAGTAGGCTGTAATGTGCTTGGTTATTACATTTTTTTATATTTTTAAATTGGAGGCAAATATATTTTTACGCAATTCTGATAAAGTGCTTAACCATGCAAATATATTGCTGTATTGGAAAATAGACAAGATAATTGCAGCTTGAACAAAGCTAGTAAAACTTTCATGTGAGTATGGTTGCTCGGTGAGCTTTTCGATTAGAGCTTTTGTATATTTGTTGGCGTTATTTGGTGTATGTGTTAAAACATTGGGCAATTGTCTTCTCGCATAAACTCACGTAGACTGCCTTTTCCCTGCCAATCTTGGGAGCTTCCTTGCTACTCTTTCTAACTTAATGATAATGTAGGAAGGTTACTTTAGTTCTGAGGAGAAATAAAAGACAAGTAGCACAAAAATGAATATAATGCACTCAGCACATTGAATACGTTTTGGTTTGAAAACTACAAAATTTATAATGTGCAATTCAGCAACTTGAAATATAAAAGGTTTATGCAAAATTATATGGGCACAAGCATTTAATAAAATTTACCCTTTGGGAAATAAGTTAAAGGGTTTTTATGGTGTCCAATTTCAACGTAGGTTTTCAAATACAAGCTTCCTACTCATTAAAAGAATTATAAAGGTCAGCTCTACGCCGATATAGACAAATCAATCAATGCAATAAAGTTTTAAAGCATATGGTACCTGAATCAAAGAGCTTATCCTTCGAGAAGGCTCCAGGCCTAACAATTTTGATTAAAGGTGCGAAATCAATAATACCCTTCCTGTTTCAGAGACGATTCTTATTGAGAAGAGCAAACGAAAAGTACCTACCTATACTTGTTAGAATGGTCACATAACAGGTACAGAACTTTTGATTAAGGAGGGAACCAATAGGAACCAAGTTTTAGCTGCCGAACTATCCTGACATGGCCAGATAAACAGAATGGAAAAAGGTATTAGAAAGAAAGAAATTGCGTGCAAAAACGGCACACATTGGAAAATGTGGAATATTAAGGGCGAATACACAAAATTCTTATTTCTCTGTGCAATCGAAATTTATTTTGTGACAAAAAATTGACGGTCCAACCCGGAATTTCCCAATTGCAAATCTCAGGCGTAATCCGCTATGTAAAGAACGCTATGATAAGTCGTTATCGTTTCTCAGTTTTCAAAGCACAAAAAAACCTCTTCAAAGTTATGATATACTACAAACCTTGCATCATTTCTGGGTCGTCACCCCTTTATATCTTTACTATTTCCTCAGGGATCTCATACGACTTTAAAATTATTTGTTCCTGCAAGAAACAAGGACATATAAAATTAATATAAGCTTTCCTATTCTCGGCCATTCTATCATAATCGGGCTCAAAATTTGACTTACAGCTTAGTACAAAAAATAACGTGTCTAAAATGAAATAAAATTAAAATTAATGCATTTATACATAAAATTCGGTTTTGAAACGTTCAAAATGTAACATTAAGTACAAGATTAAGCAGCAAATTCTGGCTCACCGAATTTTATTGTAGTATTGGATGTTTACGAGCCATTAAATACGATACTTTATTCTGGTAGACATCATTAGTCACTCTATGGTAAGGTAACGACCGAAGCTTCATTGTCTTACTATTCTTGCTACTGTCCACACTCAACAGTTTTTCAAGCATTAACACAAACTGTCATTTCGCCGTTTATAGTGTGGTCTTGTTAGAAGCACAGCTGCACAGAATCAGAAAAAAAT